>CM029631.1:1915359-2472859 GCA_017311315.1 Dendrocalamus latiflorus
ATCTTTCTCTTTCTAAAGGCATGTACAGCTCCTCTCCATTAATGATGCTGCGTCAGTCCAAATTGAGAAGCAAACGTATCTGGCTAGGCGAATAACTCGAGCAAGACAGGCGGCTCAGCGGCGGCGTGCCCAGTCACCTCCTCCGGCAGGGCGACGCGCGCCAGATCCACGTCGTCGGCACCGCTCACTCCTCGCGGTGTCTCCTCATGTGGCCGCCGAGCGCCTGGCCCATCTCGAAGCCGAGGCCGCAGATGTGGCACTCGTGCTGCTGCCTCGCCTTGTCGACCTTGTGCTGCTTCATGGCCTTGGCGCCGACGCCGAGCTCCGAGCCCGTGGCGCCCGCGGAGGTGGCTGGTCCGGTGCCCGCCGAGCGCCTGGAAGGAGGTGAAGGCGCGGCTGCAGGTCTTGCAGACGAACTCTCCCTCCCCCGCGACGCCACCACCGGCCTCCGCCGCGCCTTCTTGGCCGCCGGCCCGCTCCGCCGAGTCCGTGCTGAGGCGACAGCGCCAGCGACACCTCCTGCTCCCTCAAATGCTTCATCTCCGCTCCGCTCCGCTCTCCGATCGCTTCTTCCAAAATCTATCAGCTGAGATCGACGGATCGATTGGCTTGAGGCTTCGATATTTCTGGGAGAGCACACGGATGAGTCCGCGCGCACTTATATAGGTTGTGTCTCGTGCGTGGAGGCGGTTTTGTGTGGGGTGTGCGCGGGGGCTTACGTGTGCGCCAAGACAGTGTGGCCCGACCGACAAACGGCGAGAGGTGGCGTGGGTGGACCAATCGGCGGGAGGCACGCGACGTGGATGGATGGATCGGGCTCGCTCGGATAGGAGCAGCCGACCTGTGGTGCGCGGTGGCCTCACCTGGCACGGCAGGCGCGCGCGTGGCGGCTCGCGGTTGCTTAACAGCGGGGGCACGCTAACGCCCGCTCCGGATCGGCGGTTAATTGATTAATCGGAATGATAATTCGAGTCGGGGTGGCTGGCTGCCTGGCTGCGTTTGGACTTTAGGCTGCGCGGTGCGTACGGTCTACGGAACCTTCTCGGGCTCCGAGAAATTAAGCACGGCGGTCAATAGTCCCGTTCTTTAGGTTTGCCGTGGCTTTTTGCTAAAACTTTTAAATGGCATCGATTATTAGTTCTTTTAAATGTATTTAATTAAAATAAAAAATATTGTTATAACTTTATAGATAATGTAGAAGAAAAAATCGTGTTATGAAATTAACATGTTCTAAATACCTTCTGGCTTTTAAAGGCAGAAGTTATTTAAAACGAGACTTAACTATCCATAATTTTTCAATCTGTGTACGGACTTTATGGGTATACTACCATGTCCATTTGTGGGCGCCTGGCGTGACGGCCTGGCGGTGGCTTCCAGAAGACCAAACTTGTACCGTTGTGCTTTGTGTGTGGTTTGTGCACTCGGACGTGTGTTATGACGGCCGATCTCGATTCCTTTGAAGCCTCTAGAGCTCTGTAGATTTGTACTACTGTGTGAAGTCTCATCGTGACTTGCACGGCCGCACGGGGCGGTTCCCAACCCACGCGCCTTTGTGGCGGCGTGCTCCAGCACCGCGCGCCGCGCGAGAGACGTACGCGGATCGACCGAGCCGGTTCAGTCGGTTAGAGACAGATAGCGGCCAGCGCCGAGCCGACGGGGCGGTTTACACCGGCAGGCGCGCGCGACGGTACGTGCTTCGCGAGGCGAAAGGCCTCCTAAACAACGTGGGAAAAAGAGGGCAGAGCCCGCACGGCGGGTCCCGTATTCTGCCTGTTCTACGGGCCGCGCTGTTTGGTTGCTAGTCACACTTACCAATAAAAATTGCCACATTTATCTAAGTTGAGGTGCTCAAATTCTTTGCCACACCTTAGCAAGCATAAGGGAATCTTGTCACATTTTTTGAGTCATTGACGCGTGGAGACCTAGTTTGCTGAAGGGAATCTTGCCACAACTGTAGCTGTAACTAACAGCTCCCAAAGTTGATCAAACTTACCTAACTTTAGGTTGATAAACTGTGGCTGACAACCAAACACCCCTTTTAAATCACCACAGCGCGCGGACCGGTCGAGTATTCCCGCGCGTTGGCTGACTTGGCTTGGGGGCGCTGCTGTACGGCCCTCCAGCCAACTGTTCCATATCTGGGATCGGTAGGAGGCTTCCCATTCTCGAGGCACTGTTTTATTGAATAGTATTCTTGGTGAAGGTATACATACGAAGGCATTTCATGGAAATAGTACGTGTTCATATTTTGTAGGCTGTTAAGCCTTTGATTAGATCTGAGCATGTGTAGGAGTATGCACGTATGTATATTAGTAAATGTGTGTAAGGTGTATGCGCTGCTTTGTGCCCCCTAAAAAAAGTACTCCCGCGCGAAGCCACTCGTCCAAACTGCGTGGCTTCGTTTGCCTTGTCGGGCAGGAGCAAGGCGCGCGTGCGGCTGCTGCCACTCTGGTGCCTGTTTGGCGACTACTAGTACGACTAGTCAACCGAGATTAGGTTTCCATCGTACCTGGTACGACTGTGTATTCGGACTTCTAGACATGCCCTTGTTCTGATTTGCAAACAAACTGGAGTGCTCTGCTCTTGTACACATCCCGAAAATTTGAAATTTGAAAATGTGAAGCTTTTGAATTATTTTAAAATATTTTTATTGGAATTTGGATTTTATGGTGTTTTCCTGAATTTGGTGGAGGTTTCAAAATTTAAGAACTCATAAAAGACAAAAACAAATATTAGTAATGCCATGAAAAGGAATGTACAAATAATGGAGAGTCGAAACTTTAAATACGAATCTGAAAAGATGATCCAGTATAAGAAGGGAGAAATCTAAGTTAAAAATATAAAATCTCGTCTTGAAAATAATGGCATAAATAGCAATAAAAAGTAAATGAATAAAATACAAACACATGTATGTATATATATGTGTGTGTGTGTGTGCTTATACAAATTGTGCAATAAAGAGCTTAGCAATAGAAAATAAAATATGCAAAATTAAATAAGCTGGAAAATAGCAATACATGAAATCAAAAATATAAAAATACATTTACACAATTGAAAAAAAAAGAGAAAAGAAAAGAAAGGAGATGCAGCCGGCCGTCCACCCCTGGCCCAGCCCACATTATCTCTCTCTCCCGGCGCTGACCAGTGGGCCTGCCCCCTCACCCGCACTCCCTCTTCTCCCTCCTTTCTGCATCCTCCCCGACTTATCGCTGCTATACGCCACTTCTCTTCGTTCCTCTGCCGTGCCCAGCAAATTTCTCCCCGTGGCGCCCATGCGATAGCTTCGCCCACCGTTTTTCCTGCCGTCCCCTGGTTTTTCCCCGCGTGCCTGCTCGTCCATCATTGCCGCGCCTAGCTCCAGTCGCCATCACCTACGCGCGGCATCGCCCGTGCCCTGCCAGCCTCGGCGCCTTGCCGCGCAATCCCATCCGGCTCCCTCTCCCGCGCTATAAAGCGGTTTTCCCCAACTTCACCTTGCGCCTTTCCCTTTTTCCCGATACTTCACGCGCGCCCGCCGGCACCTCCACGCCGTCCCGGCCCTCCGGCGACACCCCGGGCAATCCGGCCACGTCACTTCGCGCCTCTGCTCCCCTCCTTCCTCCCGTGGCTTTAATTGGAGTCTCAGCATCGGAAGTGGCCGCAGCGCCAATCTCCCCAATATTCGGCCGCCGCCGCCATTACCGTCGCCAATCCCACCCCGGTGGCCCTCTCGCCGATTCCTCTGTATGGGAGCTTCACCGCGGTACCCCGAAGCTTTTCCCCACCACGGCCGGAGCTGCGGCCCGCTCCAGCTCGCCGGCACCGTGCGCCTCCGCCGCCCGACCATGCCTCACGCCGCCGGCCCGCCTCGAGTTCCCTCCGGCCCGGACCACCGCATGGTAAGAATCCCCACACCCCCCTTCCGCTCATGCGCCGGCCAAATTCCCTCTCCCTTCACCACGCCGCCATGGCGCCATGACCACCCGTGGCCGGCCGCTGCCGCCCACTCACCGGCGCCGCTCTGACCACCGTGTCACCTCCTCGGACTCCCTCTCCTCTCCCAGGATCCATTTTAGTGTTCGTCGGCCTCTCCCCGGCCGCTTCCGCCGGCAGCGCCGCCATTCCCCTCCGTGCGCCGCCTCCCATGTTTTCGGCCGGAGACTTCCTCATGGCTCTCAACCCCGCAAGCTTTATTAGTTGGTTTCCCCCCTCAAGTCACGAAACACCAAGAGGTAGAGTGGTTTCTAGCGCACGCGTTAGAGAGCAGGCTCCTGAGAGATCCCGAGTTCGAGTCCACCCTTTTGCACATTTTTGCTTCTTTTGATTTTACTGTTATTAATCCAATTTAAATAGTAAAAACTAAGGGAAATTAGGAAAATAATCCAGTGAAGCTATATATTTAAATTAGAATATAAGTGAGATTATTTAAGTCTTAAATTTGGATTAGCTCATATATGATTAAATTTATGGTTTGATTGATTATTTAAAAGATTTATTATTAATTAAAGATATTGATAAAGGCATTATGACTTTGATTAAATGTCCCAGATTTAATAAAGATTACCCTTGCATGAAAATTAGAATGTATGATTAATAATTGTCATAACCAGCCATTATAGATAAATAAATAAATAAATAAATAAATAAAGCTAAGTTTGACAATAACTAAAGCATAGATAATAAGATAATGGTGCCCGTAAATAAACCCTACAGTAGGTTTAACAACTAATAACGTCAAGCATGGAATAACAAGCTAGGAGTTGTACCCCAAATGAATACTAATTCAAATTGAGCTATGCCATGTAATTAGGGTCACATAAAATGATACATATCAAGCCTTGCGCAAATTGCTAAGCTTAAACTAAAATTAGAAATAAAGTTAAGCGTAATAGTAGCTAAAGTATGAGCAAGCTAATAATAGTGCCATTAATTAAATCTTAACACTAGCTTTAGTAATAGTAGTGAGCATAATTGCATATATAACAAGTTAGGACTCATGTGAGTGGATCCTAATTCAACCTAAATTTGGCCTAGCTATGAATGAAGATACATAAAATATGATAATGGGATTATTAGAGATTTAAATTTAATCAACTACCATATATGAATGAATATTGAGCCTTTGCTATTTATCTTAATCTAATTAGTAAGTAAAGGCCTATATCCGAGATTATTCTAAAACTTAATAAAGATGTCCAAGTGTTGTAATACCTTTGACTAAAAGATTTATAGAATAAGTACAGATCTCATCCATCAGTCCAGTTTGCCTTTATCATAACCTGAGTTGCAAGGAATACATACCCAGTCAGACTCATACTTCGATACATAGGTCTAACCCGACTCATGGAACTTCCTTGATAAATACAAAAATAATAAAAGAGGTTAGTAATAAAAAGATCGAACATCGCCTTTCTCCAATCGGCTACGCTGGGCCACTTCTTTTCCAAAGCAAATAACTCATGTAGATACTTCCTCCCTTTTGATCTCTTATTATCCTAGAATTTTCCCTCACGGTAAAGCTATTCAGATAACTCGTCCTCTCACTCAAATCCAGCTGCCGCTGTGTTTGCAAAACACTAAACCGAATCATCCTTCTATTATCAAATCGTAATAAATGAATAAATTAAATTAAATCGGCAATTTGAATTAATCGAATTGATTTGGATCTTTTGAGTTATTTGCTTTTGTATTCATTATTTCGTCACGTAATTAGATATCGGAGTCCGAAGATCAGCGGATCAAACGAGGTCAAGATCAAGTGAAGATAGAGACCGAAGCTCAAGAAAGCATTGTGTGAGCTCAAGATCGCGGTAAACCGCGCAAGGCGAGTCAATACTTTGATCATGTTGAACCTACATTTCTGCAAATTACTTTGCATTTAAATTATCAATTTGCATGCGGTTATTTATATGCAAATACATGTTAATTTTAGACTCTAGTTATATTCCATTGTGTGCCTTGAATTAATATTACCCCTCCGTTGGAATATTTGAAGTCGAGAACCTTGTCGCCCTAGCAAAAATTATAATAATACCCATTCGAAAATAAGTCCTAATTATATGCCATGCTTAGTAATGTTTAGGTACTCATGGGCGCGAAGGCGCCCAAGCATCACTTTAATCATGAGAAATTGATTTGGGCAGTCATGGTGGGAATACTGGTATATTTTGACAGGGTTATTTTCTGCTCCCAAAACTCTTAAATTGCTTACATATCTGAGCGGATGGTTTGGGGGCTGGTATGTGTGCGGTGGGGGAGCACAAATTATGGAGTGTGGTAGAACCGCTCAGATGATACTAAACTGAATCTTGTGATGACCTCCTGAGTAAAACAGTACAACCACAAGTCTATAATGGGTACGACCTAGCTGAATAACTTGCCAAGGATTTAGTTCAGATATCACCGAGGAAAGTGGTGCCAGGTGTACTGGTTTACTCACAGTGAGGCACAGGGTGTACTGTACTCGCACGGCGCAAGAGGGGGCTTCTGACTGTGGTGGTGTAACCCTTCAGCGGTGAAACCTCAGCGTGGGTGGTGTCTAGTTAGATCGGAGTAAGGTAAAGGCTTTGTGATAAACTATCTGGGTCTCATGCCTAAGGAAGCATGTTGGCAACAAAGATAATTCATCTCTTGTGGTGAAAGTGTACAAACTCTGCAGAGTCAAAACTATTCGAATAGCCGTGCCCACGGTCAAGGGCGGACATGGGAACTTACTCGAGTTAGTTCTATTTCAAAATGTTTTGTGGGTGGGAATGGAAAAGTGAAGGCGAAGGATTGCCCTGGTTTGGAATTGTCCTGGGCGTCGTCCCAGTGGTAAGTTTAAGCGGCTATAACGCTGAAGAAATTGCTATATGGTGCAGATGCCATGTAAACGGTGGATGGAATCTGAATCGATATTAATAATGCATTTCCTTGTACATTATGATTTGTGTTCCAAAATTGCTAAGTCATAGGCTTTTTAATTATATTCAAAAGCACTTTTCGCAAAATAAAACAACCCGAGCCTCTCCTTTGTTAAGCTGCATACTATTTAATTGCATTCTGTGTATTGGCTCGCGGAGCACGGGGTCGGAGTGCTCATGCTCGCTTTTGCGACAAAATTCAGAATCAAGAAATCAAATCACCTCGCCTCAGCAACAAGATTGGACAAGCTGGCCGAGAAGATGAAGATGTCAAGGGCTAGGTCGCGAACCTCCAGTTGGCTGCTGTGGGCATGTCCTGAAGGTCCCACCTGTGTGCTTCGTTCTTCCGCTGCTGCAATTTAATGATTTCGGCCTAATCGGCCCATGAGTAAGTTTACTATTACATTTACGCTTTCGCATGATATGTATTTTGATATTCAGAACTGTAAACTGTGAGCACTATCTACTGATTTAGGGAATAGTGCAGAAAATCACAGAGGATCGGATGTTAATATCTGGGGCCCTACAGCTTTGGTATCAGAGCATATCGACTGCAGGTCGTGACCTAGTTAGCGTGGTCGTTAGTTTCATAACTAGAATTATTTCCTTAAAATCTATTTTGGAAAATATAAGTTGTATCACTCATTCTCATCTCTCTAGATGATCTTTCTCCCTTATCCATATGCTGCCCTAGCCATTTTACTTCTGAAGCTCTCTTACCCAAATTCAAAGTGATAAAAATCCAGTGCTTCTCTTGTAAGCTTTCTATGAAAAACGCACTTAAGGCAAGAGTCATGGTGCTTAACCTTGAAGCTTAATATCAAAGATTGTTTTATTTCTGGAGTAAACAATAGTGGAATAATGGAATATGATCGATTGCAGAAAATTGAAAGAATTTTGAGAAATTGGAGAGATGATAACAATTATCAAAGTACATGCTTGATTAATAACATTATTCCTAAAGGATGTTCATAGTAATGAATTAATTCGGAGGTTGTCACTGAAGATTTAGGTGGTTACTAGAGGAGTAATTATGATTTGAATACAACCTTGGATTATTAGGAAGTCTTGATATACATGACACTGGTAGATTTAAAAGTAACAATGATGGATCATCATTAGAATTCAGAATTGAGGAGTAGATAGACGATAAAGATTCAGGTTGATCATTGGAGAAGCAAACTATGGATTTGGATCAATGACACCAGACTGGATTATTAGGAGGTCATGATATGAAAGACATCAGTGGATCTAAATAAAAAAAAGTTAGATTTTCATAGGATTGAAAGCTGATAAAACTGGCAATTGACGAACCTGAGATTAGATTTATAAAGATGTGGTGGAAGTTCAGGCACATATCGTAATTTGGTAACTTCGATTCGATTAATAAAGTTTTAAATGGAAGAATTATATTGGTGGATCTAAAGTGAAGGCGTTGGATTTTTTCATTGGATTGTAGAGTTAATAAGTTGATCAATAGTGGATCCGAGATTTTGATTATATAGTCATAGTGAAGATATGATATTTAATCCACAAATATATAATTGAAGGTCAAAGATTTATGCGGGACTTTAGATAATCATGACTAGATTAATGAAGTGATGGATGATACAATAAGACGAGTATATTGGTGGATCAAATAAAATAAATAATCTCCTTTGCTGTTTGGAGTCTTAGATGGCAGTAATGCCATGAACAATTAATGAAGAAAGAAAGCCTAAGGGTAGTTTGCAAAAGTGGAAGTTAAATCATAAAGGCCGTTGGATTCTAAGCCTTATGTACCAAAAAAAAAATCGTATGGGAGTGAATTGATTCATTGAGGGATTTTGGACATTGGAAGAGATTAGAACACCTTGATAAAAATATAGGTATACATATACAAGGTTTTTGCATTACCAAAATCTTACAAGAAAGAAACTAATTACCCCAAATACTTTCCACTTCTTTCTTAATTACAAAAGGAAAATTTTGATCCTTTTCTCAACCCCTACTCCAAATATTAAGGTTAGAACGTCGAAGATGATCATGAAGATAAATGGTCTCGTTTTAGACGGACTATGCATATGAACCTGCACCCCCCTATGTGTGTTCCCGAGTAGACGTTGTATGTTGCAAGATTCTATTTGCCCTGTGCACTGCCTCTTGCCCTCGGCGTCCTATTTCGCAGTCACAGGAAAAAGCTTGCTTTTAAAATTTGTGTGGTTCCTGTATCACCCCAGCTTCCGGGGTATTTTCCTTTAAGTTAAATGGGTTAGAACACCTTATCTCCGCGATTAATCCTCATCTCATGCTATTCCCTCTCACCTTTTCTGAAAACCCCATCGGATCCAAAGGAACGAGATAACAGTAACCCAAAACCAGTGCAATCAGAAGATGTGGACTTCAACCTTCCATATTTAAGGAAAACAACATCACTGTGCATGAAGACGACCACCCGCAAACTCGTGGACCAAGACAGCTAGAGTACAATGGATGATTAATGACAATCGTCATTTATTTAAGGGGGGTAGCACTACAAAAAAAAAAATCAAGGAGCAAGCACCCTGAAGACGACGACCTCTCCAGAAGAATAAAGATCTCCTTCCTCCCTTTTTGCCTCCTTTAAGTGCAAGTCCTCTCTCCCTTCTGTTTACCCCTACGGCAGAGACCATTGCTACCCACCTATTAGTATGAAAATTCTACAGCCATATCCAATAGGCGATGCAACTATTCCATTCTACGACGACGTGAAGACAACAACGTCAAAGAGCAAGTAATTGGAAGTCTACGACTTATCCAGAAGAACAAGGTTTCTCTCTTCCCTTTTGACTTCTGCAAGTTCTAATCCCTATTGTGTAGATCTTCATCTCCCTGTGGAGCTCAGGAACTATTCGTCGAGCAGCACCCGGAAACTCATTGCTAGCTAGTATAACCCCACCTCCTTTCTTTCAACTCTACCGAATCTCGGGGTCGAGATTCATTTAAGGGGGTAGGTTTGTAACATCCCGAAAATTTGAAATTTGAAAATGTGAAGCTTTTGAATTATTTTAAAATATATTTTATTGGAATTTGGATTTTATGGTGTTTTCCTGAATTTGGTGGAGGTTTCAAAATTTAAGAACTCATAAAAGACAAAAACAAATATTAGTAATGCCATGAAAAGGAATGTACAAATAATGGAGAGTCGAAACTTTAAATACGAATCTGAAAAGATGATCCAGTATAAGAAGGGAGAAATCTAAGTTAAAAATATAAAATCTCGTCTTGAAAATAATGGCATAAATAGCAATAAAAAGTAAATGAATAAAATACAAACACATGTATGTATATATATGTGTGTGTGTGTGTGTGTGTGTGTGTGTGCTTATACAAATTGTGCAATAAAGAGCTTAGCAATAGAAAATAAAATATGCAAAATTAATAAGCTGGAAAAATAGCAATACATGAAATCAAAAAATATAAAAATACATTTACACAATTGAAAAAAAAGAAAGAAAGAAAGGAGATGCAGCCGGCCGTCCACCCCTGGCCCAGCCCACATTATCTCTCTCTCCCGCGCGCTGACCAGTGGGCCTGCCCCCTCACCCGCACTCCCTCTTCTCCCTCCTTTCTGCATCCTCCCCGACTTATCGCTGCTATACGCCACTTCTCTTCGTTCCTCTGCCGTGCCCAGCAAATTTCCTCCCCGTGGCGCCCATGCGATAGCTTCGCCCACCGTTTTTTCCTGCCGTCGCCCCTGGTTTTTTCCCGCGTGCCTGCTCGTCCATCATTGCCGCGCCTAGCTCCAGTCGCCATCACCTACGCGCGCATCGCCCGTGCCCTGCCAGCCTCGGCGCCTTGCCGCGCAATCCCATCCGGCTCCCTCTCCCGCGCTATAAAGCAGTCGGTTTTCCCCAACTTCACCTTGCGCCTTTCCCTTTTTCCCGATACTTCACGCGCGCCCGCCGGCACCTCCACGCCGTCCCGGCCCTCCGGCGACACCCCGGGCAATCCGGCCACGTCACTTCGCGCCTCTGCTCCCCTCCTTCCTCCCGTGGCGTTTAATTGGAGTCTCAGCATCGGAAGTGGCCGCAGCGCCAATCTCCCCAATATTCGGCCGCCGCCGCCATTACCGTCGCCAATCCCACCCCGGTGGCCCTCTCGCCGATTCCTCTGTATGGGAGCTTCACCGCGGTACCCCGAAGCTTTTCCCCACCACGGCCGGAGCTGCGGCCCGCTCCAGCTCGCCGGCACCGTGCGCCTCCGCCGCCCGACCATGCCTCACGCCGCCGGCCCGCCTCGAGTTCCCTCCGGCCCGGACCACCGCATGGTAAGAATCCCCACACCCCCCTTCCGCTCATGCGCCGGCCAAATTCCCTCTCCCTTCACCACGCCGCCATGGCGCCATGACCACCCGTGGCCGGCCGCTGCGCCCCCTCACCGGCGCCGCTCTGACCACCGTGTCACCTCCTCGGACTCCCTCTCCTCTCCCAGGATCCATTTTAGTGTTCGTCGGCCTCTCCCCGGCCGCTTCCCGCCGGCAGCGCCGCCATTCCCCTCCGTGCGCCGCCTCCCATGTTTTCGGCCGGAGACTTCCTCAATGGCTCTCAACCCCGCAAGCTTTATTAGTTGGTTTCCCCCCTCAAGTCACGAAACACCAAGAGGTAGAGTGGTTTCTAGCGCACGCGTTAGAGAGCAGGCTCCTGAGAGATCCCGAGTTCGAGTCCACCCTTTTGCACATTTTTGCTTCTTTTGATTTTACTGTTATTAATCCAATTTAAATAGTAAAACTAAGGGAAATTAGGAAAATAATCCAGTGAAGCTGATATATTTAAATTAGAATATAAGTGAGATTATTTAAGTCTTAAATTTGGATTAGCTCATATATGATTAAATTTATGGTTTGATTGATTATTTAAAAGATTTATTATTAATTAAAGATATTGATAAAGGCATTATGACTTTGATTAAATGTCCCAGATTTAATAAAGATTACCCTTGCATGAAAATTAGAATGTATGATTAATAATTGTCATAACCAGCCATTATAGATAAATAATAAATAAAGCTAAGTTTGACAATAACTAAAGCATAGATAATAAGATAATGGTGCCCGTAAATAACCCTACAGTAGGTTTAACAACTAATAACGTCAAGCATGGAATAACAAGCTAGGAGTTGTACCCCAAATGAATACTAATTCAAATTGAGCTATGCCATGTAATTAGGGTCACATAAAATGATACATATCAAGCCTTGCGCAAATTGCTAAGCTTAAACTAAAATTAGAAATAAAGTTAAGCGTAATAGTAGCTAAAGTATGAGCAAGCTAATAATAGTGCCATTAATTAAATCTTAACACTAGCTTTAGTAATAGTAGTGAGCATAATTGCATATATAACAAGTTAGGACTCATGTGAGTGGATCCTAATTCACCTAAATTTGGCCTAGCTATGAATGAAGATACATAAAATATGATAATGGGATTATTAGAGATTTAAATTTAATCAACTACCATATATGAATGAATATTGAGCCTTTGCTATTTATCTTAATCTAATTAGTAAGTAAAGGCCTATATCCGAGATTATTCTAAAACTTAATAAAGATGTCCAAGTGTTGTAATACCTTTGACTAAAAGATTTATAGAATAAGTACAGATCTCATCCATCAGTCCAGTTTGCCTTTATCATAACCTGAGTTGCAAGGAATACATACCCAGTCAGACTCATACTTCGATACATAGGTCTAACCCGACTCATGGAACTTCCTTGATAAATACAAAAATAATAAAAGAGGTTAGTAATAAAAAGATCGAACATCGCCTTTCTCCAATCGGCTACGCTGGGCCACTTCTTTTCCAAAGCAAATAACTCATGTAGATACTTCCTCCCTTTTGATCTCTTATTATCCTAGAATTTTCCCTCACGGTAAAGCTATTCAGATAACTCGTCCTCTCACTCAAATCCAGCTGCCGCTGTGTTTGCAAAACACTAAACCGAATCATCCTTCTATTATCAAATCGTAATAAATGAATAAATTAAATTAAATCGGCAATTTGAATTAATCGAATTTGATTTGGATCTTTTGAGTTATTTGCTTTATTTGTTTCAGTTATTTAGCACGTAATTAGATATCGGAGTCCTGAAATCCATGGATCAACGAGGTCAGCTCAAGTGAAGATAGAGACGAAGCTCAAGAAAGCATTGTGTGAGCTCAAGATCGCGGTAAACCGCGCAGGCGAGTCAATACTTTGATCATGTTGAACCTACATTTCTGCAAATTACTTTTGCTTTAAATTATCAATTGCATGCGGTTATTTATATGCAAATACATGTTAATTTTAGACTCTAGTTATATTCCATTGTGTGCCTTGAATTAATATTACCCCTCCGTTGGAATATTGAAGTCGCGAACCTTGTCGCCCTAGCAAAATTTAATAATACCCTTTCGAAAATAAGTCCGTAATTATATGCCATGCTTAGTATGTTTAGGTACTCATGGGCGCGAAGGCGCCCAAGCATCACTTTAATCATGAGAAATTGATTTGGGCAGTCATGGTGGGAATGACTGGTATATTTTGACAGGGTTATTTTCTGCTCCCAAAACTCTTAAATTGCTTACATATCTGAGCGGATGGTTTGGGGGCTGGTATGTGGTGCGGTGGGAGCACAAATTATGGAGTGTGGTAGAACCGCTCAGATGATACTAAGGACTGAATCTTGTGATGACCTCCTGATGTAAAACAGTACAACCACAAGTCTATAATGGGTACGACCTAGCTGAATAACTTGCAGGATTTAGTTCAGATATCACCGAGGAAAGTGGGTGCCAGGGTGTACTGGTTTACTCACAGTGAGGCACAGGGTGTACTGTACTCGCACGGCGCAAGAGGGGGCTTCTGACTGTGGTGGTGTAACCCTTCAGCGGTGAAACCTCAGCGTGGGTGGTGCCTAGCTAGATCGGAGTAAGGTAAAGGCTTTGTGTGATAAACTATCTGGGTCCTCATGCCTAAGGAAGCATGTGGCAACAAAGATAATTCATCTCTTGTGGTGAAAGTGTACAAACTCTGCAGAGTCAAAAAATACTATTCGAATAGCCGTGCCCACGGTCAAGGGCGGACATGGGAACTTACTCGAGTTAGTTCTATTTCAAAATGTTTTGTGGGTGGGGAATGAAAAGTGAAGGGCGAAGGATTGCCCTGGTGTTGGAATTGTCCTGGGCGTCGTCCCAGTGGTAAGTTAAGCGGCTATAACGCTGAGAAATTGCTATATGGTGCAGATGCCATGTAACGGTGGATGGAATCTGAATCGATATTAATAATGCATTTCCTTGTACATTATGATTTGTTCCAAAATTGCTAAAGTCAAGGGCTTTTAATTAATTGTATTCAAAAGCACTTTTCGCAAAATAAAACAACCCGAGCCTCTCCTTTGTTAAGCCATGCATACTATTTAATTGCATTCTGTGTATTGGCTCGCGGAGCACGGGTCGGAGTGCTCATGCTCGCTTTTGCGACAAAATTCAGAATCAAGAAATCAAATCACCTCGCCTCAGCAACAAGATTGGACAAGCTGGCCGAGAAGATGAAGATGTCAAGGGCTAGGTCGCGAACCTCCAGTTGGCTGCCTGTGGGCATGTCCTGAAGGTCCCACCTGTGTGCTTCGTTCTTCCGCTGCTGCAATTTAATGATTTCGGCCTAATCGGCCCATGAGTAAGTTTACTATTACATTTACGCTTTCGCATGATATGTATTTTGATATTCAGAACTGTAAACTTGAGCACTATCTACTGATCCAGGGAATAGTGCAGAAAATCACAGAGGAATCCAGATGTTAATATCTGGGGCCCTACAGCTCTCCACACGCGCGCTGGGATTGTGGCGATTAAGGACGGGTCAAAAGTGTTGTCTTTTGGCCGGATCTTTTGATTGATTGTGAGTAATATTAAAGAAGTAAGAGATATTTGTATTAAAAAATTACTCTGTTTAAAATAGCTTCTATAATAATTATTAAAAACGGCTTATAAAGCTATCTTGAAAAACCAACTTCTAAAAATTAAAAGACAAGAAATTGTTTAGGACATGGCCTAAAGCATTGACAAAGGGCAAGTTACAGCAAGATTCGACGGTCCGTGCTTTCGCAGTCGCGGCTGCAAGGCTGCAAATTGACTATGGATCAATCGAGACCAAATGGCGATTTGTGCTTACTTGTTCTGGAAGCCGCAGCCCCGACCGGCCGGCTCAATACTTTAACGAACGCATTAACTACTCCAACAAGTAGTAATAGCAAGTGCGCGCGGAATGAAGTGGATCAGCTGTGATGTCATGATAGTGCCTGTTTAACTTACTTCTTGGTGTCCCAAGTGAGCAGCGAGAACGTGCAGTAGTTCTTAAGTTACTTCTTGGATGCTGGACGGACGAGTTTCATATCTACAGGCTTGGATAACAATAAACAGGATCGGCGTCTATGTGTTTGTTCTTTTCAGTTCTTAAAAGCTATTTTTCTACATTAATTAGTTTTTAAACGAAATATCTTTTTTAAAATAGAGCCTACTAGTTAATTGTAGTACATACTGTACCGACTTCATTTATATCGGTAAAAACCACACGTAAATTTCTGTTACTCTGTAATCTTTCGTACAAACAGCCCAAAAATCACAAGCAGCAGCCAAAAGATAAACATACCCTATATCTCGGTTCTCGACACGGTTAAGCTCGTGCCTTCGCGCGCAAGAGATACTAATAAAACCTGTCCATGTCCTCAGCAATCAACATGGTCAAAGACGAAGCATCCTGGCCCATACACAACTGTTCGGATGGATATGATATCTTCACTGGCAAAGCATGCAAACTATGCGACCTGTATGTACGTCCCTTCTTTCTGAAGTTGCTTACAGTTTGTTGCCTGGACGGTTGAACCAATCACCTACTGCTATGCGTCTCTGTTCTTTATGTGATTTACTGTACGCCCTTTATGTGATTTACTGTACGCCACTACATCATGATCCTGGGTTGTCGATGACAGCTTCCTGCCACTAAAGAAGTGAATAATAACAAGAAACGCGTTGCTTGCCACACAAACAGCTTCCTGGAAAGGAGAGGTCACAGCCGACATGCTTACGTTGCCTCCGTTAGTAGTAGCAAACAGCTGAAGCGGTACTCGTTTTCGTTGGCCACATGTTAATCTCTACTATTCCTTTTCTGAAGTATTGCTTATATTTTACGGAACCTATTTCATTTTTCGCATAGAAGGGGGTCCTGGATTACAACCATTGGGGAAAGTACCGGAACCCACACAAGAATGGACACTAAAATATAACAAAATCACTCTTCCCGTTTCTTATATAGTCAATTATTGTTTCTGTATGGTACATTGATATTATATGCTTGTAATCAGTAATCATGATGCCATCATATGTCATTATGTCTAACATTTTACTTAAAAACAGGAGAAAAACCTGCGGTTTCTTGCCTACGACCACTTAGTTATTGCAAATTTGCGTTTTTTATTTGCAGGGCATTTTCTTATGAATTTATGTCCTTTTCATTTAAAAGATTTTAAGAATCAATGTCATAATTTGCGTAGTTTGATTATGTAAGAATGCCAAGCTAAAAGGAAGCGATGCTTGCAGAAGATCTCATGCACACAATGTTGCAAATTCTAAAAATTATGGTTATGTAAGATGAATGAAATCTGCACCAGAGCTGGTTTTATGAAGGGCGAAATAACATGTTACTACTATTGAAGCTAACCCTTTGATCTGAAGTCAAAATCTGAAAATCATGCTGGGCCCAAAAAGAAGTGTGAGCCTAAATTTTGCTCATCTAATGAATAACATTTACTCACTACATAACAACTCAGAGGTTTAATAGAAATGTTGTCCTTGAGTTTCGTTTTTTTCTTTTGTAATGCATTTGTTTTTTTACTTTTTACTACCTTATCTCCTGTTCCGGTTTACTTTGTGATAAACATAAGGGTTTTGTTTTTTACTTTTTACTACCTGTACAAAATGGTCATATACTCTTGTGTTGTGCATGTTCTTGTTCAGATTGCTTGAGCTGTAAATGTTGAGAAGAACTAATAGTTGGGCTCTTATTGTTGGCTTTGAACTTTATACCCTTCAATCATATAGCTACTATGTGAGTTTTTTACTACGTGTGTTTTGATAAAGTTACTATACATGCTTGCTTAGGTTACTCACAGTAATCAGGCTATGCCAGCTGAAAGAAGGAAGCAATACCTCCCAATATGTTTTATGTGTTATTGACTCGTTGAAGAAGAAAGTTACAACATATCGTTTTACTTACATTAAGGTACCTCGAAGTTGCACATTCTGTCCTTTTCTCAGTAATTTTACCAGATATTCCTGTCGTTAACTATTTCTTATTGTTATAATCTTTTTCCAGAATAGGATAGGGGAGAACAGGATTAAGCTCAGCACCTTTACACAGAACAATTACAGTTTGTCAAAAATCAGGCAAAGTAATACATCAAATGGTACTGATTTAGTCTCGAATTTGCTCACAAGAAGGCAAGACGATGCACTGTGTTCATTACCTCATGCTTAATTTCTGCACTGATCTGTGATTGACGGATGTGGTGATTTTGGCATCATAGTTTCCTGAAGAAATGCTATTGCACTTACTTTTCTTTAAAGTAAAAGTTCAATCATATTTTCCTTTTGAAAGCACAATACATCCGTATACATAAGCAATGCAAGTATGACGGTTAAGAAATCGGCGCAATAAAAAGGTATGTGCTTGTCAGACTGTAGGGTACCTCCAAGTGATTAATTGGAATTTATTGATGGGAATTTTATTTATATCTCTACTATTAAAAAAGAAGAACTGGTAATGGTACATTCTTTCACCCCTATCTCCCTCTTAAAAAAACAATTTGACTGCAGGCCTATTCGCTCCGCTCCTCTTTACCCCCAAGCTCCTCGCGCATGACGCGGCCATGATCTCTCCAACTCCACCGTTGCCTTTCTTTAAAGTAAAAGTTCAATCATATTTTCCTTTGGTCTTCTGTGACGCCGTCTTTTTTGTTATCTTATTAGTAAGAAGCCCGTACATTGCAACGAAAAACTAAATAAAAGTGTTACATACTATCAAATATAATCTCAAATTGAATAATAAACATCAATTTTATCTTACGTCATCATGTATCAAGCAAAACATACATGTTCATATTTGTAAATAAATCAAGCATCATATTAGTGAAGCATGATAGAACAAGCACCACATATATACAATATGTACAAAAATGGTAGTAAACTATATTATTCCGTAGTATTCTTAATATATAAATAACTGTCAGACCGTCTTGAAGAATAACAAACCAATTGATAAATAAGACATCATGCAATAAACATAAGCATTAACGAGAATTTTAAAATAAAACTGATGCACCATTCTTCTGAAAGACTTATCTTCATCTCTAGCTTGTCAAGCAAAGAGAAAGCAAGCACACCCTACAAAATGGAAAACAAATAGTTAAACATCATAAATTCATTGTATATTACATATAAAAGATACAAAAAGATTTAATGAATTGCTTACGTTATTTAATGTCCAAACATTCTGGCAAGTGTATCGTTCCTTATGTCAACAGCATTCATGATAAAATTCCTTACATTCAAATTGTGCAGCACTACTTGGCACAGTTCTGTTTGAAGAGAACATTATTTAAATTATGAAAGATGCATATTTGCATACTTTATTTACTGTTTTTTACATTCAAGCTCTTGTAGCCTATCATCTTGTAGTCTAAATATGAATTTGTAAAACCCATTGTCATTAAGCAACCTTTTCAATAATATATCAATTTAATGAGGAACAGGAATAAGATGTAAGATGATAAAATATTCGTATTAGTTGCACACATATCATATGAACTATTCTTCTTTAGCATTGTCATAGCTAAAATATGGTTATGTTCACCCGCAAGTCTCCATTGTGTTAGATACCACACAATAAGCCCATCCCAAGCGGCCGCGGGGTGGCGCCGACACGCTCGCGCAGGCGCAGCCCGTGAAGACCCGCATGGGTGCACCGTGTGCGGCGTCGAGTTGGTGCTCGGGCAGGAGCTAGGTGGCCACATGAGGCGCCACCGCGCCGCGGGAGCCAAGGCCGAGGAGGTCCGGAAGCCCGACGAGGCAAGGGGCCTGCTAGGCTTGGACCTAACACCGCTCCCGCGGAGGACAGCGCAGAGTTACGTAACCGGTAATCCAGAGTTGCAAGTAAATGTTCCGGTTGAACACTGAACAAACGCAATAAACTAACAAAAATGCAAAATTTAACGTTATCCTTCTCCATGGTACACTTCACAAACATCAACCCAGCCTCCCAGCTGTATATGCGCTCATCGATCATTACCAATGAGCAGAGTTCGTTTCCACCAACACTGCAAGTAATTGTTCCGACTTAACACCCGTTTGTCCAAATCCCAACAATTGCAATAACTTAAATAACGCACAAAGAGAGTAGCTGACAAAGAATGAAATGATAAAAATTACAAGCACCGCATCACCACTATCTTATCCTTGTAGTGAGAGAACCGTTCAAGAGCCGCAGCAAGCTGATTTCTGTGCCGTTGTTGCGTCGGCTTCCCCCTCCGGTTTGATCTTGATAGTTCTATCCTGAAACCAAGAGATGGCCGCTAAGGCGCTATGCAAAATAAAGTGCAAAGATGTCAAATCTATGAAAAGGGTTGTATGTACCTCAGGCTTGGAATCAGTCTCTGAGAGTCTCTGTTTGATATCTCTTGCTATAGAAAAGAAAACCTGCTCAACATTCAGGTTTGTCTTGGCACTCTGCAGGAATAATAATATATCAAAAATTATGCATGGACAATGAAGGCAAAAGTATGGACACCAATGTTTAGAAAAATGCCGCATTAAGCAACATTAAATTTCATTGTTATGTTACAATGAAGGAATGCCGTAACAGAAGCTGTGACTTCTCACAAACCGTTTCGAAGAACTTGATCCCATATTCATCAGCAAGCGCTTGCCCCTTTGAAGTGGGCACAGCCTGCACGAAAGCAATTGAGCAGATAAGAGAGCTAAGAGCTATTCCAAACATACAGTTTGAGAAATCGACTGTGAATTATAATTAGTATATAATGTTGAACATGTTTTCCGTTTTGTTTGCACTTTGAATTGCCATATAGATCTCCAGATGACCATGCTAGAATCTAATGCACTCAAGATCTGTTTCTTGTATTGCATATGAAAGTAACCAATCCAGAACAAACATGTGTAGCAACAAGTCAGAATGGTAGAGTATACCCTTTTGCTTTCATCCATATCAGCTTTGTTCCCCACCAAAATTTTGTTCACATTATCGGAAGCATGTTGCTCAATGTTTCTGATCCAATTTCTTATGTCTGCGAGTCAGTAACAATGGAAAGAATCAGAATTGGAAGCTGAAAATTGGAAGCTGAAGTACCATGTCAAAAGAACATCTGAAGCATATGGGTCAGTACTATTAAATGAAGACTCGTCGGTGACATCATAAACAAGTAAAATTCCCATTGCTCCCCTGTAGTAAGCTGCAAAGAAGAACTGCACATTTCACAAACTTCATCCACACAATTACTAGAAGCAAACCAGAATTGCTCAAAGTAAACAAGGTTATAAGCATACCAGTCGTAATAGTTCGAAAACGTTCTTGGCCTGCAGTATCCCAGATTTGCAATTTAATCCGCTTGCCATCCAACTCAACAGTCCTTATCTTGAAGTCGATACTATTCAAAGAATCCAATGGGCAAGATTTATGAGTTCACACAAGCATTCACATGTAAAAAAATAATTCCTCGACCAGGTAGATAATTTTGTGATTGTTACATACCCAATAGTGGTAATGAAGCTAGTGGTGAAGGAGCCATCTGAGAACCGTAAGAGGAGACAACTTTTCCCAACACCTATATAAGTACATAAACTTTATAAATTGAACGCTTGCTAGTAAAAATGAAACAACATACAAATATATTTAGGCTATGCCACAACAAACAAAAACAAGAATCAACAAATATGTTAACTGGAAATATTCATAGAAGCTGAAAAGCCAACTGAAGAAACAACATCAATATGAGGTCAAGGCTTCCCTAATCCCTAGGCACACACAGTCAGAGAAAAGCTATGTAAAGCTACATATCAGTTATCCATTCCGCCTCAATGTTAAATTAAGAAGAACATACAACACCACAACATAAATACTGGTTAGGCCACACAAACACAGATAAAGCTAGTCATTTAGTTGATTCTGAATTGACAGCTGCAGGTTAAGGGGGAAGAAAATGAAATTTATTCTCCTACTTAAACAATTTACACCAACCCCTAGGATATTTGCCCTTACAAGGTTGAGAATGACCCAAGTTGTCATAAATTGGAAATACAAAACAAGGCATGATAACACAAACACTTCAATTATCTTTCATGTGGTACAACTTTTATTTGCAACTTGAATTTTTTTGTGAAGTTCATATCATGAATGTGCTTGGAGCATAAACTTAGTGCATCCGGAACCAAACAGCTCCCTAATATCAAACAAACCACAGGCTTTGGTCTTGGATTGCTTCAATGTCAATGCCCTAACTTTGAAGTGTAACCATAACTAAATCACAGCAGTTCAATTGTCAATTTGACACATGAAGTCATTACCAAATTACAATTGCACATGCTAGCGTAAGTGCGCAAGTGCTGAAACAAAAAAAAAATGTAGTCTTGCCAGTGCTCTTGGAATGAACAACCCCAAAATGCCCAAAAGTTAACTGGGATAGCCACTTACAATAACAGCTGATTGGTAACCAGAGCTTGTTCCTGACTTCATGTGGCGATCAATCTAACTACACCCTCACTTTAATTTCTGCTGAAGTTTTACAACTATATACCACGATTACTTGTATATTGCAAGCAGGAACAGAACTACTCTTACAACGCACACACCAATCCAATAATACGCTTACAGAAACGACTCCCCTTAGTGCTGTCAAGAGGTTAGATTCACTCCCCCATTCGCATTTCACACAGCCATCTACACAGACTGATCTAGGCTACCGGATCCCAACCAACAAATCAAATCAATCGAAGCACCGAACTTGACCCCGAAGCCATCAGATCTCGCGAAGATCGAGACACGACAGGGAGAAGGGGCAGGCAACTCACCGCTGTCACCGATGAGGAGGAGCTTGATGAGGTAGTCGTAGTCAGCCCGAGCCCTAGCCAGCGGCGCCGCCATCGCGCCCTATCTCCCAAGCCCTAAACACCACCAAAAACAGCAGCAACAAAGCAGACCAGATCAAAAACCGAAGAAGCAAACCAGACCAGAACGAACCGGGCAACGGAATGGCGCGAACCGGACCGAGCAAAAGAGAGGATGGCGTCGCGCGCTCCGATGCGGCGGCGATCAACCGATCTGTGCTTCGTCTCCCCTCGCGAGCAGCGAAGAAGAGGGAGCACGATCAACACTAGGTTGGGCTGGCTCGGCTCGATCGGAGGAGAGGTGTGGTGGAATCGGTCCCTCTGTGGACGTTTTTACCGTACACGCATCGACTGGGTCGTGAGACTGGCCCATGAAAGCCTAGTAAGCTTATGGATTACAAGGCCCAAGCTTTACGATTTTTCTTTCCTTTCTAGCACTGGGTTGGTTCTTGGGTGTATGGCCCATCACCCCCTTTGTAACTGGGCGCGGCTTTTAAGCACCCAATTTCCAAATATAGGGTCTATTCTTTTGGCTGTATCTTATGGCTTTTAATTGTGACATGTGACTTTTAAGCTATTTATACAAGAGATTACAAAATAATATAAACTCATATATGATTTTTGCCGATACAAATGAAGTCAGTAAAGTATGTATTCCAATTAACTAGTAGACTCTATTCTGGAAAAAATACCTTGTTTAAAAGCTAATTTCTATAAAAAAAACCAAAAAACAGCTTTTAAAAGCTAAAAAGAATAGGGCCACAGAATCGTCCTCGTGTTTTTGGTTCTGTTTTGGTTTCTAACTTTTTAATTTTGTTTTTTAGTTTTTTAGGCTTTTTTATCTTTTCCTATTTATTTTTTAAAATTTAATTATACTGAAAAAAATTAACATCAGGTAAAATATATTTTCAGTCGCTATAGTACCCAAAAAAATTCAAAAGCTTGAACTTACAAGCTCAAATAAGCACTACCTTTGTTAACCCGTTTTGGACACAGAAATTTCGTCAGTTTAATTCTGGTAGATATCGAAAAAGCTCTCACGATCTAAACATGGTCTTAAGATCTGGCCTATGAATTCATATTGTGTTGCCGACCTGTCATGTGGTTGCGAGTAAAAAAACGTAGAGCTGAAAAAAAAATCTTGTTTAACAGTAGTAGGACCTTGTCGTCGAGTGATTACGTAAACACGCTAAGTCGTAGTACTGCAGAAAATACGGATTATGAAGTGCACTTGTCCAGGCAGAAACCGTTCAAACTCGCGGCGCGCGAGTAGGTAACAAGTCGCCGTCGAATGGCCGGCTTTGCTCAGCCTCACATACTTGCATAAGCACCGTCTTTGCTCAATTAAATCTGTAAGACATGTCTTGATCTCTCGAACAAGCACGAAATTTGTAGTATCCACCTGCACAGTTTGAGTTCAATTTCGTGTTTCCATACTAGTTTTTGACAGTTTGCATCCTCTACGGATCCAATTCGATCGCACGTGTCGAGACATCAGGGAGCCACGGAGCTTTCAGAGCAGAGGATTAATTGGACTCAGTAGCACTAGCGTAGCGCCAACCATGAAATGAGGAAGTCCAGAGCTCAGTGCGCTATAATTATTCGGATCAAACCAAACCACCGGCTCCTAAACCAGCATCATTTGTTTATCAAAAGAGAAGCCATTGACACTAATGCCTCTTTCAGGGATTTTGTCTTTTATCTTTGGCATTTTCAAAATTTAAAATAAATAGAAAGATTTATTGAAGTGGATTATCTAAATGCCTTTCTAAGTTAAAAACCGTGTATGTTATTCATGTTGGCGTCTCCGCTATCCACTACTGTCTCGCAAAGTGCAGCTAAAAACCATAAGACATAATCTAAACATTCTCTAACCATTGATCGGTATACTGCACAAAGGCTAACCGTGCTAAGCACTCAATCGACAAGGCTTTGTCCGAGATCAATTGGCCCAATCATCTTGCTCCCTCCCAAATCATTCTACCAGATTCGTATCCTCTGACTTTGCGTTGTAATGGTACCGTGACATAATCAATCCAGACCATCTGATGAAAAAGGAGGGAACAAGGTGCACTCGATAATGTAGTATTTACTGTAGCACCTAGAAAAAACTGTGGTGTTTTTTAAACCAGGTAATCTTGCGTGTTGGTTTGGTAAATGAATGAATGAGATTCATCTAATGGTAAGGTACTGTAGCCCTCTACCATTGCTATTGG
This sequence comes from Dendrocalamus latiflorus, assembly GCA_017311315.1. Taxonomy (NCBI): domain Eukaryota; kingdom Viridiplantae; phylum Streptophyta; class Magnoliopsida; order Poales; family Poaceae; genus Dendrocalamus; species Dendrocalamus latiflorus. The sequence goes on from CM029631.1 coordinate 1,939,622, forward strand.
TGCTGCCACGTGTAAAGCAACAGAGACGAAAATAGGAAAGAAGAACGGGGAAGCTGCATTCCACGCACTGATGCACACAATCAAGCGCCGTTGCTTTCAATCAAAACTAAGCGTCCGTCCATCATTGCCTCCATGTACACACACTAATCCGTGTACAAAATTACAAATACTCTACACCGTCTTAATTAAAAACAGATCACCAGTCCATTGCTTAAGCCGCCTAACCACACATCGCCACAATAAAAACGCCGCCAAGTCGGCAATTTAAATCTCGGCCAAACTGACAAACAAAAAGGTCTTCATTTTTTTATTTATAACTTATAACTTTTAAAAGTAAATTTTCAGGACGTTATTTTTAAAATAATTTATTAATATTTAATTTATTTATACTAATACTTATGCTAAAACTTAAAATCATGGACGTAGCCGAAAAAACTTACGCAAAAGACGATGCCAAAACGGAACGAGCAGGAGACAGAATTGGTACCTTCCCCAGGTGCCTACACGAAAACGCAAGTGCAATTCCACGGAGGCGAGCCACATAAAGGCAGGCGCGGAATACGAGGCAACCGCTGCCGCGCAGCGGAAGCGCCGCCACCGAACGCGCCCCGCCTCCTCGCGCGGCCGAGCCGAGGCGACACGACGCCCCCTCCCCCACTCGTCGCCACCAATCCAGCCCTTCGCCTCCGCTCCGCTCCTCGCGGCGCTCCTCAAATACGCCCCACCCACCCGCTCGGCCTATTACCGTGCCCGTACGATCCGGTCGGAGTCGAGGCGGCTGTCGTGTACTTTGTGGGCGCGGGCTTGGATGGGCGGGCCGTGCGCGAGCAGTGGCCGGCGGAGGTGGTCGCAGCGGTCGTGCCGGACTGGAGGGGGCGGGGTCGTGAGGCGGACTGTGGCGGCGCCGGCGCCGGCCGAGGGCGGCGCCAGCGCAGCTTCGCGGCGAACTGTAGGTTAGCGTCTGCTCTCCCCGGGTTGAATTGCCGTTGTATTTGGTTGTTTATGTGCGAGCGGCGGGGGCTGCATGTTTTACTTTATTTGGTCGATTTTGCTGGGTCATTTGACTCATTTCGCATTGAGGTTAGCGATTGCTTCCAGGAATGGAAGCTTGTTATAAGGGCTGAAGCGAGGGGGTTCCTTAGTTTGTTTGCATCGTTGAATTACTTGTAGAACAGAATCAGGGAGAAATTATGGAAATAATAAGAAAAACGAAGCATCTGCCCATTTATTGTTTGTCCGAGGGACACGAACAGGGATGAAAAGCTCACAGAAAATTTCAACGAATAACTTTGACCAAAAAGACTGCATTAAAAATATGTAGCATATAACTTGACAAAAGTAGAGGGGATTACACCTGTTATTGGGGTGAAATTCTCGACGCATTTTCCTTATGTTCTGACGCCAATTCAGAAGCATCAACAAATTCTTAAAACAGAAAGCAGGAAGGACCATGCATGGTTGCAACTAAATTTTGTCATGCCTTATGGTTCATCTTCTTTTGTAATTCTTTTGTAACATGTTTGAATGGTTCTTGTTATGGAAAATGGAAAAAAAAGGGAAGAAAAAAAAAGACTACTTACTTTGGAGTTGACCTGTTCCTGTTTTTCATGTCTTTTGCTCAGGGTTTGCTCATGTGGACAAGCAACAGCGTGTCCATGGAGTATTATCAGATTCCAGAAGTTGCAGTGGATCCACAACTGAAGAAGATTATGTAAGTTTTTCAATTGCCCATTATTGTTCTATCAACAATGTTGATAGTTCCATGCAAATTTAAATTTTTCTGCAACTTGGAGACTAACTTATGCTTGAACCATTGTAGTTTTTGTTGGTTATCTTTTCTGAAAAATGTTTCTTGTTACAGTTTTGTTCGAACTTTTGGGAGTTTAAGCGTAAGAGGTCCAGTGGCAATTCTACAAGATGTTCTCCCAGTGAACACATGAGAAATGAAATAGAAAGTTACCATTCGTTGCCTTCTGTGATAGCAGAATTAATGGATTTTGTTGCAGCAACCGGAATGCCAATAACTTCTGTTAAAACTTTGTTTTCGTGGCCAAGAGAGAATAAAATTCCTAGCAATGAAAAATTGCTTCGTGTGAGCAGTACTGACTCAAATTATGGGTTGCCCTATCGGCCTAAATTCCATCTCAGCGAAGACAGTAATAATGTAAAGCATGGTCCACCACTAAAGAATTCCAGTGGCATGGGTAATTTCAGTTATCGATTGTCTAGAAGTGCTGAAAGATGTGATTCTATGAAGATGGGTCCAACGAGTGCAAAATGTTCCTTTTCAGAGAAGATGTCACTGTTACGTCAACCGGGGCATGGTCACAGTTATGAGAATCAAAACCACATTGGTGCTTTAAATCGAAGGCATAAAATTGCATATTCTGGAGGAGCAACGAACATGACAAGAAAAGAGGAGGTTCATAAGCAGTCTGATTCTTCTACAGGAAGACATTGGCAGAAATTGTTGGATAATGCATTAGTTCGACGGAATCAATTGTACTGTTCACAACCACCCAATGAAGAATTATCTGAGCAATTATGGAGTTCTACAAACAGTGAGTCTAGTGACACAAGTGACATCTCCAAGTTATCTTCTCTGGGAATAGTAGCCAATGATCAATGGAAGTTGGCTTTCAAGAAGGTATATGCTAGAAGCTGTTCTTACTAATATTGATCAAATGCTTCACAAGATTTCTATTTTTAGTTTTTTTACTTTCTTTCATTAAATAAGCTTAAGGATTACCAGTAATCACTGTACGGGAATAGAAAATTTTCTTAGTTTTGCTTTCCCTCAAATTTGATAGCTAAGTTGAGCTCCTCTTATTTGTATTACTTCAGGTACACTGTCCTGTTGCTGCACCTATGGATTTTATGTCTGTAACTAACCGCAAAGAGTTTGAGCAACCAAGCCCTGTATCTGTTCTTGAACCTCCAGCTGAAGATTTCTCCTGTGGTGAAAACATCAAGCTAGATAGAACATATTCTCATGGTCAGCAATCTCGCCCTTCTTATATTTAAATCTTCCTTTTGTTGTAGTTAATTTTGTGTTCTATTTTCTTAATGTAGATCCCCAGCTGAGACTTGAACCTGTCAAATTTCCATGCATGGAAACTGTTGCTGAGGTAGTAGGCATTAGTGGAATTAGTGATTACCTGTGCTCTGAGATTGAGGCCGGTCAAAATGTTCAAGCCATACAGCTGGTTGAAGATATCTTTGAAGAATTTGGAGATGAAGAGGAAAGAGACTTTTCTTACTTGCTGGATATACTAATTGCTTCTGGTATTCATGGCACCGAGGAGGATCAGCTGTACAAGGTGTGCCAGTCTCTTGATTGTCCTGCAAGTTCTGATGTGTTTGAGAAGCTTGAAAAGAAATACATGAAAGTTTCTCAATGGTCAAAATCAGACAGGAAGCTTATTTTTGACATGGTAAACTCCATATTGTCAGAAATTCTTGCCCCGTGTTTGGACATGCACCCTTGGGTAAATACTGCTAGGAATCTGGTACCAATGTGGGGCCCAGAGGGTCTCTTGGAGAAAGTTTTGCAGATGTTGGCTCAGAGACGAGAGGAACTTGCACTAAGTAAGCCTAAGCCTGAGAAGAAAGCATGTGATCAGAAGTGGCCGGATTTGGCAGATTGCATCGACAAGGCAGGAAGGGATGTTGAGAAAATGATAAAAGACGATCTTTTGGAAGAGCTGCTTCTGGAGTTGATGTCTAGTTAGGTGAAGAGCTGCTTATGGAGCTGCTGTCAGGTTTCCACGACCCAAGTAGGTTCTAAATTGTTGTAGGTCCTTTGTTTTTGTGTTTGGTCAGGTTTTTATAACTGCTTGTATTGTTTCTTTGGTCCGTAAGGTCCAAGTTCTGTTTGTTATGGCAGTGGTTGACGAGTTTTTTTTGTTGAGTCGCTGTGCTTGTTGTGGCATAGGTCAACTAGGCAAGTTGTAAAATTCTGTTTGATTAGGTGAGGTATATAGTTAAAATTCTTTTTTAGCACGAAAAGAAAGCGGAATGTGTAAGAAATGGATTTGTTTCCTTTAGTTGGATTTTGTCAGTTGTCAGGCATTTTAAGTCTGTAAATGGGGTTAATTTTAGTCCAGTGATCATTTATATTGTTCTTCGAAGAAAGAAATAAATGAAGATTGTCGATGTCTATCTGTACTGCTTGAATTTGACGATTATAGTTATACCTTACAATTTTACATAGACCTGTTGAGACTTTAGATGATGGATCTCTTTTATAATTGCTAACATCATTCCGTTATAAAAATCCTTTTCTGTATTCCTGTGGATAATTCTACTTCCTGGATCTGGTTTTCTTAATTATCATGTTAGCATTCATTGTGCACCAGACGAGACCTGGACAACATCGTAAAAAAAAGATACGCACAATTACTTGCCACATTGGATGGATTCAAAATTCGTTGTCCGTGACTATTACTAGCCATTGTAAGATGCAAGTCAGCTGCCAGGAGCGATGCAGAAGTTACCACATTGTCCAAGAAACAAAGGAGCTAGCTGAGGCAAAGCAGCCATGAGGTGCAGATCGTCCAAGTGAATAGAGAGCAAAACTGGCTAGCGCATGAATTAGCGCAGCTAGCCAGAAGCCCAGGAGAACCACGCATAACGTAGTTTGGCTATCTCAAGTTTCTCGGTGTAATCTTAGACCTCGTCAATGAGGATATCGCGATAATACCTTTTTCTATTTGCCAACTGGACTAATTACACGAACACAAGCTAAAAAGATTAATTAACAAGTGAATTTGCTCCTAATTGCATTTGGTTTTAACTTACGTGAGAATTGGTTACTACATTATATGAATATTTCGTGCATTCTCAGATTCGAACGTTGTGAAACTTTTGAAGTTGAAACCATGGAGGAAAGCTAATGGAGAAGAAACACATAGGGAATAAGAAGGAAAGACACGTCTGAGCCTTTTCTGCCATGTTAGATTGGCCCCACGACCACTCGAGCTCACTAAATTCTCTCTGGACGTTCGATCGAGTCCAATCGGCATCAAAGACGACTTCCGGATCAGACCAAAGAGTACTATAGATGCTGCCACTTGCGCCCACTACCCAGCCTGCCCTTGGCACCCCCTTGACAGCTCGTCCCTTCAATTCCCTACGTCGGCACCGCCCGTGACTCGTTGTCGCTAATTCATGTCATCGTGTGGGAGATTGAGAGAGAGGTGTGTTACAATGTTAGGGTTGGAGACCTGAGAGAGATGACCCAGAGCTTGTCGGATTTTTGGGCCACATCTTGAATGGGCTGAAACAATTTGGGGGTAGAAATATGAGTATATAGCCTAACTATTGGTATACACTATCAGTTCTAATTTATAAGTCATATTTTTTATCATATAAATTAAAGAGATAGTAAACTAGATTACTCTTAGTTATTATCTCTGAGCAGTCTGACAGATAAGAGACTAGCAACACGGGACTGAATGCTTGCCGTGCATTGCATGCTCCACCTTGGTGCATTCGGCGGCGCATGCGCGCATTCGGGTTCAGGCAGTGGCGAATCCATCGGGTAGGCTTCATCAAGCTGAAGCCTACCCTCCACCGGTTGACCGAGACCTCCCTCCTAGGTAGGGCTCCTGGCTCCCCAACCCCCAGCGCCGGCTTCATCACACTGTGGAAGTGTGGAACTGAAGAACAAGAACTGAAATTGCAAACAAGGACTGATGAGTGATGAAGCAAGGCCAAAGAAGCACCGAAGCCAGGCCCATTTCACGTCCGTGGTCCGCTCACCGGCCCACCGCCCACATCCCCACCGGTCCACATGGTATGGCTTGTTCCCGTGTCCAAAAATTCCCCAAATCCAAAATCCCCAATCCATTCCCTTCTGGCCTTCCCCGTTCCCCCAATCCCCAATCAATTGACCTAAGCACGGTCGCACGGAGGCAGCGAGGAGTGGGAAGTCTGGGGACTGAGGTTGTTCACCCGTGCTACGCTGCCCGTGCTGTCGTGCAGTCGTGCTCAAGCCAAGGCGGCCGGCGGGGAGGTGCCGACGATGACGGGATCTGGAGGCGAGGCCGTGGGGAGGTGTCGACGACAACGAGATCTGGAGGCGGGAGCCGGGGAGGTGCCGATGACGACGAGATCTGGAGGCGCCGAGGACGGAGCCAGAAGCGCCGAGACGAGATCTAGAGCCAGCGAGCCGCGAACTGAGAAGGGGAGACGCTGAGCGCTTGGGCCTGAGCGGCTGAGCCGGGGGCGGGGAGGCCGGAGCTGCCGGGAGCCAGGGTCGCGCGGTCGCGCCATCGCGAACTGAGGGTGACTGGGCGAGGGCGGAGTTGGAGGATGCTCTGTGGGCTGCGGCTGCGCTGGGGACTGGGGATGGGGGTCTGACTCGAAGAAGTGAAGGCGTGAGTGGTGACGGGCTGAAGTGCTGAACTGCTGAAGGCGCGCATGAAGAAGCTGCAGCTGGCTGCTGCTATTGGCGAGTACGTCGAATACTATTCCCGGATTCTTTCTTCTGTACGGCCGAACGCACGAACCAATTTGTAAGTTTGCAACCCAATCTCATTTTCTCATTTCTCAATTAGTTGACTACTTGATTAGCAGTTTATTAAAAATAGTGTTGTACTGGAACTATATCTACATGTTTTAGGGATTCACTTGCCATTAGCGAGGTACCTCCATTGTATCTCTCTTTTTTTCTTTGCTTTTATTCATGTATGAAACTATGAATTTGATTGCACAAGAATACAAAACTATGTTTCTTACAAATTAGTTTAGTCATTCGAGGTGTAGAGCCAATAATTCTAGGAAAAACTTATGATCTGATAAAAAAAACATAAGTTTTTAGCCTATCCTTAATTTTTATTCTAAATTCGCCACTGGGTTCAGGAACTCTTTAAGGACATCACATGGCTATTGCTGACCAACTGAGCCTCTCTGATTACTAATTATCCCCTTCAGAAAAAGAGAGATCATTTTCGTATAAAAATGGGAGGATCAGAGCAGCAGCCTGTAAATAATTCCAAGTCCGATGAACTAGCGTTGATTGTGTTGGCTGGCTTGCTTCAGATCGTTTCATGTCGGTGGCATCTGGCTAGAAACGTTGCGAGTCTTCAACCGAGCCGTTGGCGTACGATTAGAATGGAGTGAAGCCACAGTACCACTACAGTGAAGGATGAGTGACCACCAAGCCTCCCGTCCCGTCCCCTCCCTACTGCCTATTGGGGACAAGCAGGGGCGCGTTGGGCTCGCATTATTTTCCGGTACGGCCAGCGCCACTCGTCACGTGCATGCGCTCTCTCAGGCACCGTTGCCCAGGGGCCCTACCCCTATTGCTGCCTACTGACACACCACGCAACGGCTCGATCGTTAACCTGGCGAGCAGCGAGCGGCTCGATCGCCGCCTCGCCTTGGCTCACTGGTTTTATCTGCCGGCGTGCCGCGCGGCCGTTCAGCCGCTGCTCGATCGTCCGCGACCGTGCCGTGCCGCGTCCAAGTTTCTCGCGACTTTGAACTAGTCAAGGGGAATATGATCAACGCTCAAAGGAGCCCGAGGAAGTGATCCCGACCACCGCCTCGGCGTCTCGCGCGCCGCGGCGGAGTCTGTGATGCCGACTCGCCAACTGCTGCAACGGTTAAAGGGGAGGAGAATCTGATTCTGCTTGTCGATCGGTTGCAAGAGATCGACAGCGGCTGGCAAATCTGCTTTAATTCTTGACGCCTTTACTTTTTGTTCCTTTCAACAACATTCCCCGGCCCTGAACATAGTGGCTAATTTTCAGTTTATTTCGACGTTGAACATGGTATATGTAGTATCAAGTATGCCGAGTCAGATAAGGTGAATGACTTCTTACAATCTTCCTCCTGTCATTAGCAGAGCTCAATACAGCGGAAAACAAGACTACAAACTCTACCAAAGTCAAAAGGAAAAGATCACAAAGCACCCAACACAACACAGTCTCACCGGTCCGACTGCTGGCCAGAGGGTGGTCGGACCATTCGGCCGGTCTGACCGTAGGTGTCACATCGATTGAATCGGTCAAGGCGGTTGGACCGCTTGGGTCATGGTGGTGGTTTGACCACTCGCCGAACAGCTGTAAAAAACAGCACAACACACGACCAAGAAAAGGCTAACTCTTAAATGACTAATCCAAATAGCATGAAATTTTGTACAAATCCTCCCTAAGATGTCAGGAACGTATTCTAATTATGGATCATGAAGATTAATGCCGAAGTTCCGACTATTATTCAAAACAAGGAAGATTACAACACGAACTCAAGCCTAAATGCTCACAAGATTAAAACACCCCAATATCACACCTTTTGAGCAAAACCGGGCAATTACAATAACTTTCCATAGAATGGGCCTAGATGGATAGAATTTGAACTCCAAAAGATATCTCCACTTTTTACACGTTCTTGGTACCAAGAGAGATCAAGAAGAGATAAAAATCCAATTAAAAAACCAAGCATATCAAAAATATAAGGAGAAATCCATGACACAACTCACTTAGATGAAGTTTTCATATTTATTTCACTTAGAGAGAAATACTTTACAACCAATCCCTCATAGATGATAGAGCTCTAAGTCTAGAGCACACACACATACAATTTTCAATACAAGGAAACCCTAACTTTTCTCTCAAAGCCTCTCTACTTCTTAACCCTAGAGCGCGCGCACACACACACAAGAACTTATATAGTGGAGTCTTCTCACCTACCATCAAACCATAGCAACAATCAACTCTTAGTGAATACAATTACTTACAAATACCATAGATATTAAAATCAGACCGGACCACTGGTTAAACCGAAAAAAATCAAAACCAGAGACTACACCGACTCGACTTGCTTCGAAGACTGTTCATGCACTTGGACCGGGAAAAACTAGATGAACCAGCTAGTTTTTGAGAGAACTAATGAACTAACTATCAACAAACCGAGGAGTCTATAGATTGATGACAACTTGGGCTGGGCTAGTGGCTTGGTGCAGCCCATGTTACCACCACACTGTTGAAGAGGGGAGCTCCTCCTGCCACCACCTCTCATAGAGGATTGAGCCCTAGCTAGCTCCCTGCCATCGTATCCCATTCTCTTCATCTTGGGATCTCCTGTTTCTCCTCTCCAAGAAGCTAACAGGAGCCATGATGCTATGGCTTTGGAGGAGGCTTGGGGCCACGGTAGTGAGGCGACTGTTCGACGTCGACGGTTTCACGCGAAGCATTTGATGGCAAGCCGACAATTTGGGCGAAGTTGGAGGCAAGGTCGAGCGACCGGAAGTATGCCTATCTTGCTTTGCGTCAGTACTTTTATTTTGCGATAGATAAGTTATGTTCATAACAACTAAGATCCATCTTATTGATGGATCTTCTCTTTGGTTTGTGTTTTGATTGCTATATGTCTTCGATTGGGGTTCCAATTCTTTGGACATGGATGTCTTCTGTCTTCTTTGATGTGTGTAAACATTCAACTATATGAATTAGGAACTAGAATGGAACTTGTTTAAGAATTAAGATAATTAAAAATAAAAATAAGACCGCTGGTTCAACTAGTGGATTGTAGCTTGGGAGGTTCACTAGCTGACCTGGTTTCAATAACCATGACAAATAGGGAAACACAATAACCTACACATAAACATGTTTTACATTTACATATGACTTATGCTTGTTTCTCAAAGCGCATAAAGCCCAATCCACTAAGGAGAAAGCTTCCATTCACTTAGCCTCATTAGTAACTCTTTGACCTAAACCGCTCTCCTAACACCCTCCAAGCACCGCAATTTTGCTCCCATCGTTGTTTCTGGTATTTTGGTTTTCCCGCCTAAACACTCTCGCTTTGATTGTGGATGTCATCTCTTCTTCGAGTCTAATCCATGGTCATCTATTTCTTTGCAAGTAATCCACATGCTTGCAACGTGTAGGTTTACCGATAGCTCATGCATCGGCAAGTCTCTTTATATCGATTTCCTCCGACCACACCTCACTTGCATTGACCACACTATTCGATGAATCATTATTCAAACCTCATTTCAATATCCTTCGTCTTCCTCATGCCAAGGGCGGATCCAGCGGTGGGGCGGGGGGGGGGCTCGAGCCCCCCCTACCGCTATCGGACCCTTGGAGCCCCCCCTAAATTTTTAGCCATGGATGTATAATGTAGAAGGGGCTGAGGTCGAGCTGAAGGTACTTCAGCCCCTCCAAAAAAATTTCCTGGATCCGCCACTGCCTCATGCTTTGCTTAAGCCTAATAATCCCACATGGCTTCCTTGGCTATATCTCAGCTCATCCCTGAGCCTAGTCCTGATTTATACTATCGATCATAGTTGCCTCTAAGCTTCTCTTCACATCAAAGACCAAAAAATTATTTTCGGACACAAGTTATTCATAACTTAATCCACGTTAGTTCAAACATGCTTCATACACTATGAATGCAATGACCTAAAACTCCAAGATTCAATCCATGATCATTTTCCATAAATCCCCAAGAACCTCTCGACCAATTTCAGACACAACAGTCTGACCACCATTGATCAGCCAGTCGGACTGCTCTGATCAAACCGGTCAACCCTCGATAACAAGGGAGCCGGTCAGACCACGGTTCCCATATTGATCTGACCGCTTGGCCAATCTTGCACACAAAAGCATCTATGGGAAAACTAGACACCGGTCAGATCGTCATAGCATAATGGTTAGACCGCCTATGCTACATGATAGTAAATATGAAAACTCGTAAACTTTTGTAAATTCAAAACTTAACTCAATATGATTATCAATTGTTTAACACAAATGAACTAAGAACATTCCCAATATGATTCTACAGTATAGTCACAAGCAACTGAACACCCGTCTAAATAAAAACAACAGGATGAAAGAACTAGTACGGCGACCTGCCTTCACTCTCTCCCTGCACGTACGTCCTCCTATATGTTTTCCATTCGAACTATTTGCATTAGGAGAACCACACAAAGTCATGCATCTGTGTGCAAGTAAGGTTGCAACTGTGGACTCTTCACCGTTAACAAATCAAATGCGAGAGGCCGATGCAAGGACATGGATGGACATGCAGTGGGCTGCCTTTGCTCTGGCATCCAGATGCTGCTGGTTTCTTGATATGATATTCATGGAGTCTATCTGATACAGGAGGACCTTTCGTCCAAACTTTATGTGTTCTTTTGGACATGAACATCCCTTTGGATTATTAGAGTTGTATTATTTTAGCAACCTTTGCTCTTGTACCCTTGTACCACTTCCTTTGTCTGGAAAAAGAAATGGAATCCTTCTACACTTTTAAAAGCTGTTCATGAAAGAACATCTAGAAGACCAGAGGAAGCCTAGCTAGAAGTTAAAGCAAAGACGTAACTGAAAAATAGCTAGTAAAGTTTGATGAAACAATTGATCTGAACCGGTTAGACAATTCAGTATTCTCATTTGGATGGGAATTATACTTGCAAGAAGTCTATTAGGCCCATTATTGTATCAATAATTCACTATTGCTTGGTACATCAATCTCAACAACTACATCAATTTCTTGATAGGGCTTTCTACGGTGGAAATACAGAGGGCTGGTGCAGAGAGAAGTATGAATCGAGTGCACCATACGGCAACGTGGCTGAAAGCCCGAAACACGTCAGGACTTTCATGGTAACCTGGCAGCTAAGATAAAGTTAAAAATGTGTCGTTTAACTCAAGTTTACTTACGTCGCAGCTCTCTTTTTGGATTTAAAAAATGCATCATCAATGTACGGAAGAACCAAAAAAAGTTCCTTATTCCGAAAATTATAACATCGTTGCAGATTTCCTCTAAACTCCTTGTTTGTTATATAACCATTACAACTTTCTTTTAGGAAAAAACAAGGAAGCATTTTTTTTTAGCAGAGCAGAGGTATACTACCATGTAATGCAATGAGGTGCTCTCCTACATAAGGGGTGGGTTCTTTTGGCCTAATGGCTTATGGCTTAAATATTTAAATTCTGGCTGTTCGTGAGAGGTAATACGTATAGAAAAATACGTCACATGTGATTTTAGCCGATATAACTAAATAATACATTTTTATTACAATCTTTCTGTTAACTCTGTTTTGAAAACGTATCGTTTAAAACTAGTTAATATAGACAGTACAAGTATAGGTCACTTAAAAGTCGAAGAGAACTCCCATAAGTATTCCCTTACTCCATTGTCACTAGTAGAGCTCAACTAGTCACCAGTACACACAAACACCATGGCTCCTTTGCTATTCAAGGACGTGAAAAGCCTTTCGTGCTCATCTCCGGCGTCCACCGCGATATGCCCGAGCCTAGAGCGGCAGCCGATGGTCCGGTCAAATAAGTTCATTGCTAGTCCTCTCTGCCAGGTCCCCACCGAGCCGAGAACACACCGGCAAGACTGCAAGAAAGTGCAGCACAAGGTTGTTGCGAATGGTGAGCTCGTTAGCCCAGCTGGCTCGTCCAGGTACCTGCTGAGCGGCCGTGCCGCCGCCGGCGTCGAGGAGATCCAGGAGGTGGAGGGCGCCCCGGCCGTTGATGTCAAGAGGGAGGAGCCGGCTGATGATGTGAAGAACACACAGACGCAAGAGCAGGTGAGGAAAAACTGTGCACTTACTTGTGAATCAGTACTGATTAGTATGTTTTCCTTGTATTTTGAAGCTTTGCTAAACTCTTCTTGATAAGAAAGAAAGTTGGCAAAAAAAGGAGAAAGAATAGAGATGGTGTAATCATCAGTAATCATATCCTTGTGAGCCTTGGAGGGTTTTATACAGTGATTTTCCATTTTATATCTGGAACTTCCAGCTAAATATACGCAGATACCATGATGACGAGCATATGTATTTTTTTCGGAAAGGATCGATTTATGGCTTTATGGTACCTTCCGGATTGCAAAGAAATAGTATGTATATAAAAATAGCTGGATGGTTGCAACCTTTTTTTTGCCTGATATCCGAGACTCGGAGCATGACAACTTAAGCTTTTACAGCCGGCCCTGCTTTTAGTACTGCATATTTGCCTCGTTTTGTTAAAATTTTGCAAAAGCCAACAACATCTATGCTTGCTTTTGAACTAAGCTCCGGTATTGGGTACCGTTTCAGGTAGTTGTACTGAAGGTCTCCCTGCATTGCAAAGCATGCGAAGGCAAAGTGAAGAAGCACCTCTCCAAGATGGCAGGTGAGTGAGCCTTGCACAAACAACATATAGACAGCTATATTCAAGATCTGAAACTTTTGTCCAGAGTTCAGGAGAAGATAACATCTGTGACATACTGATAATCAAATCACTGCGTGCACTTTTAAACATGAACAGGTGTGACATCGTTCAGCATAGACTTCGCGGCGAAGAAGGTGACGGTGGTCGGCAACGTGACGCCGCTGGGCGTCCTCAACAGCGTGTCCAAGGTGAAGAACGCCCAGTTCTGGGCGTCGCAGCCGGCCATCGCTGCCTGAACTGAAAACCAACCAAAGCTTTTGCTAAGCCATCTTAGGATTCGTTCCTTATGACTGGTAGGTAGCGCGAGCTGGAGCAGTGAGCACGTACGCATGTGGGTCACTGACGGCCAGTCCAGCACGCTGGACCAGCTAGCCGCTACTGTGATTGTGGTGGTGGGTGGTGTCTCCTAGACCAGCACGCATGCATGTCCTGACTCCTCAAGGGGCAGAGGCAGATGCAGATGCAGATGCAGCTTTGGTTTTTTCTATTTTCTTCTTGTGATGATCGTCTTGTGATCTTTTGTTTGTTGTGGTTGGCACCATGCGAGGTACAAGCCGTCAGTGTGCTTCTTTTCCTAGTCTGGGAGTGTGACTCTGTTCTTTTCATCTTACTGTAATATAAGCATCGCATGTACTGCATTATTCTTCTGTATACTTGTGTTCTTGTTATTATGGGTAGGTGCATACATCCGTGCATGACATGAAGCTGATATATGTGAAGAAACAGCATGGGGGAACTAATTGGTTTGGTTCTAACCTGCATTGGTCAATAAAAATGTAGGAAAACTCTGCTTTTTTTAACAACTAATAGCAAAGCTCTGGACGCAGGTGAGACAACACGAACCTTGCAGTTTTTATACTGCCGAAATGTGAGCCAATGGTAACCAACATGTACATGGAAACTGCTACACTCCGATACATCTTTTTATACGCGGTAGTTTTCAAATCGGATTAGAGTCTATGAGATACGATATAAATATATACAGTATCAAGAACAAAGAAGATGAATCTCATATAGAGAACCAAAACAACGATGTTGAAGCAACCATGACGAGAGAGAATATTTAGCGAAACCGACCACAAATCCCTTAAACACAACATCAAAAGAGTACAAGAGATTGCCGCTCTCTTACAACTTTGCCGAATTTTTTAGGACCTTCGAATCTTTGTCTTATACAAGAATATAGTGTTAAAGAATAATCTATCCTCTAATCCTCTCGTGCACCTCTAATTTTAAATAAGTATCTTTTTTGCTTTGTTGCTTGTGTTCTCCATGACCACCTCTCGTGGCTTTATATGGCCCCTCTAGCCCTCCTCTGCAGTGAAGTAGGAATACTACTCCAAAAAAACTAGAAATCCTAATTATATTAGAATTCATCTAGGACTTTTTATAGCACATATTTCTAAATCCTAAAAGACAATGATATAAGTCAGCATATTCAATGATCTTCACCTTACTCTTATCTATTAAAGTTGTTGTGCTCCTTTAAGAACTCACTTCAAGTCGGCTTCGCATTTTTCTTCATTTTTTTTGTTTTTTCTCCCACCTTTAGGAGTGCCCCTACCACAGGAGCTTATGCACATCACTGTAATGTGCATGTTAGTGTACCCTTCACTTGAGAGTTTTTTTGTTTTGTTGTTTGATTAACCATACATCATGTTTCTACAGCTTTCTATGTCATATTTTTCATGATCACTTGCCCTTTAAAAGTAACTCGCATGAATTCACCTTAAAGTGATACTTCACAATCTTCGAGTTCAAGCAACCACAAAGATATTAAATTCTTTTTTAACCTGAGAACGTACCAAACTCCCGTCAATGTGTGATGTGCCTCATCATACATCTCCAATATAACCGTTTTCACCTCAGTAATTGCATACTTCTTGCAATTCGTTAAGTGAATAGTTCTATGTGCTGGCCGTATATATCATTCATCAAACATCTTCCTCGCCGAACATATATGAAAACAACAACCTAAATCTAATATCTATCTATGAGAAGTATATGATTGACTGACGACTAGTACATTCGAATCATTCTTTGTTGCCGTTACTGAGTATGTACACTTCACTTGCTTCAAACTCAAACAATCTTTTATCATGTGATCTTTCTCGTCACATAGATAGCATACACTTGTACTCTTGCTCTTCTTTGTCTTGTGACTTTTGCTTATGCCTGCAACACATGCTGTCTCATTGAAGGTGAGAGTGATTTTCACAACGAGAATATTCATCACTAATTGATTTTATTATGGTGGTAGAGATGATGCCAGTATAATGACCTTATCGTTATTCTCAAATTTCTTATCCATACTAGTAAGCTATGTGATAAGTTTGTTGAAGATATTGAGATAGTTAACGAGCCGTGTACCTTCTCTGTGTGCAACATGTACAGTTATCGCTTTAGCACCCACCGGTTTGTTAGTGACTTTGCTATATATAATTCTTTAAGTCCTCCCATAATTTATTCGATAAATTATTCTTGCTTATCGAGTATTTTACCTCATCGAAGAGACATAGACTGATTGTACTAATAGCCTTCCGCTTCATCACCTTTCAGTCTTCATCGTATGTCTTTTCTAGTCTGCCCTTTCAAGATTATCGATTAGCTCCTGCTGGACAAGGACATTATTCACCACGCATTGCCACACGATGAAATTTCCTCCACCATCAAATTGTCTACTTGATTTCGCATCATCGACATCATCTTAATTTTATGTCACCTGACGCTTTACCAACATTCTCACAAATCAGATTAATCTGATCTTGTCTCTGATACCACTTGTTACGCTCTAATACCCTTTCTTATATGTAGCAAACCCTAAGTCGAATCAGAGTTTATGAGATACGACACGAGTGGCAACATAATATTAATTCTCTTACGCATCTCTATTTTTAGATGAATAGCTTCTTTACTTTGTTGCTTGGATTTTTCGTAATCAAGGCTTTGTGTATTCTACCTAACCCTTTTCGTAGCAGAGTAGGAATTTTACTTTAAAAAGAAGTAGGAATCTACTCAACGGAACTGATGTGATAGCGAAGAACATAAACACGCAAGAAAGGGCATAAAACACCAAAGCTACAGTCACCTGACACTGTGATCCAGACAGTACAAAAGTACAAACAGTAGAGACAGATAAAACCATTTGATCAACAGCACGCGGACTGTCTCGCGTCGTGCCCGTGCAGCGCCAAGGCGAGCCTCGCATTCTGCGCGAATATTCGACGCCTTTAAAGCATCCATGTGCTAGCTCAAACTGACAGCAAATTCCTCAAGCCCATGCTCGATCCAGCAAAAAAAAAGCCAATATTGGAACCGCTTTTTTTTTTTGCGATGCGGTCGAGAGAATCGGAGAATCCCGCAAAATCTCCCCAAACGCTCTGTGATAGATTCGATTTTGCTTACCGCAACAGACTCAGCCACCGCGAGAATGAACTACATCGCCGATTCTTCGTATCGCGGCTCCGCTCCCGCGGTACCGATACCGCACCGCGCGGTCGACAAACGCGGTCCCAAACACGGCCAGAACCTGGCGAGCGGATTTCCACTACAGAACCCTTATCCACTTCATCTGCAGAATGTCCGGTCATCAGCCAACCCGTCTCTGCCAGCTCAGGTGGTGCTCGATTGAACTAAATTTTAGTGATTTATGGCTAAAATTTTATTGTAGCTAGCTAAAATTACACTGTAGCTGATGGTGACTTATTTGGCATAATTAAATATAAAAAATTAAAAAAATAGAAAAACTGGTTACCCTATCACGTATAATACAAACGAAAACGAAAAAAAGAACGGGCAAATAAGCTCAAAATAAGCCGAAAAGTTAGAAAAAGATGAAATTTAGAAATAGTGAAAAATAAGCTGGAAACCAGAAGTCTAAGGCCAAATGAGCAGAGCCTGAGTCTCCTCCAACTGCACTGTGCACTTTGTCAATACATGTGTCAAGAATTAAGGTAGTGTTTATTTAGGTTTATAAGCTTAGGATTCTGGCTTTTTATAATGTAATGATTGAAAATGCACTGTAATTGTTGTTAGCTTTTCAGTGTAATGAGATTAAAAAAATAAAAAATAATATCATCCTAACAACGCAAAGGAATTAGGAGGGGAAAAAAGGCAAAAACCTCAAAAAAAAACTAAAAAGATAAAATTAAAAAGTTAGAAGCTAAATGCTAAAAGTCAGAAGCAGAAGTTCATTGGAGCAATAGACTAAGTATGAACTGTAAGCTCCAACGAAAGCAAGTCTTGCAGCAAAGACGATCGTCCGTACGTAGGCCACCAGGAAAAGGGTCGAGTTGGTTTGCAACACTGTCTCGTTGAATGCAGCATCCCGCAATGGCGGTGAAAAGAGAAATCCGAACTCAAAAGCTATTCTAGATAGCAAATTTGAATCTGGATCTCCAACTGGAGACATCCTAAATCCTATAGTATCAGGGCACATGGAGAGAGGGCGGCGACAAAATGAAATCATAAGGTTCTCAAAATTAGCTTAATAGAAAAAGAATGACACATTCGGATGGTATTTATCTTCAAAATTAGGTGATCTTCGTGACGGTACCAAGCAATATTGGTGCGTGAGAGGAAAACATAAACATATTGCTTGATATGCGATTAAATTATCAAAATCGAAAATGAAAAGCAGCACGAACAAGATAAATACAAGCGATTTAGGTAGGTCTCGAAACCGTAGATGCGTGGGATCAGTTCAACAGCAGACAAGGTCAGAAGGAAGAGAATGGCGGAAGCAGCGGGCGGCGCCGGGCTGGACTCGTGATCCGAAAGGAACGAGACCGGCTTTGACGCATCCACTATTGGCCCATCTCAAAGTGAGACCAGATTTCTCCAGCCCATTTTTAGCCCGACTTGAGCGGATAAGCGTGATGATCTCAAGGCCTGGACAAACCCGAGCCCATTAGTACTCGTCAGTTTCACTCCACCACAGAACCATCGTCTTCCTCATCGGCCGCCGCTCGCCCGCTTCTCCTCCTTGGCATCGCCGCCTACACCGGATAAGGTGCCCTCCTCGTCCACTCCCAGCATCCTCTCACCCCGCTCCACTTGGTATTACAATACCGCTCTACACGGGCACTGATTCAAATAGGTCAAGGGCACAGATGCGTGGATTTGATTTTGTTCCAGCTCTAAAATTCCATCTGCCTATCTGTTTTAACGATTCACTCCAATTTCCCCCTCGATTTTTCCAGGGTCCCCTGAAGAGCACAGCGTGAAGCGGATGAGGCCTATTGTAATGCCCTCATTTTTGGGAACAGGACTGTCGTACGTCCTGTAATAGCCTAGAAGTTCTGTTGCAGACAAAACGAGTATCATACTTACTTATGAACATCACTTGGTCAGTGGTTGCCTATCACTTTCCAGTAAAAAAACCATCTTTCTCAAAAAAAAAAATCCAATGTACTGTGTTTGGATTTTCAGCGACTTTTAGCTTTTGACTTCTCTTAACAATCGCTATTCATTAGACTAATAAGATATAGCTAAAAACCATACACCGTGCTACAAAAGAACAGGTACAGAGACAATCAAGCAGTAGGCTTACAGGATCAGAAAACTTTGGCACATGCAATCCAAAAGGTTATATTATCAGGATACAGTTCTGAGTTTCTAGGTTTTTCCCAGGTTAACTCCAGGAGGGGCGATAAATTTATGCAAAAGAAACGAGTGAGCAAACAGTCGACAACCATCAAAGGCTTTCCCTACTTTGGATTCAGTAAGATACGGTTTCAGCTAGCCGTGCTTCAAAAGGATGCTCTCCGCGACGCTGCGAGCTATCGGGTGATAAAACTCGTGGGCCTCTGAGAAGATCCTCTGGGCCAGCATCTTCTCCTCGCCGGAGCACCGGGCGAGCGAGCTGTAGAGCGGGCGGAGGTACTTCATCCTCCCCACTTGCTTCAAGCATTTCTCAACCTCGTTGAAGTAGCACCTGCAGCCGGTGGGGATTGCTAGCTGGAGAAACGCGACTTTGACCTCGTAGTCACGGCTTTCTGATAGCCTGTACCGTTCATCAAGAGCAGTAACCTGCACACAGACAACAAATGGCGACGGGAGCAGTTAATTTTAAGTCATATAAGTTTTGTCAATATGTGTTCGAATTTCAAAAGCCAAGCGGTCCACATAATGCTATGTAATGACAAAAATGCAAACTTTCACTTGTAGTGATTGAAAACTACAAATGAGGTTTCCTTACTTTCTAGTCTTATTAGTGAATGGTCAGCTTTCATTGGTAGTGACTGCAAGCCAAATGAAAATCATCTTAGAGTCAGCTATAAAATGCCATGTGCTACTTATTAGTGAGTGTTGAAACCAAATTTTACATATATTATCAGGTGAACGTTGAAATTATGTAGTGGGTTATTGATAAATGGAAGTGGCAACATCACTGCCTTTTTCATGACTGAACACAACAGTATTCAGCCATGCAATCTCCAACACATTACTTGAACACTGCTCCACCATCAATAAAGTGAGCGAGCCCGATGTCATTTTTCATGTGGACCTGCCATAGATTCTATAATTTAAAGCCAAGTGCTCAACGCATTCATATATTCTATTATTCTATACGGTAATATTCTTTCTATAAAGTCCCCTCAGCATAACTGATGTTTGAAATAACGACAGATTGACAATGTCAACAAACCCATCCAATTCATATCAAATCCAACTACTAAGCAGATTATGGTTCTAATATCATTCCTGAGTGAACCAAACATACTTAGGGATATATGCTTCTGCCACTCTAATTCTGATTCTAGCTCCACTTCCCTTGGTAAACCAAAGACTATAGGTTGATTTGCTCTGGACAACCTTTCTCAACAGGCGTGAATATTCTATTTATTTGGCATTTAGTGGGAGTGCATAATTTGACAACAGATAGGTTATCCTTGGTCTCAAGGGTGGTACAACCTGTTCTAACTGATCATGTAACATATTATGAACATTTCGATGTGATAAAATTCTTCAATGTTGACCTAAAATGCATTTACTGTATACTGACTGATCAGCTAACCATGGGTGATATGTCGGAACATGTTTCACTTAAATTCTATTGGAATCTGATTCATTCGTATAATCCTATGTAAGTTAACGGATGGTGTAAACACAATGATTACAGCAGCATATAACGGGAGCAGAAATTTCATGCATTTGAACTGAGCGAAACATGCAAATGTGTTGTGACACCTCGGCCCATGTAAAATTAGGCCCATGATAATCTATATGTGTGTATGCATATGAGGGTATGAGTTAGTCCCACCTTATTAGTTTAGCTTGAGAAGCACTAACATATAAGCCTAAGGCTTCCAATGGTAACAACCTCCGGTTAACCGTTTTGCGCAAAGTGAGGACGAAAGTGCAAGTATGTTGTTACGTGTGCGTAGTCTATCCAGAATGGGGTTAGGTCTAAGTCGGTTTGGACCCTAGGAAGTTACAAATGGTATCATAGCCGACCCTCGCGATTACATGAGCGTATGCGGGTCAGGGGCACGGGCATATGATGCATGACGCGTGTGGGCCCAGAGTGGACACACGGCATGACATATGTGCTGGCACTGAACGTACGGACATGTGCCAAGAGGGGAGATTATGATCATTTGCCCCAATGTGGGTATGTTGGGCCGACGAGGACGTCGGGTCTTTTGAGGGGGGTGTATGTGATACCTCGACCCATGTAGAATTAGACCCATAATGACCTATATGTTGGTGCAAATGAGGGTATGGGTTAGCCCCACTTTACTAATTTAGTTTGAGAAGCACTAACATATAAGCCTAGAACTTCCATGGTAGCAACCTCCAGTTAACCGTTTTGCGCTAAGTGGGAATAAAAGTGCAAGCGGGTTGCTACGTGTGCGTGGCCTATCCAGAATGGGGTTAGGTCTAAACCGGTTTAGACCCTAGGGCGTTATATGTGTAACCCTTCATACTATAAAGTCACTAGATGCTGCACTAAACCATCACAAGCAGAAGAGCAAATTCCATGTATAACATCAGATGTGCTTTTCATGACAGGAGAACAAATGTCACTTTCACGGTGGCTAATCTAGAAACTTCAAAATTAACATATACTGTTGAGTTGAAAAGATTGAGCGCATGTATACAAAGATGAAAACTATTTTACAATGGAGGTAGTAACAAAAGAGAGAGTAATAGAGTATCGACAAGAACTGATACCTGTGAGGCTTCAACATCTGTGGGTAAAATTTCCAAGTAAAGCTCCCACTCTTGTCCACTCCAGTCTGCCACCTCCTCTTCACTTGGAAGTTTTCCAGACTTAAACTCTGCAGCTAAGGAGCAAATCTTTTTATAAATAGCTGAATCTGGTTCCATGGCATCCGGAGGGATACCAGTCCCCTCAACCCACAGGTTAAGGTCAATTTGGTTTTCTATCCCAGGTACATTGGCCTTCAGGAATTCAAGAAATGTCTCCGTATCTATCGATTGGAACTTGAAGGTGGCAATATACTTCTTCAGGAACTCATCAAATGCAGGCCGGCCAATCTAACACAACCAACAAACAGAGCACAGTACACAATTCACAATCAGTCATAAAAAACTCACTGGTTTCAATCAAAGAATGTTGCAAAACAGAGTAAACCAAATAATTCTAATGTTACACCCACCTGGCGTTCAATGCGCCAAAGAAACTGGAAGCCTTTCTCATAGGGTACTTCTGAGTACACATCATCAGGGTCAATCCCTGCCATCTTTGGCTTCAGCTTGGTAAACTCCATGTTATCCTTGAACCTCTCCATCATTCTGTTCAACCCCCTCCATCCAAGGCCCATGTTTAAGGCTGCCCGCTCCTCACCTTGCACCACCTCAACAATCCTCCTCTCAGCATATGTTGTGAAGCCCTGTACGCAAACAATAATACGATTTTACAGCATAAGAGTTTTAGTTGAATATGTGGGCCTCATTTGAAACAGTTAAGGACCAAAAAAGATGTCAATCTATTATGTAATGAATTTTAGTTTCATACAATTGCAACTCAGTTAATCCGATGTTCCAACTAAAATTATATTGCTTAAGGCTTTCGCCCTTAATTCTACTATATTCTCAACAGCCCTACACGTTTTTTAGAAAGAGACATTCCGTCACGTGCTGGAATTACTATTCATGCGCGTGAATAGTACCCCCATACTGTAGCGTCCGAGTACAGCGGTATTTGATTGATTAGGATTGAGATAAGATTAGTTGTTTAAAATCATATCTATTAGTTAAGAAAGATATTATTTAAATTGATCTTATCCATAATTGTTAGGAGAGCCATCTATATAAGGAGACCTATTGTAATCAGTATTCTTAAGCAATGAAGCTAAGAAGATGAATTAGTCTAGTCTCTCCTCCCAAGGTTCTCTCTCATCTATAGTCAGCCCCTCATCCCACCAAACCAACGCCACCTGGTCTTCCTCCCGACGGTGTTTACCTCATAATGATTTAAGGATCATCATATTTGATATCAGAGCAGTCAATCCCTTCCCACGACTTCTGCTATCATGACTCCTATTACCAAGTCGTTGGCAACGATAAAGGCTAACGCCACTAAGATAGCCACTAGTACCAACGACATCGACAAGAAGGTGATGGCCATCTTCCTCAACATACATGTCATCTTGGAGAACATCGTGAATCAGGAGAAGACGCAACAAGAGGCGACAGCAGCGCTATGCCCAACAGCCGCCACGGCACCGCCAGAACATGTCGTGGCAGCCACGGTTCTGCCAACTCCTACCGCAACCCTGCCACATCCTGTCGCGGCAACCGTGTTACTGCCAAAGCTTGCTGCAGCAACCATGTCGTTGCCGCAACCTACTGGGGTACCACCAACGCCTGTCGCAACCCTGCCATGATGCCCTATCGCGGTGTTGCCAAAGGCCGCCATGGCCCTGCCGAAGTCTGCCCCGGCAATCGCGTTGTGGGAGTCTACCACAACACTGTCGTGGTTGACACCGCGCCTGCTGTGGCGATCACAGATGCCATCAATGCTGTTGCACTTGTACGTGGAGGCCACAGTCTTCAAGGTCACCAGTAAACGTCGCAGTTTTTCATCAAATTGGGATCTCCTAGGGCTACAACCATGGCCGTCACCACATCTCAAGGACGAGCTGTCGCCGAAGGGGCGAGAAGTTGTCACATGCTGGAATTACCACAAATCGTAGAGGAAGAGTTGTGAAGGAGGACTTTAGAATCGAAGGGCTTTAGAATTAATAAAACTAAAACTGAGTACATAAGGTGTGATTTCAGTACTAAAGATGTTAGTTTGGACGGACAAGTAGTGTCTAGGAAAAACACTTTTCGATATTTGGAATCAATGATATAGTGGGACAGAGAGATTGATAAAGACGTGAGCCACAGGATAAAAGCAGGATGGGTGAAATGGGCCAAGCATCGGGTGTCTTGTGTTATAAAAAAAGTATCTCAAAAGTTAAAGGGTAAGTTCTATAAAACAGTGATCAGACCTGCGATGATATATGGAGTGGAATGTTGGGTGACTAAAAGATAACCTCTACAAAAGATGAGCGTAGCAGAGATAAAGATGCTACAGTAGATCTGTGGTCACACAAGGTGGGATCGAATCCGCAATGATGACATATGTGATAGGGTGGGGTAGCACCAATTGAAGATAAGCTTGTCCAATATCACTTAAGATGGTTTGGACATCTCCAACGAAGGCATTCTGAGTTCTGAGGTACCAGTACATCGTGGAATTTTAAGACATGCCAAAAACGTAAGAGGTAGAGGTCGACCAAGACTAATGTGAGAGGAAGCAGTTAAAAGAGATTTAAGAGATTTGAATGTATCTAAAGAGTTGGCTTTGGATAGGAGTTCATAGAAGTTAGCGATCTATGTACCAAAAAATGATATAACAAGAAGATTTAGGGGCGGCAGTTTAGATTGTCATTTCAGATGGCAGGATGTAGGGCTTAGAGTTTTAGCCTTGTAGGTTTTATTATAAGGCTATCGTTTCTTTGACCCTGAGAATGTTTCCTTCCTAGTCTACCTTAACTTATTTAGGACAAAAGGCTTTGTCGTTATTGTTGTTGTTATACAAAGTGTAGCACACGCAGATGCACAGGTTAAGGCCCAGTAGCTACAAATTTTGCCCCCATTCATCTGTTCTGCTCCCTTGATAACATTGGCGCATGAATGCAAAGTATGTAAATGCAATTTCAAATTCACCAGCTTCATGAATCACCTAACATGCAAAGCAAATCTAGACAACAGCTACAAGAAGAAGAAGGGCTCACCTCATTTAGCCAGAAATCCTCATTGGTCTTGTTAGTGATCAGATTGCCGGTCCAGCTATGTGCGAGCTCATGAGCAACCACCTGCGCCCCTGCGGCGTCCCCCTTGATCACCGTAGGAGTGAGGAACACCATCCTGGGGTTCTCCATGCCTCCGTAGGGGAAACTCGGCGGCAGCACCAGCAGATCAAACCTCTCCCACTCATAGGGCCCAAACAGCGACTCCCCGACCTTGACCATGTCCTCCACCCCGGCGAACTCTCTCGCCGCCTCGTCCAAAATCTTGTCCCCTCCCTCGGCGTACACCCGCGTCCTCGGGCCGAGGTCCCTGAGCCCGATACCGCCAGCGGCGAACGCGAAGAGGTAGGGCGGCACGGACTGCTCCATCACGAACTCCTCAACGATGCGGCCGGGCGCGCACCATAGCGCATCGTCGCAGGCGCCGCAGTGGTCGGAGGGTAGAGGGTCCCGGCGGGAGGCGTGGCGCGCGGCGGCGACGGCGGAGAGCTGGGAGGGGATGTTGAGGAGGAGGGAGAAGGTGATGCGCGCGGCGGGGGTGTCGTGGCAGGGGAAGATGGAGCGGGCGTGGATGGACTGGCACTGGGAGAAGACGAAGGGGAGGGAAGAAGCGGTCTGCGGCGGGGCGAGCCACTGCAGCGCGGAGGCGGCGGGGGAGGTGGAGAAGGTGAGGTGGAAGGAGGAGGTGTCGGGGGGCAGCGTGAGGGTGAGGGCGGAGCCGAGGACGGGGTCGGCGTCGGCCGCGAGGGAGAAGGGGATGGGGGCGGGCGGATCGGAGACGGTGGAGGCGGAGCGGACGGTGAGGGCGCGGGTGTCGAGAAGGAGGTCCCCAGAGTGCGGCGCGGAGAGGCTGAGGAGCGCGGAGGCGTGGATGGTGGAGGCGGCGAAGTCGAGGTAGAAGGCGAGGGCGGCGTGCTTTGTGACGGGGCTGGCGCCGTCGGTGTAGGAGTGGGGATCCACCGGCGCCATGGCTGCTTCGGCGGCGGAGACGCAGAAGGGATGGAACTCGGGTGGGGCTTCGGTCGAGTGAGTCGAGGGGTTTGGAGTTGGCGTTCGGTTTGGTTTTGGTCCAGTCGAGGAAAGCTACCAACCTGTGATCCCTGATCGGTGTCCACTGGTCACAACTATGAAGTGATGAGATGATTGGTTTTTTAGACTCTAAACGTTGGGTTTCCATATTTAGGACTTCAAATGTTGACTTCGCAAAATTAGTATTTATATCATTGACATTTTGATTTCTATGGTATTATACCTTATTTATTATTTCTTAATCTCTTTTCTTAATGCTTGGCACCTAATACCATAGAAATTAAGAAATATTAGGTGTCAAGCATTAAGATAAGAGATTAAGAAATAATAAATAAAGTATAATACCATAGAAATCAAAGTGTCAATGATATAAGTACTAATTTTGCGAAGCCAACCTTTGAAGTCCTAAATATGCGAAGTCCAACGTTTAGAGTCCTAAAAAACCAATTATCTCATGAAGTGATGCAACGCAACGCCTTTTAAAAAAAATATCAAATCATACATAAAATTAGAGTAAAATTATTTAATTAAACCTCTGTTACATAAAACACTATGTGTTATCTTTCTTTACGCATAACACTGTCTAATCTTACAAATTACAATTTGTTACGCTTTGCACTAGGGCTCAGCTTATTCTCTCCTGCGGTTGCACTCATGTTTGATTTATTGACCGAATGCAAGTAGCCACGGCCGAGCAAGCCATAGACGAACCAGCAAGAACGGCGTGTACTCCACTCTCGTCTTGATCACCACCCGCTGCATGATGTACTTTACATGTATGCGCTTTTATTGTATCTGTTTTTCAGGAGATGCTGCTCTGTGTAAAGTTCTCAAGGTCTCGTTTTATTCAGAGTTCGTAAGTTTGGTAGGATCCTGAACTTGTTTAAGAAGATAGTAGTACTCCATAAAGTGGAAAAGAGATGCTATGATGCGAGGAATTTAGCTTTAATTTGTTCCTATCATGATCTCCTTTTAAAAAATATTGTTTCGACCTTGAATGATCACAAACTTTACCAACTACTAGCTATGTATAGACTTTTCTTCCAGCAAGGTAACCTACAAAGAGACTTACGAGCAACGCTATAGAGATTGGGTACAAGGGTAAATGTTGACATGGATGACTCAGCTTTATTTCATGTTTACTGGTGTACTTAATAAATAGAGACTATTTTATCAGTAAGAGACAAAAGGGCATGTTCAAAAGTGATATGTCTTTTGGTCGTGATTTTTGGTTTTTAGCTGATTGCGAGAAAGATTGAGTAAGGAACACTTACGTTGAGAAGATACTCCGTTTAAAGCGACTCTTGCAGCGACTGCTACAGACGACTTACAGAAACCATCTTAAAAAGCCACTTCATTTAAAAGCCGACTTCTAAAAGTTAAAAGTCAGAAATTGTTTGGAGCATACCAAAGCTGAACAGATCAACAGACCCCATTGCTCATTGACATGGTGTTGTGATCTAGCACAACAAGGGGGCAATTATCCGTCAGAGAGGTCGGACGGTAACGACTTAGAGTAGAACGACGCTAGGTGATAAGGGCACCGATTGAGGGATGAATAGCTCTAGAATAGCTGGTCAAGAGAATGACCACAGCTGAACTTTATAAACTAGGGACTTGTTTATTCATCTTTTCTTTGCTTAATGATAACAATACAATGTTGTCTCTTTTATATATATGGTTAAACTTGATCCTTAAGAAACATATCTCTATATTAAGGAAACTAATCCCTAATAATAAGAAACTTATCTCTTGTATATAAAAATAATCTAAAAGAAAACAAACCCAAATAATAAGGAAACTGCCTAAATAAATAACACCGATACGGCACCCACGAGATACTGTTCACAGCGCTATAGTACCACACATCGGTACTGTTCACAGTGCTATAGTGCCACGCACTAACAGTACACCCTTCTGGTGAAACAGCTTGAGGACGAGCTGTAACATAGGGCGACAAACTCCTCCTCTAGGGTGAGTGAATTTGTTGGTGCATGATCTTCAAAATCATCGTCATCTGCTCTATTATGTTATATAGTAGGGACAACTCGGCAACAGAAGTCATGGTGTTGGCTCTAATATTAATTGTTATAATCTAGCACAACAAAGGAGTAATCATCCATCAGAGAGAGGTTGGACGGCAATGACTTGAAGTAGAACGGCGCTAAGTGATGAGAGGTACCGATTGAGGGAGGAATATATCTATAATAGCTGGTAAAAAAAAGACTACAACTGGACTTAAAGACTAGGACTTGTTTATTCATCTTTGCTTAATGATAACGATACAATGTTGACTCTTTTTTAGGAATTGCTAAATTTGACCCTAAGAAACATATCTCTATATTAAGAAAACTAATCCCTAAATAGAAACTTATCTCTAATACATGAAAATAATATAAAAAATAATAAACCCAAATAATAAGAAAATTGGCTAAATAGATAATATCGATATGGCATCCATAAGTTATTGTTCACATGATATACTGTTCACGGTAATACAGTACCACACGGCAGTACTGTGTACGATACTATAGTAACCGTGAATATAACACATGGGTTGAGGCAGAAATTCTGAAATTGTTTTAAAAAATAAAATGGGTTGAAGCAACTAGCCCTAGTACCACCATGCTGTAATTCTGGAATACTTTGGTTTGTACATTGACAAGACATACCGTGGCTAATGTCTTACAGATACTGAGAATTACCTATGGATTAGTCTGAAGCAAAAGTCCACCTAGCCTGAATAGCATAGGGAAAATTGAATAACATTTTTTTTGGTACAAAAGAACTAACACAACTCACTCGTATCATACTCTCACTCGTATCTTGAGGTCACATATGCATATATTCTATATATATTAGAAACTTAATCGGTGACTTCAAGATATCCGGAGCGTAAGAACGCATTCTCATTTAACATACACATATGTCTATCAATTGAACATAAAGTCAAACACAGGCGGGCTAGGACGCACCCCCAACATCCCTGCCAACTGAGCAACGCTCAGCCTGATTTCGCCAACCTGGGTTTGGCTACAAGAATCACTCAGTGGCGGAGGACGGGGAAAAAAATGAGGTGGGGCGGATCGAAAGCAATACCATTCAAGCTCCTCCACCCCTGTCAACGCCGGAGTTTGCGCGCCGGTGGCTGCCGCCCGCCCGCCCGCCGCCCACCGCCGGCTACGCCCAGGCCGCCGCCGGTTACGCCACTGCCCAGCGCGGCAGCGCCCAGCGCCACTGCCCACCGGTGGCTACCGCCCGCCCGCCGCCAACTACGCCCAGGGTCCAGCCGTCCAGGGAGGTAGGGAGCAGTCTAGGGTTTACATTTACATTGACTAGCTAGTAGCTATTGGGCTATTAGATACTGGATAGGGGGTATATGGGGGCCTGTTGCAAAAAATCAAGGTATGGCCCAAGCCTTACCTTGCCCTATCGGGCCCTCCGCCACTGGAATCACTTGCACATTCCTTAGAGAAAAAATAGTGAACCAGCTGTATAGTTCAGATGCAAAGAGTAACAGAGGGATTAAGCACAACTTAGACAGCAATTGCATGCCTTAGATTTTTAGAGTTATTTAGATGCATGTCACTCTAAAGTTTCTAGTTTTAAGACGCGACCATGTAAATTTTTTTTTGAAATATGCCATTGTAGAGTATCTTTTTTTAAATATACCATTATAATGTGGTGATCATTTGGGCTTTTTTTGGTGACTTATGACTGTAAAGCACTGTAGCTGGCTGAAAAAACACTGTAGCTGACAGAGACTTATTTAGCATAATTAAATTTAAAAAAATATAAAAAATATGTTAGCCCATTACGTATAATACAAACAAATACAGGAAAAAAGAACCGGCAAAAAAGCTCAACAAAAAGCCAAAAGTTCAGAAAAGACAAAATTTATGAATAGTGAAAAATAAACCAGAAGTCAGAAACTGAAACCGAAACGATCACACCCTAAAAAATTATCCCTATCTTCTTCCTCTAATACCCCTATCCCCGCCGCCGGCGCACATCGCGCAAAAGTCCTCAGCTCTGGCCGCGGCCCCGGCCACCACACCGGCCGCTCGGAGAAAGATGTCTGGCCCCGCCACCACGCCGCTTGCTACCGTGGCCCACCCTCCGACACCACCCCGCTGGTCGCCGCACTATCCACCACCCCCGCCACGCTTTGCCGAGATTTTATATGAGAAGCTAAATTGCACCTACAAGCTGCACAATTAACTAGTGGAGTAGCTACCAGCCACATGCATGCGCGCTTGCAGAAAGCAGCAGTCGATTAGTGAGCTGCATGAACTTGCCTGTCCTACTCACTTCGCTTGCATCGAACTCTAATACTACTCTTTATCAAGTCTCTGTAATCCTAATAAATTAGGATAATTGATCATTTACCTTAATGTTGGAGAGCCATCGATAAAATGTCTTTAATTATATGGTAACAGATCTTTTACCTGAAACTTCATATGTCGATTAATCATTTGCTCCTTTTAAATTTTTAACCATTTTTCATTGAATAAGATCTTAAACCCAAGATGAAATGGCCATCCTACCCCTAGAACCCGTTCAGGGTAGCACCATGTGGCTCAGTCAAGCCCTGATGCCAAACCCGACTAAGCCACTCTCTCCATCTCGCTCTCTCCCTCCCATTTCCTCTCCTGACCCCGGCCACTAAGCAGGCGACACAGCGGCCATGTCCAATGGGAGCTACTCCGCACGGGCTAGCAGGGATATGATGGCCTTGTTGGGCCACAACAAGAGCAGGTTGCCTCTTTTGGTGCACCCTCGATGCGGTCTCGAGAAGCTTGTGGAGCTCACATCGAAGACAAAGAATAACCCAGACAAGATCTTTGTGAAGTGCCCTAGGAATCAGGTCAAACGTAAGTCTTCTAATTAGTTATGAGCTTCGCACGGTTGGATTTGTTTTATTTATGAGCTTCGCATGGTGTATAAACATGCAGAGTAAAGATATAGAAATTTTTATACAGGTTCGGACCTTCTCCTGGGAGAATAATAACCCTACATCCTGTGTGGCTATTGCTGAGAGAAGTTGATTATAACTGAGAGTAATGTGAAATGCCTAACATTATCTCCTGATCCAATGTGTTCTAATCCCCTCCTCTCTGATGTCAACCCTTATATAGTTGACGAAGCAGTGGCCGCTGTTCCGTACCAAAAGACACCTCAACGCTTCGAATGATAACCATATGACAGGAGTTACTGTTAGAGAGACGTAGTGATCCGTTTACCGTGTAACAGTTATTGTCAGAGAGAGATCATATGCGGTTATTAGGAATAAGTACATGTTCTAATTGCTTTGTCAGACGGCCCCACGATGAAGTAGGTCGTCATAAACAAGCTAGTTGAAAATATGGTAATTGTAGAAAAACTTACGATCAAGAAGTAGTTGTAGTAAAACTTACGACTATATGGTCGTAGAAAAACTTACGATCGAGTGTTCGTAAGAAGACTTACAACTAAGATGTAGTCTTAGTAAGACTTATGACTGCCCTGTAAAATCTCTCTTATCGTTAAGGGCTATACTCGGAGAATGTAGTGACATAATAATTAGAAGATTATTATATCCTCGTCACACACAAAGTTTAGAGGTTTTAGATCTGTTACCATCTAATGGATGTCATTTTATCAATGGCTCTTCAACTTTGGGCGTTCATAATGTAAAATTCATGGTTGCCGTGACACCAATAGACCAGATGGATGCTATTCCATGCAATTAAGATGTCTCTCTTATTCGCCGTATTCTTTGCCATTAAGGTCCTCCATCTGCCTTGAACCTTTTTCCTTCGCATGTCCAGCGACAATGAGCCATCTACGACGAGGTTCTTGGCAACATGCTCACATCAATCTTCGCCATCGACCCGCCGCTGAGGCTCAACAGAAAGAGGCCTTCCCCCTCAACCCAGATCACCACTGCGCCGCTCTTCCCTCGGAACATCTCCAACCTGACCTTTGCCCTGGTCTGCATCTTAACCACCGGCAAGGAACTTGTCATGTCGATCGTTTCAGAAAGTACCCAGCTGCTGGTGCCACTGCCAAGTTTGCTGTTGCTGTGGTTCCACAGTGACATCTGAAGGTCCTGCGCATTGTTGCACTTTGCTTCAGGTGGGAGCTCCCGGTATGATAGTTCCTGTGTGCCAATGTGTAGCGTGGCAATATGAGTGAGCGCACAGTTTTTCCAGCTGCAGCAGAGCCAATGAATGACACCATGGGAAGCAGCGGCTGGGGATTGGCACCAAGTAGAGACTAGGCATTAGCTCAGGAGCTCCTGGAGACCTCCTCAATATTCCGGTCTGTGAGCTATAGCACAAATAGATGAACTTCTTATCCCTGATCCAAATGGCAACCAGCTGGAAGGACTGGGACTTGTGCAGATCAAAGGCGATATCGTCAGAGACAAACAACGCATAATGGTCAGGTGGTGCAAATCCATGGGAAGGAATGTGAAAGATTTCACCAGTGCGAGGATTGCAGACACGTAGCACATCCATGGCATGGCCATTGGTGCCTTGCGGGCGGCAGCTGGAGGGCCAGGAAGCTGTGTTGGGATGCGACGGGCTCATAGAAGTTGAGGCTTGCACCAAGGCCCCGAATCAAGGGGAACGAGTTCCTCTGACGTAACGTCAGAGTGACGTTGGGTCACTGCGCGTGGCCCCCGCGTCGTGTGGGGCCCACGTGTCAGTGACCAGGCGTAACGTAGAGGATCTCAATTCGAATCAAGGTCCCAAGGGGCAGGGGCTTGACGGCATTGCGGCCGGCGTTGGTGACAATGAATTGTGACAATTCGGACATGGGCGTGAAGCTTGGTGCCAAGCAGCGGTTTTTGTCCTTGTGATGCTGCCAGAGGTGCGGGGGGAGACTCAGTGCTGTCCTGGTAGAAGAAGCAAGGCGGGGGGAGCCATGATGTGCGTCAGGATCTGATTGATGATGTCCATCGGAAGATGCAGCATCGCGTCGTCCTCCATGATCCTTTCCTGCAAAGAAAAGCAAGGTGCCATGTGTGTATCTCACCACCTAAACAAATAAACAATTTCTCCAAATATGTTTACACACTAACAGAGGGATCCAATAGAAAGATAGAAACTTTATACGGCATAATAAAAAAGGTAATGCGTGCGCTAACTACAATATTTTTCATCCATGTATGTAATATTTTTCATCTATGATTGCAACAACAACAAAGAACGATATGAATATTCCCATCCGTAATATTTCTCGTCCATGTCTCCAACATTTGGCCGTCAGTATGTAATAAAAAAAAGAAGCATGTAAGTATTCGCATCGTACATTCCAATGCAACATTCTTAGATAATGTATGCAACAATTTTAATCACCGTATACATAAAAAATGTGTGATACAAAAGTCAATATTGCATACACGAAATAAAAAATATTGCAACAAAAACATGGACGAAAATATTACAAATATGAAAAAAAAAATGTTACATATATGGATGAAAAATATTACAGCCAAGCGTGCGAAGCTAGCGCCTGAATTGGACATCCAAGCCTAGCATTTCCCTAAAAAAATGCATGTGGATGCACCCCAATAGGAAGATGTCAACATAAGCAATATGCTTTCTTTATTCAACTTTAAACCCTAATTCAACGTAATCAAAAGCCAAACTTGAAATGTTCGACAAAATTATTATTATTATTTTGTTAGGACCACGAACACACAGTCATTTTTATGCCTAAAACATACGAGACATGAACCTAAGCCGTACTAACACATCCCTCATCGTTCGCCAGCGTTAGGGCTAATTTCTAGCCAAAATCCCCAACTGATTCCACCGTCATTAACTGACCTAAATCAAAACAAACGACTACGTAACAGCCCCCAAAACTCGGGCCAAATCGATCGAGGCAACCGGAAATCAGTAAACAAAACAGTATCCATCCAATCTGCCAGCTCAGGAAAAGGCAGCTATTGGAACTAAATAGCCAACGGAGAACCGAAGCAGCCATTAACACGAGCTCTAATCCATCGACCCCAACCAGTATGAGATCACCTCGCACTGGGGACACCTAGGAGAGAATATACCTGGCCGCCGGATCGTCTCCGGGGCGGGCCAGGAGATCGCCGCCGGGTGCCTGCCCGGGTGTGTGGTGTGGTGACCGGTAAGGAGGGGGAGCACAAGGCGCCGCCTTTAAGGGAGCTTTTCCCTTGCAGTTTATTCGTGGGCCAGGTTGAGCCCAAGATAGATGAGCCGGACCGCAGGCCCCAAGTTTTGAGAATCTAAAATCTAAAACTTACTGAGACAAAGCCGTGGGCTTATGTATAAAGCGCAACCAAGCCTTTTTAGGAGGAGAGGCCCAGTTGTGATGTTTAATTTTGACGGGTTTTTATCTCATTTCTGCCATTTTGCATGCCCATGGTTTGGCTTCTCTAGTCTAAATTATTATATTTTGATTGTTTGCTAGCCCACCCCCCTCCTCCATCTGGCTCTTCAGAAAATATACCCTAAATCATACCATGCGCCACAAGAAAATGTGATCTTCTATAACATCACAATGTATTTCTGGATTTACTGTCCACCTACCTTTTGCACTGGTAACATGGTACTCGGAGCCATGTGCCCATGTGGTAATAATAGATGATAAGATGGTATATTTTTACTGGGCATGACAACTTGACTAGTGACCATGAGACATGAGCCCATGGTAGCATGATCAGGCAGAGCCGTAGAGGACCGTAGCGCCCATGGTCCCACAATGATCACGTTACGGCAAACGGGCAGCTCCTAGCTAGGTGAGTGTCCGGTCGGCCACAGCCGGGAGCACACGAGCGGTTCGCCGCGGGCGATCTCGCTGGTTTTGCTCGCAGGTACGTAGGCCCATGGATAGTCGCTGTCTTGTAGACCTGTGACTCCGGTCCACTCTCACCCAAACAAACCCGTCCCCAAGCCCAAGCCCAAGCCCAAACCAAACCAAAATGCTCCGCGCCCTTCGCTCTGTACAATTCCCCCTAGGCCCTAAACGCCACGTGAAGAACTCACGAAACAAAACAAAAAAAAATCGAGATAATTTATCGGACGAGGACCAGGCTGACGTGATCCTTGATCGATATTAGGATTTCATTTATCTAGACACA
This sequence comes from Dendrocalamus latiflorus, assembly GCA_017311315.1. NCBI lineage: Eukaryota > Viridiplantae > Streptophyta > Magnoliopsida > Poales > Poaceae > Dendrocalamus > Dendrocalamus latiflorus. Next base: position 1,974,199 of record CM029631.1, read on the forward strand.
CTTAATATCCTGGTTAAAGCCCGCTCAGTACCTCAAAAACAGAGCCCACTTAATATCCTGGTTATATGTGCAACTATGGAGAGAAGGACCCTTTATTCCTTTTATTAATATAACTAGACGGCAACTAAAAACACCTACTCCATTGACGACTAGCTGTGGATAATAACGACCAGTCACCGACAAACAGTTATGCATACTCTAGAACAGAATATAGCTAATCGGAGTTATGATAGTTTATCATGTGAGTATTTAATTTAACGTAACGTATTTGGCAATCTACGACGGTTCAAGACATAATACAGACACATGTAAAAACAAGATACATCTCTTCCGATAATAATTGCCACCCTTTAGATAGATATAAATCAAGGAGTTACGTTCTTCCAAAGATGCATAAATCATTCGTGCTTTTTGTATCACGTTTTTGTAACTTTTTGTCCACAGAGATAAAAATCTTTGGGTGATTAGTATTTTCTATTTATAATTCATGTAAATTCGACAGTGGGATACTAGGTCTCGTGCATCGACACATTCTTTCTACCTCTTCAAAGGCTAGCATTACTTTAAGTAAATTTATTAAAGTGATCAAATTAGTTGAAGTGCTGTTGCCACATCTCCTGTTCCAACAAGCGAAAAGATGAACTACACCATGTTTCAAAAAAGAAGAAGAAGAAGAGGAGAGGAACTACATGAACCATACAGGCATACACTACCTATCTGTTTTATCCCAACTGCAGCTTCGCTTTATAGTATGTATGTATGTATGTATGTATGTATGTATGTATGTATGTATGTATGTATGTATGTATGTATGTATGTATGTATGTATGTATGTATGTATGTATGTATGTATGTATGTATGTATGTACGTACGCGTACGTGTGTATATAAGAAACCTTTTCCGTACTCTTAGGAGTATATACTCTCATTTTTAATATACCACTTAAACGAATATTTTATACCTCTTTATCACTTTTGGTATACTTACATATTAATTCTAAGATACTCTAATATGACTTAGTTGAAAAAGTTTCATCGGAGCCCTTTATTTTTGCTATATACACTTTTTCATGTATAAAAGAAGTACACACATAAATTATATTATAAAAAGTGAACTTTGATGGAAATTTCTTCCATTGAACTCACTTTGGAGTATCTTATAATCACTATTAGAGTATACTCAAATAGATAAAAAAATATAACAACACATTAAAGGGTATAGTAGAAGTGGAAGTACATACTCTCAGGAATATAGAACCATTTTCACACACACACACAAATATATATATAGATATATGAAAAATACTTTTTACTCCCAGGTGTAATTACACCCACCTCTAATATACCACCTAAACAAACTTGAAATACTCCTTTATCATTTTAGATATACTCGTATACTAATTATAAGATATTCTAATGTGAACCACACAAAAAAATTGCAAAGGAGTCCATAATTTTTAGCGTATTTTGTAAATACCTTTATATACGTACATAAAAAGGAGTATGTTGAAAAAAATGTACATACCACCTATATGATCTTAAATACTCGTATATTACACGTACAAACCCCTCGTTACGCGAGATACTCTCTACGTTGCGAGATACAACATAGGGTGTAATTACACTCGGGTGTAGAAAAGAGGCTTCATATATATATATATATATATATATATATATATATATATATATATATATATATATATATATATATATATATATATATATATATATATATATATATATATATATATATATATATATATGACGCTGAAATGGGACACCAAGGTGCCCGGGCACCAAGCCTCTCTGTCGTTAGATTGCTTTTAGATGCGTGCAGGTGCAATATATTAGGTAACCTATTAAGATTCATTAATTCGAAAAGGTATCAATTTTGAAAGGAATCAATCATGGATGGAAAGTATATATATATATATATATATATATATATATATATATATATATATATATATATATATATATATATATATATATATATATATATATATATATATATATATATATAGGACGAGTGTTTCATGCACCATGGTGCCTAGGCACCAATATCAATACCCGTTGATTTGCTTCGAGATTCGCAACGTTTGATGTGGGTATCTTCATATACCCATAAAAAAGTATATTTGAGATGTCAAACTCCGAAAAAATTTAAATTCAGCTTCAGTTTAATTAGTTTGAACTATTTTTATGGTATATACTCACTGTAGTTGCATTGAACTCAAAAGTAGTTCAAACTAATTTGAACTGAGTTCAAAACTTACTTACCATAAATATATCAAGAGTATAAAACATTTTCATACCCAAACTCAAAAAAATTATCAATCATACACGTGTATCGGATGTTGGTGCCTAGGCACCATGGTGCCTTATGTAATTTTCCTATATATATATATATATATATATATATATATATATATATATATATATATATATATAGAGAGAGAGAGAGAGAGAGAGAGAGAGAGAGAGAGAGAGAGAGCGCTTACCGTGATCCTAATGCCTCATTGAACGCCTGTCTCCGTGTATAATACATCACCACGTTCAACAGCGGACCCTGGATCAAATTTTAGGAGTGACCAATGGAACTTGTTCACCGGTTTGCCGAGTTTTCAGTCTGCGGTAGCTTGTTGTACGTCTAATGAGAGATGGAAAATATTATTGTAGCTATAGCGAGCTATCTTAGAAGTTATGATACACGTTGCATTTTGTTGAAGAAGGACAGCGACGTCCACTCCTTGGTGCGGGAGGAGGAGACGGTGGCTATCATGTAGTCCAGATAGAACTGGGCAGCGACCACCTGGAACAAGGCATTCAGCCTTGTCGGTTAGGAGGGCGTACTAGATGGAGCAGAAACCAAAGTTGAACTGGATGGCTTCGGGCCAGCGGAACAAGTCGGCGGTTCACGCGAGGGGAGTGTACACGACAAGCTTCTCATCCTCACCGAAGTCGTAGGAGAGAACGAGGTTGACATCACAGCCACGGAGAAGCCACTCACTCACAATGGAGCTGGAGCGGAGGTGGTCGCTGGCGAAGCCTTTGAAGAGGAAATCGCCACCATCAGCGAGGTGCAGGTTGCGAGAGTGGGTGGAGACAAACAGAAGATCAGGGCCACAACACAAGATAAGCTTCTAGATGTTGAAGAGGCTCTAATCCTCACCATCCACGAACTCAGCTCATCACTTCCTCTTTTTTTAATCACTCAAAATCACAGACACTGTGATGTGTGACACACTTGTCCACAAGCACCGTTTATTGATTTGCTCCCCCTGTCTCATCTCCCCAAACCCAAGCTCAATCCATGGCAAACACCACAACGCTCTCATTCCACTCCCTCTCGCTGGCCATGGCCCTCTTCCTTCTTATCCTCCTTTAAGGCCTCAAGAGCAGAAAGTGCCACGTCCGCCTCTCGTCGAGCCTACAGTTCCTCCCCGTCATCAGTCACATCCACCTCTTCAAGAAGCCACTCCACCGCGCGCTGGCTATGCTCGCGGTGATGCACGGCTAGGTGCACCTCCTCCGCTTTAACTCCCACGGACATGATGGTTGGGGGGTACCACAGGCTGGCCAGCGGTATGGTTATCAGACCCGACCCGACCCGACCCAACGGTTGGACCAAAAAAACCCAAACCTAAAATCTACGCTGAGCCGATCATGCTCACAGGACCGACGATGTGGTTGACCTGGGAAAATCCAACCAGGTTTTAAGTGACCCGGCTAACTTGCCCGGTTTTGACTAACCCAACTGGGTTTTGTTCATTAGGCTAAAAGACAAAAGTACCCTCAAATTAAAGAAATTCTCAAGAGAAAATGGATAAGCAAACTTGTCTTTTGGAGTTCCTAGGGTTTTTTACTTACCCCATACCCAACCAACTCCTAGGCTGCTGATGCGCCACCAGTCCACGCCTCCACCACAGTTCCACTTATTTCAGGATTCACTACGGAAGAGGAGTACTGCTTCACTCACAGTGACATCATCGGGAAGAAGAAGCCAAGATTACTCTCGAATAAAGAAGCCTCCAACCTACAGGGCTCCTCCAGTGATCCGGCAAGCACTCTCACAATCCATCCTCTTCCCGTCGCGCCCTCCCCGCCTCTTGCGCTCCACCTGTCGCCGACGCCCACGACTGGGCTTCCATTTTCATCCCCGTGACTTGTCAGATCTGTACCCTCCCCTCCGAAACTTCTGATTTTCGATTGCATCTGGTTGTTAATGTACTGCTAGTGGTTAGCTGCTGGTTGTTAGGTTCTTTCACCATCTGGCTTGGGAACTTCTGAAATCTGGTAGGATTTTTCTTTCCTTGTAGGGGTGTACGTGTATGTATCAAATCTATTTTGTGATTCTTGGGGCAATCTGAGACCTGTGTGCTTAGTTTGTCAAAAAGAATGCTCGAATTCAGTGAAAATTTTGTTTGGCAGGTGGTTTAGTTTATTTTGGCTTTTGCATCTCATGCTCTCTTAGTTGCTTCAGGGCCTGTTTGGAACAGAGGAATTTTGCAGGAATTTTGCAGGAAACAGTTCAATTCCCGCAGGAATCGGGAAAAATTCCCGCATTCCAAACAGGGCCTCAGTCTGCAATAAGGCAGCTTCAACTGTCGGCTTAGCTAGTCCGGATAGCAAATTATGAGCATCTCCTTTTGACCTTTTCATAGGTGATATGAACATCGTTTTCACTTCATTATAGGATATTTGGAGAAGTACATAAAAAAGATCAAGTTACTAGTTTTTTTGGCTGATGGCTTATGGCTTAAATATTTAAATTCTGGTTGTTCGCGAGAGGTAGTATGCAGAGGAAAATAGTTGTATGCGATTTTGGCCGGTACACCTGAACTCAGTACACTTTTTACTACAAATTTTCTATTAAACTCATCTTAAAAAACGCATCGTTTAAAAGCTAGTTATTATAGACAATACAAATATAAGCTAATTTAAGCGCCAAAGAATCCAGCTTCCCACTGTAGAAGTAGGAAACTTGCCATGTGGGAAAACACTACTTCCCACTTGCAGTCTATCAATAGTCACTGGTTAGTCACTGTCACTGGTTATGTCACTTGTCATTTAGTTTTTAGTTTTGCTTATTGGCTATGGATCTTATGGTTCTATACTCTTATTATTGTAATATTAATTGTGTTCTATTTTTTTTGGAGATATATATTTAAACCCGAGATCCAGTAGAAAACATCACGCCTGGTGGGTCCGCCCCTGGCTACATTGATTGGGCGGCCCACAGGATCCTCTCCACTAGCTAGCCATCAAGCAAAAAATGGTGCAAGCTATCCTCCTCTTCTCCTTTACATGTGCTGCAACGACCATACTAGCTGGCAGTACCACTAGTAGTATTATTGCCTTCATGTATGTTGCTTCGTAGAACTAGAAACAGTGGCACATGGAGTAGTAGTACACTAGTAGGCAGCAGAGGAAGAAAAAGAAACAGTAGCAGAGATAGCGAGATGGAAGGACATACGTACCGTTGAGCGTTGCTACGTACTCTGCTCAAGATGCTCTGTACTATGGCTTCTAGCTAAGGCCTAGGGTTAAGTGGTTTGTGTTGTGGCCTTGAATCATGTGCTCTTATCTCGCACTTGATGCACAGTACACAGGACGGGTCGCAAAAACAGCTAGCTAGTTGGGAATCAGAGCCACTTTTGACATGTTTTCGTATTAATAAAAATAGTCATGTACGCATGGTATTGATAAAAATATTGTTTATACCATCTGATGAGTGGACGATAGCGTGGAGCAGACGACACGTGGCACCTGTTGCTCCGTGAGTAGACGGCAGACGCCTGCCACCCGCCCACCAGACGACAGGTGATTAAGTCGGCTTAATTAACTGCATAATTCATAATTTATAATTTTTAAAATTGTAAATATAACAAATGAGCTAAAAAATTATGACATTTTTTGTGGAGCTTCCTGAGACATCGTGGTATGTTGTGTAATTGTTTTGCAATTTTTTTGGGCTATTTACTACCTCTAAAAATTCTTGGAATGACGCATAATTAACTAGACGATTAAGCAGTTATGTGTCGTTCTAAGAATTTTTAGATGTAGCAAATGGTTATGAAAAATTACGAAATGGCCATTAGTTCTTAATTACCTATTTAATTATGCGATGCCTAAATAATTTTTAGAAGTAACAAAGTGGTGTAAAAAATTACATAAAAATTACACAATGTAGCACACTATATACGGAAGCAACACAAAAAAATGTATAATTTTTCACGACTATTTTCTACCTATAAAAATTCTTATAGCGGCATAAAACTACTTAATCGCCTGGTAATTATGCGTTGTTCCAAGAATTCTTAGAGGTAGCAACATTACAAAACATACCACTCAAGAAGCTCCACAAAAAATGTCTTAATTTTTGAGCTCATTTGCTGTATTTATAAATGTAAAATATTATAAATTACGAATTAGGCAAGTAATTAAGCCGGCTTAATCACCTGCCATCCCGTGGGCAGGCGGCAGGCACCTGTCGTCTACTCACGAGGCGACAAGTGCCACGTATTGTCTACTCCGCATTGTCGCCCGCCTACCGGACTGCATAAACGACATTTTTGAAAATACAATGCGCATACGACTATTTTTGTAAATATGATACAAAAATATGCCAAAAGTGACTTTAACTCGCTAATTGGCATACCGCCAAACTCGATCGCTGCTGGCTACGGGCTACGACACTAGGTTGTGGTGGAGTAGAAATTTTTCTGTGAGGTTGTGAATTTAATACGTATTTTAATATTATAAGGATATTGTTATTATAAGTTAGTTTTTTAGACAAATTTTTAAGTTTCATATTCAAACTTTACCAAACTACTATTAAAAATCTCTTTAAAAATTATCATTTGGGATAAATAATCTTGTTATATGTAAACATATATTCTCAGAAGTTCAAGGAAACTTAAATTAGCCATAAAAATAAGAATAGAGCTAAAGAGATGACAAAATGAAGAGATAACTCAAGCGAACTTAAAAAGAAATATACATATATGTTAGGATTTACTACCTTGGAAGTTTGAGTATAAGAAATCTTAACAGACACTGGCATAGCAGTTGCCCATTTTTCCTTGAATTTTGATATTTGAATACTGTTTTGTAGTAGCTTCAAATGTGGTTTATAATTCAAAGGATAAGCAGAAGTTAGATTCATCGATGACAAGTAAATGACTTGAAACTAAATAATATGCAGAAGTACCATTACTATATTGTAAGTTTGAGTGTATGAAAGTTAATACAAAAAACTTACATAGCAGCTGCTCCTCATATGCTTCTGTGTTTTCTTGGCTTGAGCATTATGAGCCTCTGGGGAGCGCAGCGGCGGTGATGAGCTACGCCTACACGTGAGCTGTGTGCCTGAGCTCAAGCTTGGTTGATAGCTAGGGCATACTTACACTAGGGTAGAAGCTTAAAGAAGGATTTAATTGATTGTTGATGCCGTCTGGCCAATATATATCATGAATTAATATGAGGAAGTGAGGATATCACTTGGGCTTAATGCTTTTCTGAGGCCTATTGGATCTAATAGACTATTAGAAATATATTAGTATATGTAGTACATATTTTACATATTAAAAAGATATGTATAAATTTTTTTATAAAAAATTTAAAGGTACAACTGTACCTATACACAACGCCACTGCTCCTAGAGGACCTACAAGAGGCACATCAAACAAGTCTGATATTTGCATGTCCTTTCGGAATGAATAAGGTGGCCCCACAACAATAATCTCGAAATGGACTAGAATAGACGGCACATCAAAGCTGCATCATCAGCTAGCGTTATGTCACTCATGCATGCAAAAAAAATCTGAGGGGACTGCAAACTTTGGAGCCATTGGAACTTGGAAGTAGCCATGGACAAAAAAAACCCCACTCTATTATGCTATTAAAAGAAACATCATGTCTGTTTTTAAGGAATAAAAAATACCATATCAGTGAAAAAGAAAATATTTACTTCATGGATTATGGTAGATGTAGATTATAAATGACACAAATTTCATCCTTAACCTTTTATTTTTAAAAGTATCCGAATTAGTTTTGAATATCCGGATGCAAACTTAAATCTTGAAGTTGGTATCACCAATGGAGATGTGCTAAGGAACAGGACTTCCACCGCATGCGACTCAAAACTGTGATAGCAACAAGTTATTAGCTACAGGAAGGCTTTTCCCCACGTCAAGCACACCTGCACACGTGGCAACGCACACAACAATCCTCATGATTTCAATGGCATTATTATCTAGGTTAGTGCTATTCATTCAAGCATTAAATATAGGTCATTGAAAAATACTCATATCCTACTAAATTCAATTTTGTGGAAAACCAATTTCTTATATGAAGCTTAAAAATCATGCTGATGTTAGCCACGCAATCATGCGAACCACCCTGCTACAAATTACCACGTTAATATGTGTAAAAAGTTAATTGTGATGGGTCTAAATTATAATGGCATGCATAGCGCTTTTCATTTTGAAAAAAATTCTAAAAATGTTCAGACTTCAGACTATTTGGGCGGGCCATCCAGCTAGTTTTTTTTTTAAAAAAAAGAAAGTGAAAGCGAGGGAGCTTGATATGGTGTGTAATTGCAAGTGTAGTTTAATTTATGCACCAGGGCTGACCAACGCAAGACAAAAAAACATAATCCAAAAGCCAAAAGGATACATGATCTGCCTGTCTCTCCGTAACTTTCTGTTCAGGCATTCAGGGACCTGCGGAAAAAGTCTCTGAAATATGCTATAAACTCGCAGGCTTCACAAAAGAGAGACGATCATCACAGGTAAGGCCCCGCTTGTTTTGTCTTGGGCTTCTGGTTTATTTTTCACTATTCAATAATTTTGTCTTTTTTTGATTTTCTGGTTTCTTTGAGCTTTTTTGACGGTTCTATTTTTCCCGTATTCATTTGTACTGTCCATGACGGGCTAACATGTTTTTTTTTCTATTTTTAATTTTTTAAATTTAATTACACCAAATAAGCTACCGTCAGCTACAGTGTTTTTTCATCTAGCTACGATAATTTTTAGCCAAAAGTCACTCAAAATAAAAGCCCTTCTGAGCAGAGCCTAGCCGTTGATGTCATGTAAACAAGAGGTCGCAAGGGTTTGTTTATCCCGCACAGAACATGGTGGTCAAACCAGCTACAATGGCCGACCCCACACACGGCAGCAATACCCCAACATATGGAATTGTGAGGAACTGTTATAAACTAGCCACGTAGGCGTGGCGCCACGCCACGCCAGCCACCGTGTGGACCGAAGCAAAAGAAACGACAATTCGCAGGGAGTTGCTTAAAAAAATCGAGGACCCGTGCGCAATTTCGGAAAAACAAAAGGACGTTTTTGCAAAAAATCGAGGACCTGCAAGGACCTGTACGTAAGTAAATAAGGACCTGTACGTAATTTCGGAAACCCGCCGGGCGAAATCCAAAAATTTTTTGCAAAGAAAAAACTTGCAGGGACCTTTTCGCGAGGAAAAAGGACCTATACGTAATTTTCGCAAAACCGGAGGGATTTGCCTCCCCCGGCCGTACGGGGAAACCCCGCCACGCGCCGGGCGGACGCGCGGGCGGGGGCGACGTGGGCAGAGAGTCCCCGGTAATACGTCCGGTAGGATTTGCAAGATGCCAAAGTAAGCAACAAGGCAGCAGCATCTAGTACCTGGACCACCACCTCTACAATACCCCAACACGAAGTTTGGCAAGCATTTCACTGGCATCCAGCCTGCCCCGCCATTCCCATGCAAGTGTAAGCAGTGGTTACCCATTGGGACAAAGAAACAAAGAAAGAAAGCTCAACGTAGGAAGAAGAATAAGTAAGGTAAACTAGTAAGTGTCCAATCCAATCCAATAAAGCAGCAGCAGCAGTAGTAGTAAAAAGAAAATGGTCAGTGACTGAACTGGAGAAGGCCCTTGGACTGCAGTTGGAATAGCAATATGAGCCACCATCCAGAGGAAAATTTAACTATTTACCACCTTTATGACTCGAGTGGCAACAGATTTACCACCCGGACCCATTGTCAGTGACTCAGATGATCCTACGTGTAAATGACAAAGTGAATTAGCCAATCTTAAAAGTGGCCCATCCATCCAGACACAGCTGGGAATAAAGGCAATAGCCGTGGCCCATCCATCGTCCATGGCTTCCCTCTCTCTCACACACACTTGCAGGGTTGCAGTCACGGCTCCCGAAACAGGGGAGGCATGGAAAGCTACCCGAGGGGGAGGAGAGACAGGACACACAGGAATCACCAAAACGGGAGAGGATTTCATTGGCACTGGCACTGCGTTGCCGCCTCGGGAGTGGGAAGCCATACAAGATACAGGGTAGTAGCAGGGCCACTGGCATTGGGCGAAAGACAAAGGGGGTAAGCAACTGGGTAAGGACGAGAAAAGGGGCGAGAACAGCAGCACACTGTGCTGCTCTAGTGTGAACACTGAAGCCATGCATGCAAAGTGACAGCCACCCACCCATAGGAGTCGAGCCAGTACTATTCCTATAGCGATACAGATACTGGCGTAGTAGCGTGTAGCTCTAGCAGTGCTTGTATTATCCTAGCTAGCTCCACGAGGCTAGTATACCCTAAGCTTTCACCTCACCGTGCGTACTTAACAGTGACGTGTTACGGTCCATCAAACAGAAGCGCTCCCAAAATGGTGGATGGTCCTGGGTGCAAAGGAACAATCACCGACAGGCTAGCTAGCCCGTCCGGGCCTCCTCACCCGGGCCCACCTGTAAATCGCTGTTTGTCAGAGGGCTAACAGTAAACCCAGACAGACCAGATTAGTTTTGTTCTGGAATTGGATCGATATGCTCGTAGTGAATCCATTCACGCATGAATTTGCCATTGAAAGTTGAAACGTGGACAAAGAACCTCATAGCTAACCATGATGTAGTTCAGATCATAACAAGGCAGAGGGATCAACCATACTTGGCACGTATCTCTCTGATTAATTTGATTAGTTAACAGCGGTTACCGACGAGTTGCGAGCGCCGCGCACGTACACGATCGGGTGCCGTCCCTGGTCGAACTGGAGCAAGTTGTCAGGCGGTCGGGGGGTAGTAGAACTGGTGGTCTGGAAACGGCGGCAGGCGGGACGGCGGCGTTCGCGCCGGCGGCGGTAGAGAATCCTGATGATGCTGCAGCATGGAGCAATGGCAGGTGAGAGGAGCCCTGCATTTGCCAACCCCAGGTGGGGAATGAGTGGGGACCCCAAACAGGCCTTCGCTCCACTGGCCTTTCCTGCAGTTGCAACAGAACAAGCATGAGGTTTTTCCCCTTCCTTTTAACCCAACAAAGGCATAGATGCACTATAGAATCTTACAACATTCATATCTAACAGTTAGGGTGAAGAACCATCGATTATTCGTTAAACAAAACTCAGTTAGGCTGGCTTGGTGGACATGTAAGGTTTCTTAAGCAATCTAGGATTCATATGTGCAGCGTCGTAGAAGAGGACAATCAAATCGTGCGCCATTAGGGAGCGGCCAATAATAAGCAACCTGATTGAAATACTATCAGTTCACAGGGGAAACAGTATGTACAAGCAGTAAGTACATATGCTGAAGATACAGATGAACACCTTCCTTGAGATGCCAAGAAAAAAGATGCTTAAAGCAAAAAAAATCAGCTGAGTGGAAACTGGAAATATAACAGCTTGATGTTCTTACATAAACAAACATGGTTAGTTTCTCCATAGCACCAAACCAAAACAATTCTCTGGTAAAACCGGTTCTGTTTCATTAATGAAATCAGCGAACTCTCTTTGTTTTTTTAAGGGTTTTGTTAAACATCATCCAGATGTTTTCTTTCTAATTATCATCCAGATTTATGATCATTGGATTAGAGATCCAATAGCCATGAATTCTCTCCCTCCTTGAAAAAATCTCTCCCCTTTAAAAACAATGGGCCTCTTGATCTCTAATTCAAAGGTTACAAATTTAGATGATAATTAGTAAGAAAACATCCGGGTGATGCCTATACACTCTTTTTTTTAAAATACGGCACTGATAAACTGTTTTACCAGTTTCAATCTAGCTTCTCCTAAATTCAAATGTTTACACAGGACATATTCAGTTAACTATCATAAATTCAGTAACAACTTCAATTGACTGCTCGAGCAGCATAGGTAGGGTCGTAGTCATACCTGTAGGTTCGGGAAGAAGCCAGGACAAGCAGATGAGCACAAACGTTGATGCTGACATGGAACTGCTGTGCTTTCGTGATGCACAGGCCACTGGAAAGATGAGCTCATTGGCTACAGCAGTAACAAAAGGTGCAAATATCGTAAGTTTATATAGGTCATAGGACTTGGATCATTATATCTCAACCGACACTGTGCCAATAAAAAAATAATCTACTTCATATGAACTACTACTATCAAATGTTAAGGATTAGTACAAGCATGGATAGAAGAAAACCTAGCTGCTTCCATCCGAAGATTGTGTTTTTCTGGGTACTACGTATGCATAAAAAAAGTATATAGAAAATAGGAGTACAACTGAGCATTTAACTACCGATTTAATGTTGCAGTCTGTTTACCTGAGAGACCACTGTACTTGAAGATTCAAGGGAATCACAGGTTAACTGGAGGCCAGCTATGATACTGTCCCTTTTGGAGTCGTGCAGATTAGGTTGTGAAATCCGCAAATCCAAATCAAGAACATCACCATCAACAATTGCTAAGAAAATAGTGTGAACTATAAGATACAGTTGGGTATGTTTTGGCTGATACGGAAATTCGATGGGTGAGACTGATTGTAGTACCCTCATTCTCGGTGTCGGGTAAAGCGTCTCCATTATAGGAGCTAGGCTCGAAGTTGGTAACAGCTTCCCTCCCATTGGAGCGAATGGCTGCCCTGTCATATGCCCTACCAAATTCAACAAGACGTGAAAGTCAGCGAAAATTAAGGAAGTTTATGAACCACCATATCTCAAAACGAGCATCGCAAATTTCTGGTAATGGAGTACCTTGCAGCTTCAACTTCGCTGTCAAACAGCCCAAGATAGATGTACCTGCATGTAAATATCAGTTGTGAGATCACTTCTCGACAGAGGGATGCCTAGGCTCTGACAATTCGGGCTCTTAACTAAAAAGTGCACGGATTGCTTTTTTTTTTTTGCCAACGCTGCATATATATGTAAACTCTGACTGTTGCACCAAACAGATCTGTATGACATTGTTAGGTGCGGAAACAAAACAATCCAGTTTGAAGTAGAGTATTCATCAATATCAACACAAGACACACTACCTACCTGGCTTAACTTCACACGGCCCCATTGTAAACAACCTAGTTTTATCCCCTGCAATAACCTAAACGTGCCAAACATGAACATCTGCGTTGTGACCCTGATCACCCCCGTCCCATACCAAGTGGCAATTGACAAGTTCATGAGCTTCACTTCGATATATTTTTGTTCACACCCCGGGACAAGTGGGCACTTCGACTAAGCTGAAGCCAGTGAGAGCTGAAGATTGTGTGAGCCAAGTACTAGTAAATGCCAAATTTTAGTGCCCCCTTACTTCTTGCCGAGCAGTTGGCCCATCCGCGCCTCCCACCGGCCGCACTTGTGCAGCGTCACGCCGCGGTACTTGGAGCTCCCCCTCGCGAACCCCGTGCTCTGGCGGCGGAGTATGTGCACGAACTCCTCCTTGGTCCAGTTCCTCATCTTAGATAAAAGCAATCACACACCAATCCATCCATCGTAAACCATGAGGCAAACCCGTATGACCGACGCGTTAGTTTGATCCAAGCTAGCTAGATAGAATACCTGCTTCAAATCCTCCTCGTAGTCGCTCAAATTGAAGTTGATGTCGGCGTCGAGCCCCCGGAACTTGATCGCGGCACGATCGTAAGCCCTGGACGACGCGAAGAACTAGACCATGTCAGTACACTCATGGATCAAACCGCAGCTGATACAAAGTCAAACCGAGTCTAGCAGTCTGACCTTGCAGCCGCGTGCGCGGTGTCGAAACCACCTGAAGAAATGAAACAGCATTAGCACAGAGTAAGCAATCAAAGTAAACCCACAGAACAGAAACTAATTAGCTCGAGGTAGAATCTAATCATCTATCGAACTCGGTTGCTCACCTAGGTAGACTTGCTTCCCGCAATCCCTGCCGGAATTAGACGGAAACAGCAAGCGATTAATGGTTTGATAAGCAAGGCAAATACGGATCAGTACGTGGAAGCTAATCACGAGGTCGGCGAGGCCAGAGGCTAACCAGATGTGCGACTCCCACCGGCCGGTCCTCCTGTAGAAGGTGACGCCCCTGTACTGCGAGCTCCGCGACCTCGGGCCGCGCCGGGTCTTCTTCGCGACCACCGACCTCTGCCCCACGCCGAGATCCTCGGCGCGGCGCGGCTGCCACACCGGGCCCGGCGCCGGCGCCGGATCCATCCTCGAAACGGCCGGCGGGAGCGGCGGGGGGAGTAGCTGCCGCGTCACGATCCCCGAGGCAACCGGCGCCAGCTCGCCGGAGCCGTCCTCGTCGTCGGGGCTCCCGAGCAGGCCGAACCGGAAGCCACCAGCTCCGGCGTCCGCGGAGTTCAGGATGGACGAGCTCGACGTTCCGGAGTCCACCGGCGACGTCACATTGAGATCCAGCAGCATCTCCGATCCGGGGCCCGCAGAAACCAAACGCTGCCTCCCGCCCTCCAACACCACCTCCTAAGTCCTCACGTCACCCCTCCTCCGCTCCGAGCTCAACCGGCGCGTCTCTATGTCATCGGAGCAGGATGGCTGCGGGAAGTAGTTGCGAGGTGGGAGGTGTAGAAGTAGTGGGAGGCGGTGGTGGTGGTGGCCATGGGGGTGGGATGAGGACGAGGAGAGAGAGGAGAGGTAGGGGGCAGTTGGAGAAAAGGAAAGAGATGGGACGTAGAGGAGGCCAGGGGTATCAAAGGTAAACTATTTTTTGTGCAGCGGAGCTTCGCTACGGCCACACGCGCCGCCGGGAACGACGCCCCCTTCGCGCGTTGGACGCCGGTGGTTAACGTGCCGCGCGTTGGGTCGCGGGAGGGGACGAGGCTCGATTTTTCGAGTAGCTACAGGTGTTCTAGTTAATTTGTAATCTGAATTCTTTTAAGCTGTTTATTTGATTGACTGTATTAGATTTAGCATAAATAGATTATCTCTGTGTAAAGCTTCATGTAAATGATAGATGACTGTACGATGTCATATCAATGGTCTTATATGATGAGATTATGGTTAAAATAAGTATCATTTTTAATCATAAAATAAAAAAGAATAACCAATTTGTAGAGTAATTTAGCCTTTTAAAATATGAGCACTATAGTATTATGCTTTTTAGATACACTTTAAGTAGCACTGTTTTTCAAATTATATATGTAGAAATATCATAACTCGAAGATTCTAAATACTATTAAAGCTTTCAGTATATAAATTATAGAAGTATAACGTAAAACCGCCTTTATATAAACAGAAGAAATGTGAAGATGATAATAAGCCAATAGAACCTTTTTGCACCTAACTTTTGACAACATATTATTGTCATACCACATGTTGTGGTAGTAATATTTTAATATCAATCAAATGTACATCGTAAAACGCTAAACAATAGTACGTCCAAAAAAAGATATTTACAGTACAACTCGCATGGTACCTTAAGTTAGATTAATTTCGAACATAAGCCGTACAACTTTTCATACTAGGTTTGATAGCCACACCTAAATAATAACAAAAGCGTATCGCCGGTTGGATTAGTTAGTTAGGTTACGCAAAGCCGGTTGGCCAGTCGGCATTGAACGACGATAGCATCATGTGCCCGAGACAATTCCTTGTCCCCGCCCGCACAGCCCCGGGCAATAATGGCAGGCACCATCGATCAACTCCTGTTGTTATTTAAGCGAAGAAAGCAAGCTCCCCCCGTACGTACGCATCGGGGCGCATTTACAAAAGCGCATCCCCTAATCGATCGCCAATTAATCCTGCACAGCGTGCGTACTCAGCCAGCCTCCACGCTAGCGCTAGCACTGGCTACAGCCTGCGCCGGAACTGGCCGGAGGCGGCGGCGACATGCGCGAACCGCCCCGTGCGGAGGCGTCCGTTCGTGGACTTCGCGCGCGCGCGACGGGCGCGTCGGTTGGTAAGATCGGATACAGATACATGGCGCCTCATCGACGTGCACTAACGGATCTGAAAGCTCTATCTCGCTGCCAAGTACTAGTACCTGTGTGCTTGTGCCGTGTTAGATCTTAGCTGCAGAGACTGGACTCGTTTGGTCCGGACTTTTTTTTTCTCCCGGGCGGGCCCACGTGTATGGGCGCAATTATTCGAGACACATGCATTTGCAAGCGCAGCCATAGGCGTACCTGTCTGGGCACTGTGCCGAGCACAACCCGTTCGGCCGTTCCATCGAGTGGGAAACGTTACTCGTGTTCTATAAATGCGCGTAGACCGAGCGGGCAAAGCTCCGGAACAGTGACAGGGAAAAGGCACGTACGCGCGCGAAGGAGAAAAAAAAATGCTCGCTCGCACTACGTATATCGCGTCGCAGGCGAGGGCGAGCTGATGTGGGCCTAACAGCCCGAGCAAATAATGGGCCGTTAACGAAGCAGCATACACACGAAGAGTTGCCTTACAAAATGTGGCCCAATTAAAGAGGCCCAAAGACCCAACCCAGTTAATTGTTCGAATCCATCGGCACCGTCCGTGAGACACCGCAAGCTCACGTCCTCAATATACGCACTTTCCACTCCTCACCTCCAAACCCTTCCGCCGCCGCCGCCGTCGCCAGCTCCAGCGCCCTCGCCGTCGACCGCCCAACTCCCACCCCGAGTTTTGCAGCTGCCCTCGCGGATCCAACATGGGGTAATAGAATATTCTGTATTATCGATCTGATCGCCTAGAAGTTCCGCGCTCCGTCTCGATTTTACTGTTTCTTCAGATCTATTAGATCTCAATGTTCCAATCCCTTCACCTTATGATGCGCTTTGGTATATCTGGTTAGTTGTTGATTCTAGAAACTTTGGCTGATGCAGTTTTGATATTTTTAAGTGAATTAACAACAGTAGTAGTTTGATGTATTGCTTGATAGGTGTTTCTAAAAAAGTGTATTGCTTGATAGTGTCCGTGAATTGGTACCTTATTAGCTGCATGATTTGTACCTGAGCTGATTAAGTGACGTGCTTTATTCAAATCGCATATCTAGCAACAAAATCAGCTGTGGTTTAAGTTGTGATTTGCAAATAATGGAATCAGCTTAAACCGGGCCTCACTAGTAATGTTCGAACCCTTGATGGCCTTTACGTTTTACTTCTTCAGTGCATGATTCTACGCTGAGGAGTGGACTGTAGTTAAATAGACGGAGCAACTCTGTAGTGTAGTCTGAAATGCTCTTTGATTTGCTTGAGCAAATTATCCACGTCTAATTCGAAGTTGCTTGAACTGTACAACCTCTTATCAGACTTGTTTGCATTTTCACTTGGCAACTGGACTTTGAAGTGGCACATCCTCATTTCTAATATAGTCATATTAGTGTGGCTTTGAAGCTCATTTGGATACGAATATATGACAAACAGTCGGTCGTTGAATTCTACATGTGGTATCTCATCTGGATGTTAGTTATGCACAACGTTTTAGTTTCATGGTCACATTAGCTTCTTTGACGTTGTCCTAGAAATCTGTAGTTTTTTTTCTTTATTCATTTGTTCCAAATATGTTTGGGTTATCATGAGCTTTTACCCTTCCCGTTGATGGAATAATATTATTTTGGTATTGGGGCCTTTGTGATTTAAGCTTCAGCTTCTTGGCCAAGCCAAATAAAGCCAAAGTGGGAAGCTTATTCCAAAGTGGAAGTCTTAGCTGATTTATGGAGCTCAGGTGTTAAGCAATGATAATTCATAGGATTTTAAATGGTTTGTTAAAGAAACTTCCTGAAGCTAAATTTTTACTTGCATTTGTTGAAGTGCTGGAAGTTAAGTTGGAGGAAACAGGTAGTACTACTTGGTACTTGGTAGGTGTTCTGTTTTTGTGTTGTCTCTTTTGGAAATTCTGCTTTTATCAACTTCTGTGCTCAAGGCTTGCCTGAAATGTTTTTTCTTTGTATGTGGATCTTTATGAGATGGACGTATTAATTTGCTTGTCTAGTACTCCTATTAGAAATTGCATTCATTTCCTGTTTTTGTCTAGTTGATTGGAATAATCTGTCTACAATACTGTACTTCTTTACTTTAAAAATGAAAGTATATCATTCATTTACTGTACTTCTATGATTACATTTATATCTTGATATAATTTTTTGTTGGGAACATTAGAGTTGGAACTTGATATGCTACACTTGGTGTTCACATGTATTTCTTGAATGCTAATGTTTGTAATACTATTGCAGTAAGACACGTGGTATGGGAGCTGGGCGCAAGCTCAAGACCCACAGAAGGAACCAGAGGTGGGCTGACAAAGCCTACAAGAAGAGTCATCTTGGGAATGAGTGGAAGAAACCCTTTGCTGGCTCATCTCACGCAAAGGGGATTGTCCTTGAAAAGATGTAAGTTCAATAAATAATGAATGCTCAGTTCTTCTGAAGAATACTTAATGCCTGACGTGCACTACTTCAATTGCAGTGGCATTGAGGCTAAGCAGCCAAACTCTGCTATCCGTAAGTGTGCTCGTGTCCAGCTGGTGAAGAATGGAAAGAAGATTGCAGCCTTTGTGCCAAATGACGGTTGCTTGAACTACATTGAGGAAAATGTAGGTGTTATGTTTGCCTTACATAACAGCACTGTTGCCTGTTGGCGATCATGCTGATCCTCCTGCTAACATTGCCCATTCTGAAATCTGAATGTGTAGGACGAGGTGCTCATCGCCGGGTTCGGTCGGAAGGGACATGCCGTGGGAGATATTCCCGGTGTCCGGTTCAAGGTGGTGAAGGTCTCTGGTGTGTCCCTCCTTGCCCTCTTCAAGGAAAAGAAGGAGAAGCCGAGATCTTAAAAACCAGTTTCCTTCACGACAAGCAGCAGGACGGCAGCTATAAAGAGTACTTTTAGCTGGTTACTCGTAATGTTGTTGGGTCTATGTTGCACCGGGGATCTATCTCTATCAGAACTCATGTTGAAATGAGCTTATCAGCTACCTGCCCGTGCTTAAATTTTGTTGAGAAAACATGATCTGAGTTTAAATTCTACTATAGAACTGCTAGTGGGTTTGTTATCTCGTTGCGATATCAATGTTTGTCTAACTGCATCATACGAGTATGTATGGTTCTGAACCTCTATTGTGACTTGTGACAGATTTTCACAATCTTCAGTTTATGTGTAGTTTTCATAACTGCCTGGTCCTATAACATTGCCTTGCCCACTGGTAATGTCATATCTGTGAAACTGACATATCGATTAGAGGCGGCGTTCATCTATACCGTTGATGGCGAGATCTGATGGCAGAAAATGCGTGCGGTGGTACGCGTCCAAGTCGCAAACTCTGAACTGCGGCAGCCATCGGTGCGGCCAGTTTGGAAAGCGCGATCTGAGATGGTCGGGCGGCCCAGGACCAGGTTAAGCTTAGGCTATTCCAAATAGGAAGTTTTTATAGCGATTTCTACGAGGTGAGAGTATATATTAAATGAATGTTTAGATATAATTCACCCAATGGATAATCTATGTGTTTTATTCTAATATCATTATTGTTGTATTTATTATGTTCTACTCTGTCTTTTAATATTGTAACCTACATATTTTGCTTTTGCTAATACTATACTAATACTGCAATACCTTAAGTTTTGACAACCATCTAGATAAATTAATTCATCTAAATCAACTAATATAGGACAGAGTGTTTCTCGGTAGTAAGACACCAACAAATGTTCCATGCATTGTGTTGTCAGATTACTAGCTTTATAAAAGACTATGTCAAAAATCCGGATGGATGTATAAAATCTAATTCGGCCTATAAAATGTGTGCTATAGACATCTAATTCATCCAAATAAGGTTTCTTTCCATGTTCATCTGTCTCTAAAAAAAGATGATGTCTTACACAAGACATTGCTCTGAACTCTTACCTCCTTAAATACATTTTTATCTTAGATTATTTGCTTATGTGACACTGTGACAGGCTAATTAAAATTATGGACATAAGTTAATGTGATCATTGGGAGTACTCTTAGCTTGGGCCATCCCTAGTGGCGCCAGGTCAGCAGCCTACACGGGCCCACCGCCATAGGGCCGTAGCTCTCCGACCATCCCTCTCTACGCCCACCCTTCTATACCCCCACCCACGTCCAGGTGGGTCCTGCCGCCAGCCTCAGGCCTCCGGTCCACCACGTCAGCCCCGTACCTCCCCACCCACGGGGTAGCGACCAAACAAATCCTTCTACCTCGGCCGGGGCCCGGGTGTAATAAACTGACGACGGCCGCAGCTGCTGCCCTCTCCCCTCCTCCTCCTCTGCTCTCCGTGCCGCCTCCAAGCCCACCGCCGCCGGTGCCCCTCGCCGGCCGGCCATCCCGTCGTATGGAGATGGCCCCCAGCCCCGTCTCATCCAACCCGCGCACCTTGGAGGACATCTTCAAGGACTTCTCCGCCCGCCGCGCCGCCCTCGTCCGCGCCCTCACCTCCGGTAAGTAACCAACCACACTCCCCTCGCCTTGCCTCTGGAAGTAACGCACTGACCCTCGTGTAGATCTAACGCTGCGCTCGCGTCTCGTGTCGCCGTGCAGATGTGGACGAGTTCTACGGCTTCTGCGACCCAGGTGAGTGACATCGATCCGCGGCGAGCTGTTCCTGGGTGCGTGGGATGGTGGATCCAGGTGGGGATAGATTGGATCGGTAATTGTTTTTTTCTGGGTGCAGACAAGGGGAATTTGTGTCTGTACGGCCATGCCAACGGGAGCTGGGAGGTGGCGCTGCCGGCGGAGGAGGTGCCGCCGGAGCTGCCCGAGCCGGCGCTAGGCATCAACTTCGCCCGAGACGGCATGAACCGCCGCGACTGGCTTTCCCTCGTCGCCGTCCACTCCGACTCGTGGCTCATGTCTGTCGCCTTCTTCTTTGGCGCACGACTCAACGGCAGCGAACGGTGCTAATACTGTTCTTCCGCCACTATGTATACATTCTGAATTCGATTGGTTGGTTGGGGCCTTTGTTGATCGAGAAAACGCAGTCAGTTTTGTTGGTTTAGATTTTGAAGTGTCCTTTTTTTTTTCTTTTCTTCCTCACAGAGAGTTTAGGGAAGTTCAAATTTGGCCTTTTTGGTGGAGTATTTCTCTTGATTGTTTGGTCACTGGGGATGCGCGTGATCGTGTTTATGGTCTATTTATTTTGCTTCGCTTGGTGCATGTGCATTCTTTTATCTTTTTTGTTTCCTTTCTTTGCTTTGAGTGAATCGGGGGTCATGCCTTGTGAATGTGTTTGCTTTTATTGGCCTTCCTGTGCGCTGTTTTTTTCCCTACTTTTGCTTGCTTTTTGTTTGTGTCGATCCTTTACGTTTGATGATGTATAATTCGTAGTGTTCATTGCAGATATTGTGAAGATCTTATTCATTTTGACTTAAGTTTCTGATTTTTTGACTTATTTTTATTATTTCTAAACTTCATCTTTTTCTACCTTTTGTTTTTTTGAGCTTTTTTATTGGTTCTTTTTTCTTGTATTCGTTTATATTGTCCGTGATGGTTTAACTTTTTTATTTTAATTTTTTTAAATTTAGTTATACCAATAAGCTATTTTCAGTTACAATACATATAAATCAATTTATTTCAACTTAAGCGAGCGATCGGTTCCTTAACTTTATTTTAGAAAAGCATGCAAACAAGTAGAGGATATACATTTTCCACTGTCTTTAAGAATTTTAATGCCTATCCCATTCGTAAATATAGGACCGAGTTAGGCACATTCTTGTAAATAAATAAGGTATTTTCCCCATTTTAATTTCATTTTCATTTTTCAGGCTTTTTTCTCTACGCGAAAAGACTCTTTTGCCCCTTCCTCCTTCTTCCTCCCTGCCGCTGCAGGCCGCCGGCCGCTCCCGCGCCGCCGCTCCCTCGCCTGCGCCGCGCCGGAGCAGGGGCAGGCGAGGGAGCGGCGCGGGGCGGGGCGGGGCGAGGGAGTGGCGGCGCGGCGCGGCGAGGGAGCGGCGGCGCGGGAGCGGCCGGCGGCCTGCAGCGGCAAGGAGGAAGAAGGAGGAAGGAGCAAAAGAGTCTTTTCGCGTAGAGAAAAAAGCCTGAAAAATGAAAATGAAATTAAAATGGGGTAAATACCTTATTTACAAGAATGTGCCCAACTCGGTCCTATATTTACGAGTACAAATAACTCGGTCCTATTTTACCAAAGCAGTTTCAACTTGGTCCTATATTTTCAATTTTCCCCATCAACTACAAAACTTCATTTTTCACCCTTCAACCAACAAAATCAGTACAAGTTATCCCTACAGCTGATTTCATTGATGGTTTTTGCCACATGGCTTGGTTTTGTGTTAGCGTGGCGTTACAATATCATCATCACATAATTAGGCCCCGTTTGGCACGGCTCCACTTCACAAGTGGAGCTGTTTTTTTTTTTGACTTCACAAGTGGAGCCGGGTGAAGCTATTTTTTTCAGCTCCTTGGGTGGAGCTACTTTTGTCTCAGCACGTTTTAAGGAACTCCTTGAGTGGAGCTATTTTGTTTTACTCTGTTTGGCACAAAACAGCTCCAAACAGCTCCAAGGAGCTGGTGGTAGAGCTGTGCCAAACGGGGCCTTAGTTAGCAAATAAACAGTAAAAAGGCATCCACGTAATCAGCCACGTCACCATCCTCCCCTTCTTCCTCCCTCTTACCCGTTCATCTCTCACTAGCCGCCTCCTGCCCCTTCCTCCATGGGGACTCACCGGATGCCAGGATTGCCGCCTCCGCTCGCACCAAGCCGCCGCCTCCGCGCCACAGCGAGGAGACGGCCCACCCGCCGGATCTGGATCGGGATGTCACTGGACAAATCACCTCTCTCGCAGTCTTCCTCTCCCTTCTCTCTCCGTCGAGGAGCCGCTCCCACGCGCCAGACCTGATAGCCAAGAAGAGGAACCGAGACAGAAAAGCGATGGCGGGCGAGCCGGAGCGGCGGTGCCTCTAGCGGTCAGGGTCCCACGAGGAGGCGGATGGGGCGAAGATGGCCATCGGCGTCGCCAAGGAGGTGGTCGCATCGCCATTACTCCCCGACGAGCTCACGCGGTCGAGATCACAGCGCCTCCTATCCCTCTCTTTCTTCCTCAGACCGACCAAGAAGGAGCCAAAAGAAGAGCAAGAGGGGGAGATTTGGGGGGAGAGGGAGAGAAGAGGAAGAGCAGCAGGAGTAGTCGGCACTCGGCAGTCGTGGGCTAGGGGCAGTCATGCAGCAACTGTCGCCGGCGATTGAGCAGAGCTTACCGGACTTTGCGAGGGAGAAGAAAGCTGGGAGAGATGGAGAGAGATAAGAGGGAGGTAGAGAGAGAGAGGATGGGGAAGAAACACCTTTAGGGGCTGACCTGTATTGAGTTGCATGCTTCAACCAGTTCACCTAAAAGCGTAAACTGATAAGAAAAGATGGACAATTCATTTATATTTCAACACTCCCCTCACGTAGACCTAAGACGTGAAATAGAAGAAGACTGCAATTATTTTTTTAATTGCGCTAGCTGAGTCTTGAATCTAAGATTTCTTGGCTCTGATGCTATATTAAATTGCATGCACCAACCAATTCAGTTTTTAGGTGAACTAGCTGGTGCATGCAACTCAATATGGTATCAAAGCTATAAGCTTTTGGGCGAACTGGCTGGTGCAGCAACTCAATAACCTGTGGGCCAATCTGCTTATTATTTGATGATTCGTCTATACATGCACACGTGGATGCCATGTCATCAAAATTTGAACACATAGATGCCACCCCAGTCAAAACTAGGGTGGTTTTGGGTGAAATCGTGATTTGCACTGGTTTTGCTAGTTGGGAGTGGAAAGTGAATGATTTTGTAGTTAAGAGTGTTTTTTAGATTCAATTCATAAGTTCAGAGGGTAAAGTGGGCTTCTTCCAAATTAAAATGCCACTACAAGTCAGAAGGTATTGATTCCAGGTTCATTCATCTCTGAAATTTTCTGTCATGTTAATTGCAGTGATTTATTTCTGTAGATGCCTTCGTCCTGGTTCAAGAAGTTGTACATTTACTGTTTCATAATGTTTATTGAATGCCCCCTAAAAAACATATTGTAGACCATAAACTACCCCCTGATCGAATGCTGCAAGTAGGTCTCTGCAGGATTATTCTAGGGGTTTTGCACTAGCATCCTGAAGGACCAAAATTATTATTGGATTCTTAGTAGCCTGGAATTGATGATTTTGGTCATGATTTTCATGGCATCTGTTACCAGGAGCTTTGCAGTAAAGGTGGAGTTTAGCACATGATGACATTCCAAATAGGAATACTTCCATCTACTTTCTCATGCATTTGCACTGAAGTTGAATTTTTTGACCAAGGTGAACGAAAACATAGCAAAAGGAATCCTTGATGCTTGCAGTTGTTGGAGAGCGCTACAATGGTACTTCTTTAGTACTTGCTTGTTCACTCTATTGCTGTACATCTCTCCGGAAATAATTTTAGCCAATTGTAAAGGGAAGGAACTATATACAGAATTTTGTGAGCTCAAATTTAAAATTTCTGCTTGGGATGTTGTTGCCAATTCCATGTGAATGTAGTAATCAGCTGAGATGTCGAAAATAAATAAATAACGGGATTAAGCAACATGTTGTGCTTAAATTTCCACTTTTCTATGTTGGCATTTAGCTTTCCTTAGTGTACAATTCTATCTTTATCTCTTCTGACATTCACATGTGCAATATATTACTTTTCTCTTGATACACTGAATGGCAACTGGGTAGTTTGATATTTTGCGGAGGGAGCTAGCTAGCTTAGTACGCGAAATCCTTTTGGCCTAATGTCCATTTTTATATGTCTTGTCCCAGCATGCTGGCAAAGCCATAATTCCAGAATCTTACAAATTTTTCATTGACATTTATTTATTGTGTGCTCCTTTCGGTTCTTTTTGTTACAGTTTTTTCCTCTCAAAAGAACTACAGTGAGAATTTGCTGCCGAAGTAGTTCTCTTCTCTGTATGCCATGTGCAGCTTCGGCTTTAAGCAGTTCACTATGGATCACTTTCTATTTCCAGAACTTGTTTCCAATTTTTTAGTGTGTATGGTCTCGTTCTATCTTGTCGATACTGGGGCATAAAATTTCTCATTATATCTTCTATTGGGGAAAAACATTGAGACTGCAATATTCTTTATTTATGCTATTTTATTTTGTTTAGAATATTACTTTGACTAGGGATATTTTTCACATGAACATCCATATATTCTTCTCAAGTTTGTGTGAAAGATTTAGGCTTTAGCTGTTACTGATTGCACAAGAGAAACTGGTTTGATGCACTTGTTGATTCTGTTGTCGAGTTCTTCTCTTTTAAGAAAGTGTTCTGTGAATTAGTTCTTACAATGTGTGGTTTCAAGGTTGTGTGAAAGCTTTAGCTGCAGCCTGTTGCTGATCCAACGATTTTGCTCTTATCGTCGCAGGAAGCGCCTATTCAGCATGATCAACGATCTGCCAACTGTCTATGAAACTTTGGTTGGCAGGAAGCGCGGCAGAGATAGGTCTGGCGTTAATAGCAGCGGCAAATCCAGACACTCATCAAAGGTGCCTGCCTTGATCCCCCGATAGTTTCTTTTGTTCAAAATTTAGAAGCTGAAAATCCAGGTATTTATCTTCAAACTTAGTGCAAACCTGAGTTCCAACTTTCATATACAGAGAACAAACGAGGGCCAGGCAAAGAACTCCAGGGCAGTTGCCGAAGAGTATGACGAGGACAGTGAAGAACATAACGAAACCTTTTGCGGAACTTGTGGCAGTCGCTACAATGCGAATGAGTTCTGGATCGGCTGCGACATCTGCGAGCGGTGGTTCCATGGCAAATGTGTGAGGATAACCCCGGCTAAAGCGGAACACATAAAGCACTACAAGTGCCCTGACTGCAGCTCCAAGAAAATCAGACAGTAGGTTACGGCCTGCACCCGTTCGCTGACTCATCTGATCAAACGATACACTGTCCTTCGGTCCAAGGTCGCAGATTAGCAGATGTGAATTCGTCTAGACAATGTGCTTCGGAAGACTGATACATACTTTCGTAGCTTATTTTTATACATGGCTCATTCATTGTCAATTTGTCATCGATGTGCTTGCTCCTTGAACAAGGAGACCGATTTATGCCTGGGTATCTCCATAGTTTCATTAGTCTCCAGGTAAGTTAGATGCTGTTGTCACTGCCGTCGGCATTGGCAGCCTCGCAAACAGGTGTTTGTAGGTTGAATTATAGCCAGTGACGAAGAAATTCGTCCGTCTATGGTCCTGTAGATAGATTAGGCGCGGCGTTCGTCTAGGTAGCACCGTAGCAGGCAAGCATGGAGCCGGACCGGCCGTAGCAGGTGGGCAGCGCGGGTGAAACGTTCGTGTGCGCGCGGCGCACGAGGAGCCTGGCCACCGGCCGGCGCTGCTCGCGCGTTGGGATGTGCGCTGAGGGCCGTGGTGGCGCGAGAAGCTCGTGCGTTGGCGGACGACCGTTAGCGCAGCCACCCTCGAACTGCCGTGTGGATGTGGAGCGGTGCGGGGCAGATCCGCAAAACTAGGCCGCGCGGCACGCGAGAATTACCGGTATGGGTCATATGGTGACAGGGACAAGTTAAGTAACTAGTAAACTTTAGCTAGCAAAATAGTAAGTAAATGATAGAGCCTAGTTAAACAAGTAGTAGTTAACTAGCTACATGTCACATGGTTCAAAAGTACGAATTGCCCAGAGCCAAGTAGTCAAATACATCACTAGTTCATTTAACTTTATTACATTTAGCAAATGATTCCACAAGGCCTTCGTGCCTCTTGAGATCTCACATCGAACTTTGTGAGGATATTTATTGTACTGTGCCCAAAGTTGTTTCTTCTTTTCATCATTTTTTGTGTCAACAGTCACTGTGTATTTAATATAGTGGTTCCAAACCTTCAAGGTACACTTCTTCTTCTTCTTCTCAGCAGCTCAACTTCTCCGGTGCAAGTCACAGTCCCAGCAATAACCGTATGCTTATTGCTTAACATAGATTTTCAACCAGAAATCATTCTATTTCTTACTGAACAAGCGTAGAGTGTAAAAGGTGATGTCACTGACCTTTACTGAACAAGCATTCTAGTTCTTAACCATATGCTTCACATAGATTTTCAATCAAAAAGCAATAGATGTGATAGAACACATGATAAGGCAAAATTTACCCAGAAATTAAGCACGCTAGCAAAATAACAACAAACATTTCTATGCTAATCAACTACACAACAAACTAAAACCTGGCACTTCATGAAATGCTGAGGAGAGTGATTTTCTTGACAGGATCCAAACTAGAAACAACTTGTCGGTCAATACCATGGAAAAACAACTTTTGATGCATTTGATTTTGATCTCATAAGTCCGACAAAAACATCACTCGTCAGTCAATACTACCAGTATACTAACAGCACACCACTAAGACACTAACCCAAACCGAGATCTAATATGAGTGTATAGCCCACCCACCGACGTTGCAACAGCCACCGAAACAAGCAATCTTAAATAAATAAATGATGCTACATTTCAAGAAGAGGCAGAGATCCCACCTGACCAGCGGAGAGGCCAGGTATCCGACTCCGTTTCCGTATCCGGTAACTATCCGAAAAATACCTAGATAGTTTCGTATCGGTTATATAATGTTTTTTCCGAACCTGTTTCCGTATCTGACAAAAAAATATTCGACCCCATTTCCGTATCCAACAAAACCTTCGGATATCCGAAATTTTGCTCCGAGTTGTATCAGAATTAAAACGGACGGACAAACGGTCAGAAAATATCCGCTCCATTTGCACCCCTAATTACCGGTACGACAATTTAACATGAGTACCACAAACATAGTACCTGCTACGACGTTCTCACATCCTAAAATGCAGGCTGAACTGGAGCATCCACAACCACAGCGTCTATACCTTTCCATCGGGGCCTAGGATAGGCTAGTAGATGATCAACCAGACGTTATTACATAATCATCCTAGTACGGTCTAAGTAGACACTAAACACAACACATCCCTCAAGAAGGACGATCTAATCCAATCATCAGGAGATGATGTATCCTCTGCTCTTGAGGCTTTCCACCGCGTCCTTGATGATTTTCTCCATGGGACTGAACTGCAAACCCAGCGCGATCAGCTTCTTCGACGGCGCTTCCGCTCTCACCAGACCAGGCTGCGTATCCTTGGGAAATCTGCAGGCAAAGCAAGAACAAGTGAAGGATTAGCACCGTCAAAAATTGCTCGCAGACTGACCACCGTAACAATCCATCATGTAAATGTGTTACTTTGGCACTTTGTAGTTGGGATATAGCTCGGCAACTTTGGATGCGAAATCACTCCAGTGAGCAATGGATTCCACGCAGAGGTGCCTCCCAGATGCTGATGGGTTCTCATACAGCAGAATGTGGGCCAATGCGACGTCTTCCACATGGACTGGCCCCATGTAAAAATCTGCATACTCCTCTGTGCAGCCTGCGTGGGTAGAAAGGTAAGTTTAGGTTAGGTGTTTCCTTGTCATAGCAACCACACACACTCGACCAAACTAGAAAAAGTCTCCTGAATAGTACATTAACGCAATTTTTCGTTGTCGCAGTGACAGTGTCAATGCAATGCACGATCATTTTTCAACCAATGATTTTTTTTTCTCGAGAACACACAAAGGGTTTGCGTGTTGCATTAATAGATAGAGAGAATACAACGAGTCTAGAGAGAACGTACAACCAACAAACACCACGGCGCTACAGATTCAACATCAAGCGCCGAAGAAAAATGAAAAGCAAAAACAGTATTTCATAGCAACCAACATGCTGCCAACAAACCAATGAATTTTGATGGCACCTGAACTGAAAGAGGCATTTGTTATGTAAAGTACGGAGCAGAAAAGGGTTCAGACATGAGAAAACATGCAATTTCGCTCTCTAACACTGCGGAATATTCAGTACAGCGTGATTAGCTTAATTTCATCCAATTCTCCTACAGTATTAGTGGTCAGTACTCAGCTGGTAATCCATTTGAATGTTGAAGGTACCATCAGAGGGTAAAAGGTGTTTAGTTTGTGCAAGTACATGAATCACAGAGGAAGGTTTGCTCCAGCTTCACTCTGCCACTCACCAGTCATTGTTTGGAAAAAAAAATTGATAACCTATCAACAACTTATTAGAAAGGCTAAGAAATGATTAAAGAGTACTATTCAACTCATTTCGTCAAGGCTACATGATCAAACTATGCAATATGCGTACCTTCAAGTAGGCGAACAAGCATGGCCATGCTAGCATTGATGGTTGGTGGGATTATCGGGCCCATGACAGTCCCTGGGTTAACCACAACCACATCCAGTTCATTCTCCTCTGCAAACTTCCATGCGGCCTTCTCTGCCAATGTTTTTGAAGCAGGGTACCAAACCTATGCAAAGGCAAATAGAACCTGAGATAACTGTGAAATTGAGTATCAAATGGAAGACCTATAGAAGTTGCATCTTTGAAATTCTGCAACCTTTTTCCATGTTACCCTTGACTGCATTTTTTATGAGTCCTCCTGTCTCCTTTCACTTTCTTGTCCTTTCTATATTCTGTGTTTCCTCTCCAGGGGTTCTTATTGTATCTCGTAACGCTATCCTACTGGTGCTTGTAATCCTTTTTTTTTCTCCCACCTTAATGCAATGACATGCAAAGCTTTTGCATGTTCGCTAAAAAAAAGTTAGTAGAATCAAATGCAGAAACCTAGATCATTCTGTCATCTGCACAATTGAACTAAGCTCCTACGACATCTAGAAAAATAACTCTGCGATAGAGAACTACATTGCAGGCAATTTTTTCCTGTCTACTTAGTAACTGCATTTTTCCCAAGCCGATCATATCATCACATCCATAATAAAACTAGATTGTTCTACCTTGCACTTATACAAAGTTGTTCTAAAATTCTACCCAAAAGGTAACGCAAACTATCAAACAATCATTCAGAAGCAAACCTGCCAAGAGCACAGGCACAATCGTCATTTGCACAGTGTCTTGAATCCCAAGCAAACGAAAGAAGTATGGAGATGCTAAAGCAATATTGCCCAAGATGTCGACTCACCCCGTTCTTCTCGCAGTAGTCGACGTCGGTCCAGCAGCGCTCGTCGCGGACCTCGCCGGCCGGCCACCCCGGGCTGGGCACGATGGCGGAGATGGACGAAGTGACCACCACCCGCTGCACTCCCCCGGCGTCCTTGGCCGCGCGCAGCACGTTCAGCGTCCCCTCCACCGCCGGCACCATCAGCTGCCTCTGCAACCACAAAACGAGATAGACCCGCACGCGCGCGCGGCCGGGCGGGTGAGCCGAGAGGACGGACGGGAAAATGGCGGGTGGGGCGGCCACGCGAAGCACACAGTACCTGGGGGTCGAGGACGCGGTCTACGATGCAGGGGGAGGCGAGGTGGAACACGCCGGAGCAGCCCCGCGCGGCGGCGAGGAGGGTGGCGCCGTCGAGGAGGTCGCATCGAAAGACGCGGAGGCGGCCCTCGCCGGCGCCGGCGGCGAGAGCGAGGAGGTGGTCCGTCTCGGCCTTGTCATCTGCACCGCGCGATGGTGATGACCTCCGCATTGCAAGTAACGATTATATTCTTCTGGGCATTACATTGCAGCAAGGAATGGCGGTACTGACCGGGGTTGAGGACGGCGGCGTGGACGGAGTAGCCGCGGGCGAGGAGGCGGCGGACGAGCCACGACCCGATGAAGCCGCTGGCGCCGGTGACCAGCACCGTCTCCCCCTTCCCTTCCCCTCCTCCGCCGCTCGCCATCTCTCTCGGGTGCTCCTTTCTTGGGCTAGGGTGTGAGCAGTGAGCTCTCGGGGTCGGGGGCGTGTGGCTGACGAAAGTGACGAGTGGTGGTAGGTAGCCACCAAAAACTGGATTTTTATTGATGCGGTTGGTACCTGCTTCGAACCTGACAAAAACAGCCATCTTTTTTAATTTTCTTGAGTAAGTGGGGATTGATTTCCGTGTACTGAAGCAAATCAATACAGTACCTGACATTGACCTCTCAATACAAACAAAGACAAGCAGACGGCACAGTGCAATTCACCCCTGTTATTACCGTGGTCCGTGGAAGCTATGCCTAGTTTGATTTGAATAAGAACAGGCAATTCGGGCACTAGAGAGAGTTTCAGATTAAAACAGAAATTACATCATCAGCGTACATCTTTTCTCCGAAAGAACAAGAACATCAGTGATAGCGCGATACACATTATGTTGATCGGTTAGGCTGTGGCTTATGGTTTATTTCACTGTAATTGAAGGTAGCTTATTTAGTATAATTAAATTTTAAAAATAGAAAAAATGGGCTAGCCTATCACGTGTAATACAAACGAATACAGGAAAAAAAGAACCGGTAAAAAACTCAAAAAATCGAAAAAAATCAGAAAAGGACGAAATTTAGGAATAGTGAAAAATAAGCCAGAAGCCGAAGCCGAAACGATCGGGGCCGACTCGTTCATCATACTTAGGTACAAAAAAACTGAAATACAGTGCAAATAAAAAACAATAGAGGAACTAAAAGAATTGTCAGCTTGGTTAGTTACTAAACCCAAAAAATTAGACTTATTTATCCTAGTCAAAACATCAATCTCATGTGTTTTGATCTTAAAATAAAGATAATTCAAAGGGAGCGCTTTCATGTTAACAAAATTATTAATAGTAGTAAGTAACACATTCCAAATAGACATCCAAAACATTTAAGATTTGACGAGCATTGCTAGCATAAGAGTATATGACATCAGCAGATTACAAAGTACTAACAATTTTATTGAAATAATCAAAAGTGCATCTATTGATTCTCCTAGATTATCTTAAATTTAGAATACTCCTTTGTAAATTGGTTCTGATGAACATATTTAACAAACTTAGAAACTTCATGATAATCAACTAGAGTAGTTTAAATTTTATTACTAGATTTAATATGAACAATTCTGATAAACTCATTTCTACTTAGACCTTGGAACAAAATATTTCTAAGCTTAGCATTAGCTTCAACATCAGTAGAATTTTCAGTAGTAAAAACAGGAGACACTACATATGAATTCAACTTTTTGCCAAATAGCATTATCTTGTGCTTGTACAAAAACCTCCACAAATGTTTTCCAATAGATATAATTTGATCCATAAAAAAACAGAGGTTTACTTGAAAACAATACCAATCTAATGCCATTGCAACTTTATCTGATATCACTTGGATGATCATCGATGACAATTAGAGGGGGTATGAATGATTGTATTGCGCACGGAAACTGTTTCCTCAAATATACTGCCTTTTTATTGTCTAACCTGCCAACACAGCAAGAACACTTAACAAAAAGATAGCAAAAGAAAGAGAGAGAACGAGAAATTATTTTTCGGTACTTTAGCTATAGTGTTTATTACTGTAGCAGATAAAGAATTTAGCTTCGTCGCTTTCATTGCGTACTTTTACTACTCGACTGAAGAAAACGAAAATATCAAGAAAAAACAGCCTGTTGTATTGGACCTGCTGGTCCTTGCCCATGATGTGACCTGCCACAATGCCTTGACGTGGACATAAAGGAGCAACACTTGCCTCCTCGCCTGGATGTGACGCAAGGAAAGCAATGCCTCCGTTGCTTCTCACATGATGCGTGTGCACGCTTCTTTCATGCACCGGAGAGAGAACAATAGAGAAAATAAAGTCGCTTGAGTTGATCCGCTGGCTTCACGCACGCACGGGGACCAAGATCGAGTGATTTGGTGCCGTGAAGTAATCTGCTTGCGCACAAGATTGCCGGACGGACGAAGAGTCGATCGTCAAGCCAACTGAGGAGGAGGATTGGTTGTGCACGAGACATGATGCCGCCGCCTTTTTTCTTAGTATAGATCTAGTTTCTTTATTACTAGATCATCATGTTTGTGGTTACAAAGTGTCCTCTTAGCACCGCTCAAACCTAGCACAAAAATTGCATTTGTTCAGCCTTAGGGTTAGCACCTAACATCATCTTTATTTATAGTCTAGGGTTCACTCATGAGTTCTTATCAAATTCTAATAAATAAAAGACCCAAAACCCTTATATAACACGGATTTTTTTAACTTTTGTCACGTATCATAGCATTGGGACCGTACATCCGTAGTTGTAACACGTGTCATCCATATTTGATCTCCACACACCCCAACTCAAGAACAATCATCTCCTCCAGTATTCTTAACCCTCTAGAACATAACTTTGCATTAAGTCATCTTCCAGTCTACGTCATAGACCACGATCTCCTCCGAGTTACCCTGCACATATAAAGATCAAAGCAATATCTTTTTTCAGCATAAATTTTTTTTAAACTTAATCAACATGAGTCTACGCTTGGATGGCGCAGATCCCGGTGTGCTGGCTTTTAAATTTGACGGTGTGTCGCAGGGCTGCCACGCCCACCAACATACCTTCCATCGCAGTTTGTTGTTCTCGACTTCTAGTTGATTTTTTGCGCGACTGGTACATTATGGACTATGAATCATATTCTTGAGTTACAAATAAAGTTCAAAAAATACTATGGAGCATATTCTTGGCATCGACTAACTATATCAATGTTGCCATGGTCAGAAAGATTGCTGCATTGATTATACATGTTTCTTGGCGTTGATTATACATGTTTCTTCCCATATGGTAATGTCCGACCCTCACAACGTCATACTGGACTCAAATCATCTGTTACTCCCGATTATGTTGCGCCGTAAGTCCCCAAGTAATCATTATTATGTACATGTGATTCCTATATCAACTGTAGACTGCAATGAAAGATAAGACCAAGAACGTAAACATGACCATTGCTAGTCCTCACGTAGTCACTACAGACGAGGACCAAAGTCCAATTTTCAAGAACCCCTATCACATATTATGACGTCCATTCCCCTCACCCGCTTGAGCCTTTTGACATCCACTCCCCCTCTCAAGATGATGATAAGCCAACGTACCGACCGTGTGCAATGTGAGCCATTGACCTAGACCACAGGCCTTCGTGATCTCCCGTCGACTACGGCCAGGTAAGTACGGGAAAACAATGCCCCTGCCTCTGCTTTTATAGTAAGAAGTAACGAGGCAATCGACTTTGACTCTCGATGTGGTACTAAACTGTGAAGGGTTTCTTCTTTCTGCCGCTCAAATCATTGTGGGCTGCCGGAATAAGGAGATATGCATGGGCTTTTAAGTACGGCTCTTTGGGCCCTTGGAAAATGCCTCGAATGTGGACTACTAATGGCGCAGTTGCGCTAGAAAAACTTTGCAATTGTGAAGCCTTTGTTTTCCTTTTTGTTGGGAAAATCGGTAGGCCCTTTCTTGTGAAAACACATAGGCTAACCTGGGCCTGATTTTCATTTACTACCCTCTGGGTTCTGGTTCCTCTCAAAAAAATAAACAAGTACTATCCTCTTGTTACTAAAATTAACCGCGCTTCTGCAGAGCTATTTTACAGACCATAAGCTTTTTTTATTAGGCAATAAGCTTTTAAAACTTTCTTTAATCAGGCAATAACCTTTCGAGATATAGATATTAATCCTTTGGGGAAAAAAATAAGACACAGAATTTACATACAAAGGTCCTCCAGTTCTTTTAGCATCAAGAGTCAAGACATGAGTTTAACGCAGCAGCTTGAACCAAACAGGTCCTAGTTTATTTCCAATTCTAATTCGGAGCATGGAGCCATGGACTGATGGCCGTGGCCTTCTCCACTGCACAAACGAAGAGGAAAGCTTCGCAGCTCGCAAAGGTAAACATGATGGAACGCACAAGAGTGACTACAGAAATGGCAACTTTGCTGAGGAGCGAGCACAGCTCGCTTGGCAAGCTCTCGCCTTGTGCAAGCTGTCCAACTTCGCTCATCTTTCTCCTAGCCTGCAGTTCCAGGTAGAAAAAGTACGTACACACGTAGATACGTTTAATGGTCAAAACGCATACCCACGCTACTTGAGGTTCTACCATCCGCTTGATTAGTCATGTGCCAGGGATGCATCCACGTATATGTACGTATAAGGTGTATGTGCATTCTTCCTATACTCTAAAAATTGCAACTTTGCTGTCATTATCCATTATATGTACAGATGACTGCACCACTACATTTTTGGGTGTTAATAGGTTAGGTTCAAATGAGTTAAATGGGTTGGGTTCTTAATTGGATTGGCTTTAGTGGGTAAAAATGGGTTGAAAGAAGAATGGATTGGATCAGGTTGGGTTCCTTCGTAGAAAGAGTTGGGTAGAGTTGGAATAGCTTCTAAAATTTAGGGTTGAGAACGGATTCAACTTATGGTGTTGAAATATAGCTCACCCGTGGGTTGGCTCCACCATAAGACCCATCTGGGTATTTAGGGCCTGTTTGGGATTGCTCTGCTCCAGTTTTTCCAGCTCTGCTCCACCAACTCCACCATGGAGCAGCTCCACTGTGGAGTTCCTGGAGCAGGTAGTCCTGTTTGGCACGCAGCTAGCTCCAGCTCCAGGAATGTGAGGTTTCCCTGAGAAAGGTCCAATGTGCCCATGAATGATGTTTGGCGTATGTTTTGATGTCTGCGGAGCATATGTAACTGAATTTTTTTGTTGCCAATTGAAATATGATGTAAAATATTATAATCGCAATTAATTTAT
Organism: Dendrocalamus latiflorus; assembly: GCA_017311315.1. Taxonomy (NCBI): domain Eukaryota; kingdom Viridiplantae; phylum Streptophyta; class Magnoliopsida; order Poales; family Poaceae; genus Dendrocalamus; species Dendrocalamus latiflorus. Next base: position 2,009,890 of record CM029631.1, read on the forward strand.
TCGAGAAAACCAAAAAACAAATATTTTGGTCAAATAATTCCATCCTTTTGTCCCATAAATTGCAACGTGCATGATAGATAATTAACAAAGTCCATCATTCGAATATACAAGATGCAGGTCGCATTTCATCAGCTAGAATTATCAACTGAAATGATAAGAAGAATTCTAAACGAACCACGTTTGGACAGACTCAATTGCTCATCCTACGATATGGAACATGTTATACGTAGGACAAATTTCAATTATTCTGTCGGATTAGCAGCTGTCCGTCAAAAGAAATTCCTAAGAGTAACAAATGCAACCAGAATTTGGATAACCAACCAACTTACTAAAAATTACTATGGAGCCAAATCATATTGTCATCATCTGACGAAATCATTCCCCTATAGGCAGCTCAGGAGCACCAATTAACACGGACACAGAACCCCTGATTTGCACCATGCATGCAAAGCTAACCATCTACGTACTGAACACCAGACATACGTAACCAAAATGTAGCTCTTCTCTACTTAACCAACCTACTACAACAAAATTCAATTCTGCCGATAAATGAACAGTCAAACAAATCCATGACCCCCAGATCAAATTTCACAAAGACACCAACGCTGTGCAATCTATAAGCCACAATGTGCCACCTCAATATAACAAGAACCCACCTTACGAAACACTAAACTAGCAGCACACTAGCACAAGCATAAATTTTCCAAATAAACATCAACAGCTAGATCAAATTTCTTTGTCACTAACCAAATTAAGTAAATTACAGACACGTGTACCATAGTCATTCTCAGTAAGTGCATTATAAATCTATCAATTGTTCATACAGTTGAGTAGGACCAAACCACTTATCTGAGAACCAAACCACAAGCAGGCTGTATACTTGCACAAAAACAGGATCAATTCTTCTAGAACAACTAATCCAGACATTATCATTTGATTATGTAGATACCTTGGCCCCAGATTCCATGCATTTCAATCTGCACGTGCTTTGGCGTACACTTGCAAACTAGTTACTGGGGGAACAATGAACTCAAGATACATGTATGAACTCAAGATAACAAAAGAGTGTCATGATAACTAGCAGAGTCAAGCTGCAATTCTCCCAACAATTGTCCATACCACATCCTAAACGATAAGAAGAATTCTAAACGAGACGCAATTCTCCCAACAATACAGAAGGCAACCATCACATTCAGCTCATGGAACATGTTATACGTAGGACAAATTTCAATTATTCACATTCATCATTTCAATTGTCCATACCACATCCTCCCTTTTCCTCTTCGTTGGCGGTGCACGCTGGCCACCCGCGGCCAGCCCTGGGAGGCCCTGGCCGGCCGGTGATAGCCCCTGGCCACCTGCAGCCACCGCTGAGTGGCCGCCCGCCCCTGGACGCTGGACGACCTCGACTGGGCGCTGGACGGCCGTGCCTGGCCGCTGGGAGGTCGGGGGATGGAAGGAGGCGGCCGCCGGCGGCTGTTGAAGGGGTCGGGGTAGCCCAACATCTTCGGATCTATCCATCTCAGCCATCACGTCGCCGGTGGTGGCCGGAATAGGGCGGCGGAGAGGAGCAAAGCGGGTGGGGGGGCGGAGAGGAGCAAAGTGGGTGGGGGCGGAGAGGAGCAAAGCGGGTGGGGGCGGCGGAGGAGAGGAGCGGCGCGGGGGGGGAGGAGAGGAGCGGCGCAGGGGGCGGCGGAGGAGAGGAGCGGCGCGGGTGGGGGGCGGAGGAGAGGAGCGACGAGCGCGGGTGGGGGCGGAGAGGAAGAGGGCGGCGAGGGTGGGGGGGCGGAGAGGAAGAGGGCGGCGCGGGTGGGGGCGGAGAGGAGGACGGCCGGCGCGGGTGGGGGGCGGAGAGGAGGAGGCCGGCGCGGGTGGGGGCGGAGAGGAGGAGGCCGGCGCGGGTGGGGGCGGAGAGGAGGCCGGCGCGGGTGGGGGCGGAGAGGAAGACGGGGCGTGCGGTTCGGGGGGAGAAGAGAAGTCGGAGAACGGGAGAAGGAAATCCAATCGGTACCTGGAGAGAAATTGTGTAATGGCAGTGGTGGGTAATTTTACCCCAACTCCATGAGGAGATATAAAACTTCAGTTTCTGGAGTACCCCTTGAGGAGCTCCAGAAAAAACGTGGAGTAGGCCTTCAACTCCAACTTTTTCTTGGAGCAGAGTTCTTGAAGTTGGACCCGTTTGGCTAGACAAGTTTGGAGCAAAGTTGAAAAAGCTGGAGCGGAGCAGTCCCAAACAGGCCCTTAGACTTAATAATTTACACAAAATAGTATCTTTATACTCGAAATTATTTATAGTAAATTTCAGAAAATTTTGTGAAACTTTTATGCTATGAACGCGGTTATGAATTTTAAATACCAAACTTTTTCAAAAATTTTCTATAAAAGTTTGTTGATCCTATCTATGTATCTGGACCTAACAATTTGCATAAAATAGCATCTCTATACACTAAATCATCTATAGTAAATTTCAAATAATTTTTGTAAAACTTTTATAGTGTGAACGTGAGTTAGAAATTCCAAATAGTGAACATTTTCAAAAAAAAATGTATGTAAAGCTTGTTAATTTCATCTATGTGTCTAGACCTAATAATTTGCACAAAGTAGCGTCTCTATACCCGAAATCATCTATAATAAATTTCAAAAAATTTTGTGAAAATTTTATGATATGAACACAAGTTATAAATTTTAAATACCGAACTTTTTCAAAAGTTTGCTATAAAGGTTTGTTGGTCCCACTTTTGTATCTGGATCTAAAAATTTACACAAAATAGCGTCTCTACATCCCAAATCATCTATATTAAATTTTAGACAATTTTGTGAAACTTTTATGGTGTAAATATGAGTTAGAAATTTTAAATACCAAACTTTTTCAAAAATTTCTTATAAATGCATTTACACTTACATGTAATAGATTAGTAAAGAGTGGATTAACAAGAAGTTTAAAATGGGTTAAAAATAGATTTCAACTTATTTTAACCATTTGGGTTAGGTGGAAATGCCATACGGGTTAGATTTGGTCGTGTAAGGTGTTCTTTGAGTTGGATTGGGTGGAATTTAAAACTTCTTTAAGTGAGGGTTAAGTTGAATTTAGATTGGATTTTAACCCATTACCACCCCTAACTACATTTGCGAATCAGCAGCATCCGTGTCTAGGAACACTGAAATGCAGTCAAGGGAACTAACTCATGGATCATCAGGCTGGCACATCGCAAAGATTCAACTTCGAACTATCGACTACTACATTCCAGAATTGATTAACCAAAAGACATGAATAGCAGGATCTCCAACACTTCCATGCAATGAATCCCTCTTTACAAATTTGGTGAATCCTGCAACTATTCGTTTACATCGACAAGCCCAAGATAGCACCCAAGGTCAAAGCTACCCTGAGTCAGCAGCCTTCATCTTTGCACATTGGTGTGCTGGCCCTCATACTGCGCATAGTGAACAGGCGGTGCCATATAATGAGGATTGCCATCAGGGCGCCTATGACCCTGTGAAGAAGATACAAAGATCAATAATATAGACCAGTTACTAGGAACACATAAGTAATTTAAAGCTTGGAAGAGAAATCAAATTTAAAGTATGTTCAACATTCAATTGAGCGGAGCTATAAGGATCTTCCCTCTCAATAAATTAATCCCCAACAGGATAGGACCTGTGTTTCAGGAGCAAGTGGTTCCCATACTTAACAGCCTATAGCATAAAGCAGACCACCACTTTTAATATGTGAATACCTGATGCCATTTGACTGGGGAATGTGTAAGAGTGGGATCTATAACTAGATAGAATGCACTGGATTACCAGTCATAGTTGCTTGTTAACCATGTTATTCTACTTCAGTTCTTACAGAGAAAAAGGGAAGTTCAAAAATACTATACAACACAGCAAATCATTTAAAGACCCCAGTGAAATACACAAGAGAGTGGAAACAACATTTTTCAATGTATATATACTTCACTTCTTACAGAGAAAAACAAAACTTCAGAGATACTACTACACAACACAGCAGATCATTTAGAGGCCCCAGTGAAAACACAATGGAGTGGAAACAACATTTTTCAATGTACCTGGAAGGTCAACAAACCCCATCTTAAGTGTTAAAAATTAGTAACGTATCGTAGACAAAAACAGCAAATGGGGAAAAAAAAGAAGAGTAGGTCATAAATCATTTCAAATAAAATAACAGCTGTTCAAGTAACTCAAAAGTGCTATTAATCCTTGAATCATAAATTATACAGCTTTTACATGAATCACAATCTAGGCAAAAAAATGTAGTTAAGAACAAAGGCAAATAAGAAAACAATGATAAAGCAAGTTAACAAACCTGATTAGTGCTATAAGCATCAGAATAAGAAGCCACAGCATATGTTGCATCAGAATTGCCATACGTTGCAGCATATGTTGCCTCAGGATTGCCATACAATGCAGCATACCCTGAAATAGGATTATAAAGAAAGAAAATCAAATGTAATGTGAAGTGAGAAGTATCCTGCCTAAGGACCCGTTTGGCCTAGCTTCTGCTCCACCTCTTGAAAGAAGCTAGCCTCGCCCCCCCCCCCCCCCCCCCCCCCCCAAACTATCCCTTGTAAGCTAATATAATGGCTGCTGTCTTTGAGGAGATGAGGATTTGGGGTCTCGCCGGAGCAAAGGGTATTTCATACCTAACTGCTCCGCCTCAGGATTTGATCTAGATCCCCCTTGGTCGAGGTCGTTTCTTTTCGTTTTCCTGTACCTTAGGCTTTAGTAGGTTTGTGGGGTGTGTGTGTTTGGGTCTGTAAGGGTTTTTTCAAAACCCCTGTTTTGTCTTCCTTTCTTAATACAAAGATACGCAGTTCTCCTGCGTGTTCGAGAAAAAAAATGTTATTACCAAACGGCTTCTCCGGTTTCTATGAGAAGCTAGCGTTTTGGCTTCTCCACCATAAGCCCCAAAGCTAGCTTTTTAAAGAAGCTTAAGTCGAACAGACCATAAGCTAGCAAGCACAAGATGCCCATGGCTCTGTTTGGCACAGTGGTGGCTTTCCAAAAGCACTTATATTTTTTTACTTTTGGATATAACAACAACAAAGCCTTTTGTCCCAAACAAGTTAGGGTAGGCTAGGAATGAAATATTCTCGAGATCAAAGAGATAAGAACCTTGAAATAAAACCTAAAATGCTAAAACCCTAAGCCGTACAACCTGCTATCTGAGCCGAGAGTCTAAAACACTGCCCTAACTTTCTTATAGTTCCGGTACGTGGATCGCTAACTTTCATGCGCTCCTATCCAAAGTTAATTCTTTAGATACATTCTAATTCCTCAAGTCTCTTTTAACTGCTTCCTCCCACGTCAGTTTTAGTTGACCTTTGCCTCTTCTTACGTTTTCAGTACGTCTTAAAATTCCACAACGTACCAATGCCTCGGGAGGCCATCGTTAGAGATGTCCAAACCATCTCAAGCAATATTGGACAAGCTTCTCTTCAATTGGTGCTACCCCCACCCTATCACGTATATCATCATTGCGGATGCGATCCCACCTTGTGTGACCAAACATCCACCGCAGCATCCTCATCTCCGTTACACTCATTTTCTGTATATGTTGTCTTTTAGTTGCCCAACATTCTGCTCCATATAGCATCGCAGGTTTGATCGTCATCCTATAAAACTTACCCTTAACTCTTGAGTGACTTTTTTGTCACACAGGACACTAGATGCTTAACGCCATTTCACTCACCCTACTCTTATCATGTAGCTCATGTCTTCATTAATCTCATCGTCCCACTGTAGCATCCATCCCAAATAACGAAACGTGTCCTTCTTAGGCACTACTTGTCCATCCAATCTAACATCTCCATCATCTGCCCTAGCATCACTGAAATCACACCTCATATACTCAGTTTTAGTCCTACTAAGTCTAAAACCCTTCAATTTTAAGGTTTTCCTCCACAACTCGAGCTTTCTATCAACACCTATCCTATTCTCATCAACCAACACATCATCAACGAAAAGCATACACCAAGTGATATCTCCTTGTATGTCCTGTGTGACCTCGTCCATCACTAGGGCAAAAATGTATAGGTTCAACGCTGACCCTTGGTGTAGTCCTATCTTAATATGAAAGTCATTAGTAACACTACCGTACGTTCTGACATTAGTCACAATATTTTCATACATATCCTTAATTAGTGTAATATGTTTTGTTGGGACTCTTTTCTTTTGAAGCGCCCACCACATGACCTTTCTTCGCACTTTGTCATAGGCTTTCTCCAAGTCAATAAATATCATGTGAAGGCCCTTCTTTTGCTCCCTATATCTCTCCATCAACTGTCGTAGCAAGAAAATCACCTCTATGGTCGACCTCCCAGGCATAAAACCAAATTGGTTTGTCATCACACTAGTCTCTTTTCTTAAACGGCGCTCAATCACTCGTTCCCAGAGCTTCATTGTGTGGCTCATGAGCTTAATTCCTCTATAATTAGTACAATTTTGAATATTTCCTTTATTTTTGAAAATTGGTACTAATGTGCTCCTCCGTCACTCGTTTGGCATGTTGTTCAACCTAAAAATGTTATTGAACAAATTAGTTAGCCAAACAATCGTTACTTCTAGACATTTCCACACCTCAATAAGGATGTTATCAGGCCCTACTTTCATCCTTTTTAATGCCTATCTTACTTCAGACTTCTGGATTCTTTGAACACACTATTATCATTATCGTGATTGAACAAATCGTCGAAGTAATCTCTCCACCAAAAGTCTACTTTTGGATATAACAATTAGTTGAAAACATCTTTTTGGAGATATAATAGGAAAATCTTTCTGGGATTGGCAAGATTCCCATAGCTAACTCGATTCTGCAGCGCAGCGCAGCATCCGCAACTGGCCCTATGACTGCTAAAAGCAAATGGTTTTGAGTCTAACAGCCTACAATCCCATGACCATGATGGCTGATATGCTAAGCCTCTCCCCCCTAACTAGTTAACTTTTATTTAACAAAGTCACTTTCACATTTTTTTTCTTGAGTTCAATCATTATGATCCAAAAAAAAATTGGTCCATCCAATGGTGTATTTGGTGATGCCAATTTTGAGGCTATGAAATTAAATTAAAAAAACACCCCAATTGAAAACATATTAGTACAATAATTCAAAAGCTATCAGTTTATGCAGAAAAGGAAAAGGACAATGGACTCATAGGAGATTCAGTACGATACCAGGGTTAGCTACAGCTGCTGCTGCTGTGACAGCAGTGGCCCGCTTTTCAGCATTTACAAGATCCCCTCGAAGCTTCTCAATCTCACTAGCCACAGAAATCATATTTTTCTCCATTGCTTTACTTTGTTCAAGGTTATCAGCATGCGCCTTCTTTTCAAATTCAACCGCGGCCCTATCAATATTATAAGAAAGTCCATTAAAGAAATACAGTGCATCCACTCTCATGGAACACAGCAAGAGCCACTAGATTAATATCAAAGTTGCCGAAAAGCTTGCTGCCCAATAAGCCTCATGAATGGGCAAAAAGGACATATCGACGATATCATCAGTATTCTGGTTCAAGGTGCATATTAAATGCTCGGAAAACCCTAGCTAGCTGTTATTAAACCAGAATAATTCCATCTCAGCTGGGAATGCTTGAAAGTTATACATAATTCCTAACATTTTCATCCTCCATGAGCAGTAAATTCACCACTCCACTAATCCAATATTCATTTGGCAATATCCATTTTATGTCTTATGGTGAGGAAAGCTCATTTTAATAAATTTGAAAGTGTTGTATGACAGTGTGATTGGGATGGGTAGGTGGATGCAGTGGTGGGTCCATAGATCATACAAATTAGCTCTTCTGCAACATAACATACAGCCATCTTACACTTCATTCTCAGTTGGATTAAACTAACGGTGCATGAGCTTGAACCTAAACTTCATATTCAGATCAAACTAAAGTTGGGCTTAATTAACTGTGCCTAGGCTAAATGCTGGCTTTACATATATATTCAGATTTAAATCAGGCAAATGCCAATTAGCACCCCCGTCAAAATTATTCATTGCATGTATGGAAATAGCTTATAGAGCAACTCCAACTGCAATAATTAATTGAACATTACCCTCATATTTTAAAATCTACAGGGCTATTTGGTTCATTACTTTGCTTAAACAAAGTGACGAGCTACAACCTCTACAGCCACTGTTTCGTTTGTGGTCAGTAAATGCAATGCAGCATCAAAAGTGTGGTGACTGGTGAAAGGGCCAGCATCTTAGCCACCCATTTTTTGCCTACAAAGAATTAAGTTTTGCTCGCCACACATTATGATGTACAAGTACAACACTTAGCAGATGAGCAGACTTTACTAAATTAAACAGCCCCTATGCTTCTAACTCTTAACAATGAGCAGTCCCCACTAAATAAGGAAGCAGATGAGGATAACCCTCCATAGGCTCCATTACAAATACAAATAACCTACATAACCTATAGTAGGCCCCATGAGCTGCAAAAAAAATTGAGAGAAAGAAAGAAAGAAAAGAACAAGGAAAGAAAGGATGAAACAAGCTCTATTAGCCAAAAACTGATTTGTAGTAGAAATTGATTGGTAATCTCCATCAAAACAAGGAACGAAACATCTTAAGCAATTCACCTGAGCAGCTGTATCTTTTATCCAAAATGCCTCAACTATGCCTTACAACAATGATTGCTCAAACAAATCTAGTAAGTTGTTAAACACATAAACTCTAAAATGTGATCATGACATATGCCACCAAACTTCCACTCATGCAAACATGCAACCAGCATATCAAAAGGCTCTAGAAAACTAGCCAAATCGATTTTGTTCTTGTTAGGAGGGAGGACAAACGAGCCTGCATAGATTGTAAAGTTATACCTGGAGAGTGTTGTCCAGCAACATAAGTTGATAGTCTCCGACTTTCGACAAGCTAAAGTCGCCAGAACCACGAAGACGAAATGGCGGAAACTCAAAAGAGATACCACACAGGCTTTTAAGAAGAGGATGGTCACGGAAGGGACGTGAGACATGGGAAAAGCGAATAGCGAAGCGAATAGTATGTGGAAAGAGATGACAACTCGCATTAGGAAGGTGGCTACGAAGGTGCTTGGAGTGACCCAAGGGGAAAGAGGAGAACCAAAAGACATATGGTGGTGGAACGAGAAAGTGCAAAAGGCTATTGAGGAGAAGATATGCTACAAGCATATGCATCATGATAGAAGCGATGATAATGTTCTGAAATACAAAGCAGCAAAAAAGAATGCGAAGAAAGCGGTGCGTGAGGCACGAGGCAAGGCATATGAGGAAATTTATCAGAAACTAAGTACAAAAGAGGGAGAAAAGGATGTCTACAAGATGGCTAAACTTCGAGAAAGGAAAACGAGAGATTTCAACCAAGTTAAATGTATCAAAGACGACACTAATAGATTTTTGGTGAAAGACGACGAGATCAAGGATAGGTGGACTGGATGATGCTTTTGACGACACTAATAGACGATTTGTTTGAAGAATCTAGAAGTCAGAAGTAAGAGAGGTCTCAAAAATGATGAAAGTGGGTAAGGCGTTGGGGCCTGATAACATCCCTATTGAGGTGTGGAAATGACTAGGAAAAATAGCAATTGTTTGGCTAACTAATTTGTTCAATAGCATTTTGAGGTTGAACAAGATGCCAAATGAGTGGCAGAGGAGCACATTAGTACCAATTTTCAAAAACAAAGGGACATTCAAAGTTGTACTAATTATAGAGGAATTAAGCTCATGAATCACACAATGAAGCTCTGGGAACGAGTGATTGAGCGGCGTTTAAAAAAAGTGACTAGCATGACGACAAACCAATTTAGTTTTATGCCTGGGAGGTCAAACACAGAGGCAATTTTCTTACTACGACAATTGATGGAGAGGTATAGGGAGCAAAAGAAGGACCTTTACATAATATTTATTGACTTGGAGAAAGCCTATGACAAAGTGCGAAGAAAAGTCATATGGTGGGTGCTTCAAAAGAAGAGTTCCAATAAAATATATTATCCTAATTAAGAACATGTATGAAAATGTTGTGACTAATGTTAGAACGTATGGTAGTGTTACTAATGTCTTTCCTATTAAGATAGGACTACACCAAGGGTCAGCGTTGAAACTATACATTTTTGCCTTAGTGATGGACGAGGTCACACAAGACATACAAGGAAATATCTCTTGGTGTATGCTTTTCACTGATGATGTGGTGCTGGTTGATGAGAGTAAGATAGGTGTTGATAGGAAGCTCGAGTTGTGAAGAAAGATCTTAGAACTGAAGGGTTTTAGACTTAGTAGGACTAAAACTGAGTATATGAGGTGTCATTTCAATGATGCTAGGGCAGATAATGGAGATGTTAGATTGGATGGACAAGTAGTGCCTAAGAAGGACACATCTCGTTATTTGGGATCGATGCTATAGTGGAACAGTGAGATTGATAAAGACGTGAGCCACAGGATAAGAGCGGGGTGGGTGAAATAGCGCCAAACATCTAGTTTCCTGTGTGAAAAAAGTCTCTCAAAAGTTAAAAGGTAAGTTCTATAGGACGGCGATCAAGACTGACGTGGAATGAAGCAATTAAAAGAGAATTGAGTGATTGGAATGTATCTAAAGAATTAACTTTGGATAGGAGCGCATGAAAGTCGGTGATCCACATACCGGAACCATAAAAAAGTTAGGGACAGTGTTTTAGGCTCTCGGCTCAGATAGCAGGATATACGGTTTAGAATTTTAGCACTGTAGGTTTTATTTCAAAGTCCTCATCTCTTTGATCTTGATAAAGTGTCATTCCTAACTTACCCTAACTTATTTGAGACAAAAGGCTTTGTTGTTGTTATTGTTGTATCTAAAGTTCTCTGACTACCCGTTAATGTCCCAAAATGTGAGGTGTCATTAATCTGGTCTAACCAAACCCTAAACAATTGGCATGCTATGATGCTAACAATGTAAAATCTTCCGTGAACAAAGCAGCTTGCTTGATTGGCAAACAAGGTTGCAAATAGCGTATAGCAGCATTTAGTGGCGGAGGTTCCGCTTGGCGTTTCGCGATATAGCGTGATATACCAGCCGATAAACGTTAGAAAATTCATGATTATAAGATCATTTCCGCAAAATTTTGCATAGTTAAAAAAACCTAATAGAACGCACAGGATGACAGGAAACATCTATAATATATAAGACTATTTTTTATCAATGGTAAGAGTGTAAGACTGACATGAGCAGATGAACTTTAACTAGCAAACTCAATGTATCATTATGAAATAGGCAAATACGGTCTTTAAGTTTAACAAGATACCATCACAAATACAAATAGACATAGTAAAATAGTTCTAAGAGAGTCACAGCTCACGAACAAAGTAGACAGCAACCACTAAGTACTTAAGTTACAGTTCACAAACATCAAACATCCGATGCAGCAGGCGCGGAGAAGAAGATGAGCAGCAGACGGCAGCCGCAGAGAAGAAGATAAGCAACAACCGTCAGGTTGGAGCAAGGAGAACTGAAGTGGCTAGGGTTACAAGAACTAAACCTTATATATAGGTATACCGTATATTGATATTGGGCCTTAGTGGGCTAAGCAACCTAGGCCAAACTCCCCCCTACAAAGCTGAATTTAAGAGAAGTGACAGATATCGTTGATATATCGTGTATGGCGCCACACGATATGTCGCCAATAAACATGATAAATTGCCAAATATCGCCAGTGCGATATCCGCATGAAATTTTAGTGTTGGGCCTAATTTTGATGATATAACGCCGTATCACCGCTATCTGCAAGCTTGCTAGCAAAGAATGTAATTTTTCTTTTCTTTTTTTTACAAAGCAATGCGTTAGCAGTTCGCGCACACAACAACTCTCTGAATCAGTTTTCCCAGCAGGTTCAAAGAGCAGCTATGAAATGTCGATTTCTTACTATGCTATGCATGTGATTGAAGTGATTGAACGCTTTCGTGCATTGACATAATTCACACACGAATCATCCAAGCAGACATTTAGTAGTAAACTGGTAATATTAAAACTGAGTAATGACATGAACCAACAGTGATACCTGCCCTTGTGGATCTCCCGGCGCATGGTTTCAATCTGGGCACGGACGCCATCAGCCTTGTCCGACTCCGCCTGCGCGCGCGGTAGCTGCTCACGGAGGACGTGGAGTCGGTCCACGAGCTCGGTGCGCGCGGCAGCGAGCACCCGCACATCGGCGTGGACCTGCTCAACCTCCGCGCGCGCGCCGACGACGGTCCGCGCCTCAACCTCGATGCGCGCGGCCTGGTCGGCGACGGCGCGTACCTCAGCCTCGCGCTCGGCGCGGGCCTTGGTGGCGGCGATGGATACCGCCCGGAGCTCGTGCTGCGCGGAGATTAGCTGCTGCTGGAGCGCGACGTGGGTGGCGGCGAAGCGCTGGTTGTCGACGAGCAGTTCCTGGATGTCGCGGTCGCGGGAGGCGAGGCGGTCCTCGAGCGCCGCTACGGCCGGGTGGGGGGCGAGCGCCCCGCGCGAGTGGTTGAGGAGGAGGACGGGAGGCGGCGGCTCGTCGCGGGCGGCGGCCGCTGGCGGCGGCGGCTGCTGCGGTGCCCGGCCGAGGAGCGGCGGGGCGGAGTCGTGCAGGTGGATGACGTGGGGGCCGCGTCGGGCAGCCATGGGCGGCGTCGGTGGCGATTGGCCTCGCTGCGTGGGTGTTTGGGTCGGATCGATCGGTCGTTCCGTTCGCCTCGATGAGGGCAAGCCGGAGGGGAACGACGGGAAGACGACAGAAGGGTAAACCGTACACACGAGCCTTCCTCTTGGTCTTTTGTGGGCATATCATGGGCCTGGAAAGCCTATACGATATGTCTCCTTTGTATGACCCATACGCAATCTCTCGGCCCGGTGGCCCAGCAGTGCGGCCCAGTTTGACACTCGAACGGCCTTCTTATGGCCCATTCCTTGAAGTTTGTGCGTGTCGATTGAAGTGACATTGTCGTTAGGGGTGTAAGCGGACGCGGGTCATCCACGAGCCCACTTAACCTATCCCGTAAAAAACGTTAAATGGGCACTGCAAGCCCACATTCTACCTTTGGTGAACTTATGTGGCCACTTGCGAACAGGCCCACAGCCCACTTAGTCTTATGCACGGATCGACAACATACATCTCTGACAACATGCTCTCCTCCACCGTGATGTTGTATTGCAGGTACCGCATGTTCATGCCCCGCAGCGGCATGCCGTACTCGTCCATGGCCAACCCCTCCATCCTTCCCAGTGGCACCACCTACACCACCACCACGTTCATCGGCAGGAACACCATGTTCGTCAGCCTGGACTCGTGCACCGCCATCATCACATTGAACGAATTCACCATCGCTAACGTCTTCGAGAGCCACGTGTGCTGGTTGTCCCTGCCCTTGGACAACATGTCCATCGCCGTCGTCGTCACCTCGAACCCGAGCCCTCCGCCATGGCCATGATCTCCTCCACGTTCATGAACCACCGCGAGATGATCAGCAGCAGTGGCTTCTTGCCAGGCTCCTCGTCCGTCCGAATCGCGTGCTCCCAGATAGCGAGTAGCGCCACATCAAGAACTGCTTGAAGTCCACCATAGAGTAGTTGTTCGGTGCTCGCCGCGGGTCAATGCTCAGGTCCTTGTGGATGCGTAGCCCGACGATGGCGTGCCGGTAACAGTGCACCCATTCCTCCCTATCGAGGTCCACCGCCTTGTAGCAGTCAAGAAAAACTAACAACGTATTCTCGCAAAAAAGTAAGATTAACAAGAGATCACATATATGCTAAAATTTAATAGAAACATCTTCGTACAAGCTTCCCAATTCCAACTTATCAGAAATCATTTGTATCTACATCTACATATGAGAAACTAAATTTGTATTTTTCTGCACTACTGTTTTGTAATCCTAGGAGTAGTTGTTGATTACCAACATTACCGATAGCTTTGTTCTTTGACAACACATTTTAAATGCTAATATTTAATAATCCATGGGTGGAGGGCTAAACTGTTTGAGGCAACAGCTGGTGTCAAACACCTTGAAGATCAGCATCCTACCACCTTCCTGCTGGAACACCAGGAGCCACCAGACGCCGATGGCTGTGTGCACCAGAGAACTCTGACCACCCGCACAATAGGAATGATTGTTGTTCTAACTGACCTCCAAAAGTAGAAGAACAAATAGACATAATACATGAGAGAGACCAATCCGCAGCCTTCTTTATTCACCAATCATAGCCTTCTTTATTCCAATGATTTTTAGTATGATAATATCATGCCTCTCCTCTAGATTTATAGCCTAGCTACTGGTAGAGTCCTAAAAGGAAACTACATATTTCGTATGAGTTCACAAGTCCTATAAGAGCAAGTTTAATAGAAGAGGTGATTGCCACCTCTAGGACTAGAGTACAAGTGGCTCATGTGGAGGTAGCTAATACAATAAGTTAAGTAGAGGTTACCTCTACTAAAGCACTCAAACATTTAATACTTGCATAAATATATCAGGGGCCACCTCTTGCATGAGGGGCAGCTTGCCTCTCTCTCCTCGTATAATGTGCTAGAGATCACCTCTTGCATGAGGGGCAGCTTGCCTCTCTCTCCTATTTTCTCTCTCTTCCACTTAGGATTGTGTTGACGTAGATTTCACTAGAGACGACCTAATCAGCATTATTGTACTTGCTATAAGGACACGAAACCCGGCTTGCTGTTGTTCGGTTCCACGTGAGAAAAATTCACATATCAACATGGCACCTGTTGATTCACGCACAGAAACTGTCACGCCCCTAAACAGAGCCCAGATATAACAATAGACGCACGCCTATAAGGGCATCTCCAATGGTCTGAGTCAGCTAGCTATATGCATGTACACATCAGCATATATCCTATGTGGAGGAAAGAGAGTATGCAAAAAAAATCGAGCCAGCTCTTCCTTAAGCACTAGTCTATAACGCCAAACGAGGCAGCCTCTATAAATTCTGTGTGTGCATGTAAGCATCAAATAGTTATCCTTATAGATAGTTCTTTAGAATGCTAGCTTTAGTGTGTACTATATAAATGATGTGGAAGTCTTATAGTTAGTTGCTAGCTATAACCATTGGAGATGCCCTAAGCCAACGGTTTTAAACATGCGGCATATACGTCTATTATATATAATAAAAGTTGATGATAGGTGTACGTTTTACAGTTGCTAAGAAAGAAGATAAATGTGCTAGAAATTCTCATAAAAAACACCTAGCTCTTAATCTGGAGTAACATAATGTTTTTCCATAGTCAATGTAAGATTACCTAACACACAAGTTTAATCATTATTTTTACCATAAATATATTAAAATTATAATTTATAAATAATCTATATGTATTATTTTCATGGTGCTAACATAAATGTTGAAAAGATAATGTTTGTCAAAAGTGAAAAAGTTAGATGGCATTGTTCCTGTAGTAAGGAGAATATGTGAACAAAAGGAGTACTAATATTCCCGCCAACAATGTCCCCATGCATAATCCATTATCATGTAAAAAATCTCATTTAAAATATTTTTGCAAATTATATTATGTCATTAAAAGTGATACAGATATGTGAATAGAAGTACAGTAGGAGTAAACACACAATTGTGCGGGTCAGCCGTCTAGTTAAAAAAAACTAAAATTGAATCATCTACGGAAAAGATACATAATTAGGCTACATGCACAATAATCCTGGTTAAAAGGAATGTCCTTAATTGAACATAGGTGTAGGTGCAGTAATAAATAACCATAAAACATCAGTTGATAAGGGCACCCCAACAGGGTGATGTAAGTAATGTCCATAGCATGTCAAATAAACAAAAGGCTGATATAGAAGGGCAATTAAAGAAGAGAGATGATAGTAATGTCTCATACAAAACTTTGCTTATTTGACAGGATCAAGAAAGCTATAGGATAGGGATTGGTAAAAAGGAGAGAGAGGAGGTGAGGTAAGATGAAAGAAATTATCTGAGTGATGTGCTTGTTAGATAGCACGCATTAGGGAGATTGTTTCTATTCTTGTGTCTATGTGATATGTTAAGCTATACATATTGCTATACAGTATCTGTACTGGGAGTGTCATAAAGAGAAAGATGATTTTTAGCCATGTTCTTTTTGGCTTCTACTTTTGGTTTTTACCTTCTCCGGAAGTCAAAAGGCCAAATGTCAAAAATGAGGAGACATCTTGAAGTGGATTCTCCAAATGACTTTCTGAATACAAAACTATATGCACCATTCGTGTCGACATCTCCACCGTTCACTGTCATATTGAAAAACACAAATACAAACTATCAGACATAGCCAAAAACTATAAACTAAGTCCAACAGAATACCCAAAGAGAGATACAGAAGCTAAACTCAGGTAACAGATCGATATGGGCTACTTTTAGCATGCACCTGAGTCAACCTTGATGTTTGGATTACTCCTTTTCATAAAAGTACTAGTTGCCGAATAAAACTATGCAATCGTTTTTCCCATTAGCACTGCTTTTTTTATCTTACGACTTCCTTTAAATAAATAAATAGAATAATTTTGTCATTTTAAAGTAGCTTATCAGAATAGTCTTTTAGAAGCGGTTTACCAGTTTTCAGTTCGGTCTCATGAGTACTCACATTAGGGCTAAAAGTTATAAATCACAACCCAAAGAAAAGGCTCATTAGCAGTGTTGACTGCTGAACTACAATGCATATCATGGGTGATTAATTGTCTTAACCAAGGTTGCTTTTATCCTAACTGCATAATCAGATCCTAGTAAATGAACAGCCAATGCAGTAATTGGTGCATTTTAATGCACTACTACTCCAGAATTTCCCAATAAACAAATGCTCCAGTGCCGGTTACTTTCAGCTGGTACCAATAAACAAATGCTCCAGTGTCGGTTACTTTCAGCTGGAGCCACCCCTGATTCTCTCTCTCCACCTTTTGCCCTAACCACTAGGGAGTCAGTTGAACCATCTTCAATATTATGTTTTACTCAGTTCAAATAAAAAGAGAGAAAAAAATTAAATCGACTCAATACATCGACATTATCGTTTCTAATAAAAAATACATAATATCGAATTCAACTTAAAGATCGATTCAAAGTATTAAATAATTAATATAAATATTAAACAACTATATAGAAGAAAATACGGTTAAGAGATAATATTATTATTTTATGATTTTTTATTATAATGTGGATCTTAGTTATTAGTAGAAATTAGTTTAATATATTAAAAAAATAAGCTTAGTTCCTAAAATATGTAAATAATATAATTTTAAATCCACGTCAGTTAAATACATCAGAGGTTCTCTCAGACACTGACTATTCAAGCCTACTCCACCAAAGTGGAAGGGGGGCCAAGAGCCAAGAGGAAAGCAAGCCGCTCCTCCTCCCCTCCAAGCTGAGCCAGGAACACCTCTTCGCTTCTCCCAGATCTCACACCACCACCACCCACGAACTCTCGCCAAGATCATCAGATCAGATCAGGTCACCCTCCTCTCCTCCTGCCAATCTCCCATCACTGCGGTTGCTGCCATGCAATCGGCAATATTCTAGCATCAGCCCCGGCCAGATGAAAATGATGAAGCCGCAGCACAGCATGTCCGGGCATGGCAGGAGGAGCCCCTTCCTGACCTCCTACGCGCTCACTCTCGCCTTCATCACCTTCGTCTCCGTCCTCTACTTCAAGGACTTCTCCTCCACCCTCCACCAGCCCTTCCTCCACCGCCCCCCGTCCCACCGCCGCCAGATCAGCCGGCCGCACCCTCACCGGCCCCGGCCCCACCCCCACGGCAGCAGCAACGTAAGCGCCGCAGCCAGCCCCAGATCAGTGTAAATATATGTCGAGGCATGCGTGCTGACAACTTGGTTGTTGGTTTTTGGATTAGAGAAGGTCGAGGACCGCGCGGCGTTGTCCGGCAGGCTGCCGCCGTTCGCGGTGGGCACGGCGCTGGCGGGGTGCGACGTCGGGCGAGGCGAGTGGGTGTACGACGAGGCGGCGCGGCCGTGGTACCAGGAGGAGGAGTGCCCGTACATCCAGCCGCAGCTGACGTGCCAGGCGCACGGCCGCCCCGACAAGGCCTACCAGCACTGGCGCTGGCAGCCGCGCGGCTGCTCGCTTCCCAGGTAAGTGTAAACCCATCCGCTTGCATTTCCCTGCCTCTGTGTGAGTGAGCAATGGCGATACTGATTTGGATCTTTGCGTTTGTTGAGGAAAAAAAACAAAAGGAATATTTAGTTTGAGAAAAAAAAGCCAGTTGATCTAATAAGTTGTGATACGGATTAGATGAAACACATCGATTCATGTAGTATGATTTTCCCTAACACCCGAGACGTGTCCCTCGGGCAGTGTCGACCGGGCGGTTAGAATCGAGCGGAAACGGTAGAGAACGGCGAGATTTTGAGGCTTTCGGGGTTTGGCTGCACGCGCTTTAATCCGAGCTGCCGGACGCAAACGCGCGGCGGCGGAGGCGAACGCGAATGCCGGTGGGGGTAGCCGGGTTGGTGGACCTGCGCGAGAGTCTAGCCGTGGGTGAGCGGTGATGAGCCGTAGGACTGGACCACCGTGTACGGCATGGGTGGGTGGAGTTCGGCGAGGGACACGGGGTCCATGCGCCGACGACTTTACGTGCGGAGTCTGGACGGCAACCAGGTGTCCGTAGCAGCGTGTAACGTAGTTGCAGGCCGGTGAGCGGTGGCGCATCTGTTCAGACTTCGGAGTAGCGAAGACTACAGAAAAAATAAAGTATTGATAAATATTATCCGGATGTTTTCTTTCTAACTATCATCTAGATTTGTGGCCATTATATTAGAGATCCATCGGCTATAAATTCTCCTCCTTCCAAAAAAAATCTTCCCTTTCTCAAAAAAAATCTCTCTCTCAAAAAAAAAAAAGAGGCCGTTGGATCTCTAATCCAACGGTCTCAAATCTAGATGATTGTTAGAAAGAAAATATCCGGATAATGTCTAAACACATAAAAAAACCGTTTTTCTACATGGGAATGTCGTATGTGAGGATGGGATGGTGAGATCCTTGAAGCAATTGGACGGCTGCGGAGGCGGTCTGCACATGAGACAGCCCCGTGGCAAATCCTCCAAAGAACGAAAGATGTGATCTGGTGTGGGCAGGACATGGTCCATGTCTCCATGATGCATTGATGCATCATCATCTCACATGAGGGCTCCATCTGCTTCTGCCCTGGCCTGTGAGAGAGCGTGGGTTTGGTCCTTGACCTCTTGTGCTGTGTGCTTCCAGGCAAAGAAAGATGCAGGTGTCACGTGGGAGTACGGGGTCGAGGAAAGAAAGGGGGAGGTCGGCCATGGCGGGCCGGCTGGCCCGCCATGGCAACCGGGATGCGAACAGAGACGTACAGCATTTGTGTGTGTGTGTGTGTGTTTCCATGGACCCTCCATTTGCACGGCTTGGCTTGGGTTCCTTTATTATACTTCACTTTCTGTGGATCTGGTCGATGGTTCAAATGAGGGGGTTGTTGCTATGGAACCTCATTCTCAGCTTGATTCTGATATAATTGGATTTAAACGTGTGTTGAAAATTCTTACAATATTGGAGTCATACGTTGTACGTGGGAGTCGACTCGTATGGGATACAGGAACCGGCTGTCTTGAGTTTATGACATTTTTGCAAAGATTATGCTTGCTGACACTCCCTTTGACTTTTAGATGAAGAGATACGTCACATTGCTCACAGTCGAAGCAATGTGGCATGGAACTCGATAGTCAGTACTTACTAATATATTTACGTATCGGTAAATATTTATGGAAGGGTTTCATATACTCCTAAATTTGAACTTGATAGTATTGCATGGCAATGTCATATATAAATGGTGCAGTTGAGCCACAATCTGTATGTTCATTTGTCAATCAAGCTGTGGAGTGTTTGACGCATACATTGATCATTATGCTATCTGTTTCCTTCTCACGCCGGATAATGTCGTGCATTGCAGCTTTAATGCAACTCTAATGCTGGAGATGCTGCGCGGCAAGCGCATGCTGTTTGTTGGAGATTCTCTGAATCGTGGGCAATACGTATCATTGGTCTGCCTCCTCCATCGGGTCATCCCTGAGAGCTCTAAGTCCATGGAAACTTTTGATTCGCTCACAGTTTTCAGAGCAAAGGTATTCCTTGTTTGGATTTTTTTTTTGAGATGGCACAAGAGATAACTCAAAATGCAGTGCAGTAAACCTTTTTCTTGGTCACTGAACCTATTGTGAACACCAGAGATTGCTAGAGCTGTCAACAAAGAAAGGAACAAGTCCAAGTTTAGAAATGTTTGCATCTTAATATTTTTTTGTCTTAAATTGGTGTTTCTTTTCTAGCTTGCTGGCTACCCTTTTTCTAGTCTCATCCATGCTGAATATGCTTAATGTTGCATTTTGCTAGAACTATAATGCCACCATTGAGTTCTACTGGGCTCCCTTTCTAGCTGAATCAAATTCTGATGATGCCGTTGTGCACCGAATTGCGGATAGAATAGTAAGGGGGACAGCCATTGAAAAGCATGCCAAGTTTTGGAAGGGAGCTGACATTTTGGTATTCAACACCTACCTTTGGTGGATGACTGGACAAAAGATGAAAATTCTGTAAGTATCTTCCATTATTACAACACCTAAATTGAAAAAGCACTGCATTCAGTACCATGGCTTAAATTTTGGATGGCCATTCATTTCATTTATATATGCTGTGTCTTAGATACATTTTGCACATTTCTTGTTCTTTTACACTTGCGAATTACTCTGACTTTGAATAAATAAATCTTGAGAGTGTGAAAAAATTAACAAGATGTCCTTGTTTTGTTGAACATTGCATCCTAATTCACTTGTTTGCATCCAAAGGTGCTTGAATACACCACCCACTGGGAGTTCATGGAATGAAACAATTGTAACAAGCGGTATCCCTCTAGTCTGAATCAATGTTGCTTGTAAAAACTCCAACATCTCTTAGGTCTACACCACAAGATTACTCAGACTGAAGCTTGACAAAAAAAAGATTCTGATTACTTGTTACTTCCAGGCAAAATTCTTTTGAAGATAAGAGCAAGGACATTATAGAAATGGAAACAGAAGAAGCCTACGCGATGGTACTGAATGCTGTGGTGAAATGGGTGGAGAACAACATGAACCCGAGGAATTCAAGGGTGTTTTTCGTCACTATGTCACCCACTCATACCAGGTAAGCTCCCATATACACAAACAGAAAAATAACATCTTTATATTCAGAATTCAGCTAAATTGCACGTTCATATCTTATCTGCTCATCCTATGCTAAATTGCACATGGCTGATCAATATCTCAAATTTGAGTTGTGTTTCTGATTTTTGTCATTAGGAGCAAAGATTGGGGTGATGGTTCTGATGGAAATTGCTACAACCAAACCATTCCGATCAAAGATTTGTCTTACTGGGGACCAGGCACTAGCAAGGGCTTGATGCGCGTCATAGGAGAAGTCTTCAGCACATCTAAGGTCCCCGTCGGGATAGTCAATATCACCCAGCTCTCCGAGTACCGCAAAGATGCGCACACTCAGATATACAAGAAGCAGTGGAACCCGCTAACCCCGGAGCAGATCGCCAACCCTAAGAGCTACGCGGATTGCACGCATTGGTGCCTTCCGGGACTCCAGGACACCTGGAACGAGCTGCTCTACTCGAAGCTCTTCTATCCTTGACCGAAGGATGAATTTTGATTTCAGAGGATTGACACGCTGATCATCCCTTTGACTGAACAGAAGTTTCTGAATATCACGTCGGTCCAAGTTGGGAGTATAATATATCATCTGGGAAAGCTCTGATCTGCTGGAGAAGGGTTAGTATATCTAACATCATACAGGTCCAAACGTTCTGAAGGATACACTACACGCACGGTGCACGAGAAGGAATATTGTGCTCATTTATTGAAAGGCCACTTGCTCATACTGTACTACTACTCATGTCATCGTCAGCGCGGCATGATGTCTAAATAAGATTCTTTTACTGAGCATGAAGGCCAAATTGCTCGAGGTGATCGCATTCACCTTTGCTTGCAGTCATATGGAGAAGTTTTTCTGGCCTTCTGAGTTGAGTACATTTTTCGCATCGAAGTTAACTATATGATATTTAGTTGCTGTTCGATTGGACTAAAATAAGTTGGCTAATGGCTAAAATTTCACTCTTCCCTTGTTAATCAGGACATCTCTTATATGTAGCCTTTTAGCTTAGGACGCGACTCGGCACCAACCTCCTGTCCCTCAAGACAGATTTCCAACAACTATATCCACAACAAAATGGTTGCTCTGCAATTTGCACTGCAGATGGTGACACAACAAAGCATAATTATATGAACTAAATCCTTAATGGAAGCAATACATACCAGTGCTAGTGTGCTGCAATTGAGTCAAAAGCAGATTTGGCATTGTTACACACTGTATTTACAAAAATAGCAGTATACCGACCGTAATATCACTTTTGCCGTTCGATAGGCGGACAGCAGCACAGATGAAGCAACATGTGGTGGGGCCGCTAGCAGCAGGCAGCCTACCGCCCAGTGGGTAGACAGGTCTTCTCGCCCCGTTTGCCTCCCCGTACGTGGCGTTGTCTTCCGTCGCGCACAAGCATGTCCCGTTGTGAATGAGAGGGCGCGCGAGGGGGGCACATACGCAGAGAGTGACAATCGTGGGAACCAGATAGCAGCAAATAATATATAGTACGATTGGCTGACACATGCCACTTCAAAAGATGCGTGACGATCGTTAAATTCATGATTAAGTTAACCCCAAATAAACGTCATAAATTCGGACCACGTAAAATTCATAAAATTCTAAAAAAAATACACAATAACTATGACCTGTATCAGGAGACTTTACATAAAATTTCGTAATTTTTGGAGCTCGTTTACTATATGTAAAAACTCGTAAAAATATCAAAATTGTATGAATTTTTCAGCAACATTCGCAGCGGATAAAATTACCCAAAAATTACACCGCGAGGTACGTTGTGTCGGCAGGCTGTACATAAAATTTTGTAATTTTGAAGCTCATTTCATATATTTAAAAATTCAAAAAACACTAAACAAAAATTAGGGTAGGTAATTAAGCCAGCTAATTAGCCGACTTAATCACTAGGCGGCAGGCTGCCTGCCGACTGGTGAGGGGTCGGCAGGCGTTTGCTGCCATCGGCCCCGTCACGTGTCGCCTCGTCGGCGTTGCCCCCCATCCACCGGACGGCAAAAAAACGATATTTTTATAAATACGATCGATATACTGCTATTTTGGTATGTACGGTGTGTAACAGTGCTAAATCTGCTTTTGACTCGTAACTAGCTCACAGACACAACGGCGACTTATACAGTTAAATCTGCCTGCGAGAGAGAAGCGCGTGCTGTTCGTCCACTGCCAGTTCAGCTCAGCTCAGCTCCATGCCGTGCACGCTCCCCTGGTGCGCCAAGCCCATGCAGTCAGTAGTGCAGGACTAGTGTATGTGTACTACTACCTACAGTTACAAAGCTTCAAATCATTAACGAATTAACATTCCATCCTTTGCTTCGATGAAAAAAACCAATTATCTAGCGTGTGATTGATTGCAGCAGAAGCATAGGCGCATTTATATTTGGTGTAGCGTCTACTCTCGTCGCGTCCAATCCAAACCACCGATTTGATGCCCCAGGAAAAAGGAAGAGGTGGTTGCAAGTGGTGCAGCAGTGCAGCCGGTAGAGGCTTGGTCTGCAAAGTGCCATTCTTTTTTTAAAAAAAAAAAACCCTGCAAAGTGGATTAGTAGCACATGATGCAACTACTAGTCAGGTCATCTGCTCGTAGAAATTAGTCACCATACGACGTTGACGCCGCATTCACCAAGAATCATTGCTGGTTTGAACTTGGAAGGATCTGATCGTACACCTTGCACGAGATGATCAGAATCGATTGGTGGGCTGTGTGAGTGTGTGTGGAGAGAGGTGGTGGGTTGTTGGCTATCTGAAATCCTAGAGTACAAAGGCTACAGTTAAGGGGGCCGCCGTTCACCCAGCTGCTTGAGCTAGCATGCACGGGCACAGCGACGGCATCGTCGTACGCACCTGCCGCTTGGAAGAGGCCACGCGCTGGCCTTCAACGCCTGCCGCTGCTGACCGTCAAGGTGTCAATGCACGTACGTACATAAAGAAACTCAGAACGCGCAATGAATCCGGCCTCCGTGCTCACGGAAGGATGCCCGCAGAATAACAGAATTTTCTTAACCGCGAATCCTAGGGTTTTAGTAGTCCACCGGCCCCAAAAGATTAGGTAAAACGTATGTTTTTTATGTATGAAAATTATACGAGTAAATTTGTTACAAAAATACTTTTACAATATCGTGTTTTTATTTTTTATATATAAAAAATTAGTGATCAAAGGAGTCTTATTGACCTTGGAAAGTTAAAAACATCATTTTTTGTGATGGGAGGAAGTATATAGATCAGCGTGAAGCCACAACTCGGACAGGGTAGACTTTAGCTCGATGTGTGGAAAAATATCTAGTGTATAATCTGGTTAAATTCAGTCTATCTTAGTTAATATTTTCATAGTCCAATCTAGATAGCCTAGATCATTCCACCATTGAATCTATGGTGTAATCAAATCTTGGCTTCGTCATTGTAGATCTGGTAGCCGCTGCCGCGACGTGGAGATGGTAGTAGGTAGAGATGAGGCGTACGTTGAGGTTGGTGTGGTGGAGACGTTGGTGAGATGCCCGGCCGGCACCCGGGTGTTGTGCTGTATGTACCGGGCGCCGTCCCCGTCGCACGTACGAGCGGCAAATGGCCAACCGGCCCGGCACGTACGCGCGCGGCAGGTGCACCACCCGATCAATACATATCGACGCGATTTTCAATAGAAGCATAAAAACTTTTATGTCGTCCCCGCCGGTGGCGACACCGTAACGCCCAGCATTCACACGGTCCGGGCGCGTTGCTAATTAATTATTGGGCAGATTAGTCGCAAATGCTCTGACCTGCGCAGACTAGAGGGATGGTTAAGTACCATTACGTCCATGACTTGCCCGTTCATTAACGTTGCTAATTCTGCACGTCTAGATGGAAGATGGAACGGGAAAGGTGACCAAACGAGGTCACTGGTACGCTCGACGAGACGTCCGTACGTTCCCGGTAATCCTGGACCGCGGCGAACCGGCCGGTGCGCCGTGACGAACCGGGGTATGATGTGCGTGGTCGACGAGGCGCACCGCGCTTTCGCGCGCTTAACGTCGACGCAGCTGCCGGCCGGAGTACGTGCCGGCGCTTCCTGGCGCGGCTGCCGCCGATATCAACGCGAAGCTCTTGTTCCCCTTGTTCGTTTCGCTGGCAAGATGCAGCTCCCATTTTCATGATCTGCTGACCTAGCGTTCAAAATTTCCAGAACATGTTGAAGCTGTCCAGAAGAAAAACTTGTCCTAGCATTCATTCTGCGACAGCGAATGTGGAATTCGTTCGAGCCGCTTTGTTGGAGGAATTCGGCATGCCATGGGCGGATCCTATTGAGATCATGTGTGTTTAGTTGAACACCTAAATTTTTTGATAAAAAATCTATTATATATTAAGTATATTATATATGTATTATACATATACTTTGGTATTCAGTATTCATATTCTTGTTCAGCTCAACTCAATCGTGCAGCGCAACACATTCCCGCCTGGGCCTTGGCCGTAGTCACAGCCCGTGCGCTGGTCCCATATTTTGGTTCATCAGCTGATCAGCCCATGTATAATGTATCAGAATCACCAGACACCAGTCCAATTGCCAGACCAATAGATAACAGTCGGCGGCAAGGGTTTAGGTGAGGGCTTTAGGCGGGCAAGCGGTGGGGCACTGGGCATTCAGCTTCAGGCCAGGGCGCAGCGCCATCAACGGCAAGCGGCAGCGGTGAGCGGCCAGCAGCAGCGTAGGCTGTATAGCAAGACAGCGAAAGGCAGGGTCGGGGCAGCGCCGCGGGCCATGGGGCATGGCTGCGTGGGGCCAGGGGCCAGGCCAACTGCTGTTGGGCAGCGGCCAGCAAGAGCAAGGTAGTCGGCCAGCAAGAGCAAGGCAGTCGGCCAGCAGCGATTTGCCGATTTCGGATTTCAACCTTTACTCTTCATATTTGCCTTCAGGTAATTAGGGAGTTTAGGTTGGTGTGCTTGATTCGTTGTTTGCTTCATTGTTTTGCATATGCCATATAGTTCTTTTCTCAATTTTGTTTGTCAAATTTCTTCAAGATCACTCTATATCCCAAGAACATAATAGAGTATCGTGATCCGAAGCGCAATGAGCATTCCGAAAATAACCCTGAAAATTTCTTAAACACACATATATAAGACTCAGTCATCATGTTATGACAATTTTGTGCCAAACTGCACATTCGTGAAGGCAATCATCTACTTTGTTCTTTATAGTTCAGATACCTTATGCTAATATGTTGACTAATTATTACACTTATGGCATAATATATTCATACCAAGTGATGGTACTAGTTTTATCAAAAGGAAAAATAGGTCGCCTTTACCACAGCCATTGATAAAGTTTTTCTTTTCCTTTACTATTTTTCTGCTATGGTCCCGTGCACCAAACTAAAGCGAAGAAATCAAGGACACGTTTTCCCTTTCTTTTTTACAGCCGGTCTCTCAGTAGGGTCGCGAGCTGCTTGCTTTTTTCAGAAACCTCACCAAACGCCAAACACCCCTGTTCGTTGGCCACCTGCTCCATCGTACCTTTCAATTCCTCCTTTTTCCTGGCCTTTTAACCTTTGCTTAGAAGCCACAGGAAAATCTTGATTTGTTGGTGCAAGAAATTGCTTTACGGTGTTGCTTTCGTACACCCTGCAAAAAATTCTCTAACATACAAACACCAATTTGTATTTTGGTATATCACTTTATCATGTTCATATAACACCTGCGTCCCAAATTCACTAATAGCCTAGCCTACTCACGATACGGGCATCCATAGTATCTTATATAGGCTTTTGTCCTTACTTCGTTCAAAAGTGTTAATTTAGAAGTGCCATGATTTAGACCATAGACATTATATGCTAGTGAAACTCAATGTAAATCGATAATATGGTACTAAAGAACAAAGTGTTATAGTTCCACAATGATTATTATCGGATAGAATTTGCTAGAAATTGGCCCATTTCCTTAATTTCAAAGCATACATAGTTTAGTACCATATTGCTAAGGCAAGGTGAGAAAGACCGATTTATAAGGTGGAGTCATCATCACTCCTTGAATATGGATAGAAATGGTATGAGGAGGGTTCTATCTAGTCACACATGTGCGCACGTATTCGCGTATTTTCGCGTGAAAATTGTGTGACTTGTGACTTACGTAACGTGTCATGCCACTTGGTAGACCAAGTCCATCTTTATTTTTGCTGAACCATGCACCTCACTCTCTCTGTTTGAATGAGATTCAGACGTTTGAATTTGAGGCTTAATTGTGTTTTTTGATGACAGACAGTTATCGATGGGTAAATCACTGGTTAAATATTATCAGTTACCAGTGAATAATTGAGTAGTTACCAGTGGATTATTTCAGTTCATTGTGGCAGTTACTTGAGAGTAATTTGCATATTTATATATACCTGGAGACGTCCAAGGTATAGAAGAGAGAATTTCTCACTGCCTGCATCTCTTACTTCTGTCAACTTGTGTTGTTGTACTGCGCCGTCTGAACTTCGCCAATTTTTCTTCCCAGCGTGCACCCCTGGAAGGAGGGAGAGCGGCTATCTCCGAACCGTTGCCGCAGAGAGTTCCTGCATGGGGCGGCAATAAGGTTTCTGAGCAGCGCACATCTGTGCGATCGTTTACTGCACTGCATCATCTACGTTCTGCACTGCGTTAAGCCTGCACTGGTTCTTGTTCTTCGTCAGGCGAAAAAGTAAGTCGTTCGAGCGTTCGTTCGACTTTGTTATTATATTTTCCTTGCGTATTTTCTGAAGTATGTTAGGTAGCCTGTTGTTAGTAATAAGTTTTATATCACTGGTTTATTGTATTTGTCTCCTAGTAAAATTTGGAATTAAAATTTGCCCACATTTCCAATAGAATTTTGGTACACCAAACGGTCATGGTATGATATGGACTATGGAGTAGACGATTCTCACCTAAACAGTTCCTTTTAACAGAAGCAATATGTTGTCTTACCTAACTAAAGCAAAAATAGTTTGGTAAATACTACTACTCTAACCTGACTGCAGCAAAATAGTTTGGTCGATACTACTCCTCAGAAAGTCACTACACTAGTAGGAGTTCTGCACGTTTCGTAAAGATGCAAACGTTGTGTCCCCCGTGCTAACGGCAACGTTAAACGTGTGTCGCGCCCGCGCCATATGCGTGCGCCGTACCACGAGTACAGAGGCAGGAATAACCCAAAAGCTTAAGGAATTTCGACACGATGCAAAAACGAAAAATTAGAGGCATAATTAAAGCAGCAGTACCAGCGCGCCCTGTGCAGTGTGCACCACGCAATCCACCCGAATTTTCTCAAACCGAAATTCCAACCACCAACTCGGTGAAAACCCATCTGTTAATTTTTGGCTATAAATACATTATAATGACTATTAATTTTTTAAGATAATAAATAAGAAAAAAAATCATTATATCATCATAGCAATACAAAGAAATGATATAAAAAAGAAAAATCAAATTAAAAAAATCAATGTGTTTCAAGTAGCATCCTACTTTTGAAAGTAAGAAATCGGGGCTTTAAACCGGCTGGAGGGGAACACGTAACCCGGTACGCAAAGCAAGTCTTGCCTTGCGAAAGAGAACACATCGCCCGTACGGTACTGCACACTACAGTAATGGCCAATTAAACCACGCAGCAATTTGTCGACCAAATCAACCCCTTTTTTTGGGTAAGAGAAAAGGCTGCCGATTCGTAGGGCAGAGGCCCTGATCTTTTCAGCTTTTAAAAGCTGTTTTCGACTTTTTTCAAGTAACTAATTTTTAAATGAAGTATTTTTTCAAGATATGGTTTATTAGTTAATTGTAGTACATACTTTACTGACTTCATTTATATCGGTAAAAATCGCATGTGAGTTGCTGCTATTTTTTAATCTCTCGTACAAACAGACTAAAAATCACAAACTACAATCAAAAATTACAAACCGTATCACAAAAAAAAAAGAACAGGCCCCAGAAGCTCTCCAATGTCGTCGTGCCTACGATACGGTTGTTAGAGCGAGCTAGAGTTGGACCCCCCGTCTGTTCCTGCACTGCGTTATATCTGGAGAGAGAGAGAGAGAGAGAGAGAGAGAGAGAGAGAGAGAGAGAGAGTCCAATTCGGTCAGTGATGGCTAGGAGGTAGTGCTCCTCACACCCAGATCCCAACGCGCCTCTTCGCATCCTTCTAAACCGAACCGCACCGAAGCTGAACTAGTGAGCCACCAGCTCGTGGTCTAGCTATGAAGCTCCTCTCCGTCCTGGCTCTCGTCTCCGCCGCGGCGCCATTCCTCTGCGTCGCCGGCCAGGTACGATGTATACGCGGTAGTAGTACACGGTGGTTTCAGAACTTGCAGGTGCACAGGCCTAATCTTGCCTGTGAATGTAATGCAGGATGACGGCGAGGTTGGCTCCCAGTCCGGGCTGCTGCCGTTCGCGGTGGGCACGGCGCCGGAGGGGTGCGACATCGAGCAGGGGGAGTGGGTGTACGACGAGGCGGCGCGGCCGTGGTACCAGGAGGAGGAGTGCCCGTACATCCAGCCGCAGCTGACGTGCCAGGCGCACGGCCGCCCCGACAAGGCGTACCAGCACTGGCGATGGCAGCCGCGCGGCTGCTCGCTCCCCAGGTACGCCCGCCGCCGGCCATCTCTCGCTAGCTTAAGCTCGCTCCATGAACATGAACAATGCGATGAGCTAGCTACTAGCTGCGCGCATTGGTAGATAGAATCCTACGCGTAGAAACGGTGGCCTTGCTTTGCTCCGTAACTGCAAGAAACCGCAAGGAAAGATGGGGGGTTGCTCCTGCTTTTTACAAAGGTTGAAAAAAAGGACGGGTGATAACAAGAAGTTACTCGTGGTTAGCTAGCTTAAGGGAACATCTCGACTGCTGCTGTGTTAATTTGTGACTTCTACGACGCCCACAATGCAGCGAAGGTAAAAGTTTCTCGTAGCACTAGGCTACTAACCGTAGTAGATGGAGTAACAACAGAGGTTTGAGCACTTCAAAGACGTAGTATCGACTGGCAAGAGAGCAACTCGGTGCTTATTGTAGTCTACTAGTATCTAGAGATTTTGATGCTTGTGTTCAGGTGGTCACAGAGTGCAGGAGCGCTCGATCCAAGGTTTACAGTTCAAGTGTTTGTTCACCAGCTCTTTCTGGTGATGCAAAATTATTTATCTGCCTCATGCCCGGCTAGCGCTGGTAAGTGTGCTGCCAAACCGTGAGCTCTCATTGTAGAACTCAGAACTCCTTTTTGGGGGAAGATTCAGGGATGATTCACTCTCCAAAAAAAATGGCTTTAAAATGGGACGTTTCAGTGAAGGAAGTGGACAATAGAATAGTACAAAACATGCCCCCCGTGGGTCCTAAGTGGCAGGGTTTGATTGGATGTGGGGGTCAAGCATCATATAGTGGACCCCAGTTGTTGCATTTGGCAAATAAAGGTGCAGGTGCCATGTGGGAGCACTGACAGAAAAGGCCATGCTGAATGGACAAACATACTTTCGTTGAAAAATACACGAAAATTACTTTGGTAATTTTAGCATCTGGATTCTGGAGTGTTCAGAATTTTTGTAACAAATGGTATAATAAATCCTTTAAACTCTTATCGAAACCTCCATTCCAGATTCCTGTAGCACCTTACATACCAATATGAGATACTAATATAGAACATCATCGTCAAAGTAAAGAATAAACAGTAAAAACAGTAATAGAAATCGCAAGGAATTAAAACTTTAAAAGTATTTTAATAGAGAATCAACGAAAGCTGAAATAAATATTTGAAACATGGGACCGGTCCATTTCTAACCAACTAAGTGTAAATAAGAAAACATAAATGGTGGCAAGCCACGGTGTTGAAAACTCGAGTGCTCCCACCCATGCATGAATGGTGGCAAGCCACGGTGTTGAAAACTCGAGTGCTCCCACCCATACATGATGCTATCACTCCACTAGCTTTTTACCTGAGAATAGAAAAAGCAAACGTGAGATTTGAAAATCTCAGCAAGTACTCAACAACGGTCGCAACATGGTGATAAAATGACATGTAATGCAAGTAATTAATATAGGTTAATTGCATTGAAACTAGATTATTGGAAACACTAATACCGATCAGAGATAGAGGTAACAGGAACCATGAAAGGTTATATGAGAGTAGTCAGACACGTCACTGTCTTTGACTGTACAACCGCGAACGGGGTGTAATATCCTGAGTAACGAAAGCGTACAACCCTCCATATGTTATCAGAGCCCTCCGTATGTTATCAGGTGGGTGAAAATTTCTATATGTTGATAACTTCAGGCCATGTAACTGTTATATTATTACCAGATTGTAAGGAGTAAATTTAAGGAAACTAAGAAAAGGCTAAGATAAGATTATGAGAAATGGAAGGATTTACCAGGGTTGGAAATAAAAGGTCTAAAACCCGATAGGACGATGTGAAATGATAATATGGTGAGAAGGTAATTGATACATTATAGACAGATTATATAGTATGAATTTAAGGAAATTAAGAGATGGCGAGGATAAGGTTAGAATAAGTGGCAGGATTTGTTGAGGCTGGAAACGGAAATCATAACTCCTGATATAAGGACGATGTGTAATGGTAACAGTGAGATAAGAATTATTCTAACGAGGTATTATAACATAGCACATACAAGGGTTGTCAACCATCCAAGTTTTATAACGAGGTGTTATAACTAGCACACACGAGGTATTATGCTGAAAAATGATGTATACTGTCCGTGTATTGCCCATCTGGTTGCCTAGACTTCAACATTCAGGAGATAGGTGCATCCCAAAATCGGAGGTGTAGACAGGAATATTTCCTCTTGAATCCAACATTCCGAACGGCGTTTTGTTTGTTGTTTTGTTCACGGATCGTCTCGATTCAAGGTAGGGTTACAGTACCGTTCTCATCAGTCTGGTGCATTGCGTTGCAGTTTCAACGCAACTCTGATGCTGGAGATGCTGCGCGGCAAGCGCATGCTGTTCGTGGGCGACTCTCTGAACCGCGGGCAGTACGTCTCCTTGCTCTGCCTCCTCCACCGCGCCATCCCCGAGGGCTCCAAATCGTTCGAAACCGTCGACTCCCTCAGCATCTTCAGAGCAAAGGTACAACTCCTTGTGACGGTTCTTCTCCTTGGGTTCTCGCCTGATCGGACAAGCGTCGTACGTTGCTTACTGATCTTGATTCTGCGTATTGTCCTAGGACTACGATGCAACGATTGAATTCGACTGGGCTCCCCTCCTCGCCGAGTCCAACTGCGATGACGCGGTCGTGCACCGCATCAATGACCGGATCATCCGGGGCGCGCCCATGGACAAGCACTCGAGGTTCTGGAAGGGCGCCAACATCCTGGTGTTCAACTCCTACCTCTGGTGGATGGCCGCGGAGAAGATCCAGATCCTGTAAGCAGCTCCAAATTAAGTTGCACGTGATCATCACATGCAGCAGTCTTTTTAATCACTGCATACCTTTGATGATTGATCTGAACCAACTATATGCATGATTCGATTCCTGCAGGAGAGGCTCTGACGACGACATGAGCAAGGACATCGTGGAGATGGAAGCACAGGAGGCCTACAGGCTGGTGCTGTACCAGGTGGTCAGGTGGCTGGAGAACAACGTGGATCCCAAGAACTCGAGGGTGTTCTTCGTCACCGCGTCACCGACCCATACCAAGTGAGCTCACTGACATGCAACCATTCACCAGATCTCGTAGAACTTAGAAACATCTGCAACTAGCTCACACTGCTACATGAATTATATGTACGTTGCCAACTACCAGTAGCAAGGAGTGGGGCGAGGAGACGGAGGGCAACTGCTACGGCCAGACGGCGCCGATCACGAACGCGTCGTACTGGGGGAGCACGAGCAGGGCGATGCTGCGCCGCACCAGCGAGGTGCTCGGCGCGTCGAGGGTGCCCGTCGGCGTGGTGAACATCACGCAGCTGTCCGAGTACCGCAAGGACGCGCATACGCAGATATACAAGAAGCAGTGGACGCAGCCGACGCCGGAGCAGGTCGCCGACCCCAGGAGCTACGCCGACTGCACCCACTGGTGCCTCCCCGGTGTGCCCGACGCCTGGAACGAGCTGCTCTACTGGAAGCTCTTCTTCCCCACCAACGACCAGGTCCTCTGATACATAGCCGCCGCCGTCGATGATCTAACAACGTACGTCCGCGCGCCATGCGCTAGCTTTGTGATTAGAAACATGGATGGGTGGTCGTGGCAGTGATCTGTTCCTCTTTTTGGTAATGTAATGTGCCTCTTGTCCTGTTGAATGAATGAATACAGAAACTTTTCCTTGTATGTTCAAAATTGTGACATACTACAATCTCGTAATCTCCAACACGCTCTTTGTACGTCGTGGCTGGGAACCTTTTATTTTTCTTTTCTTTTTTTGGAACGCAGTCGTGGACTCGTGGTTGGGCTAGGAGACGCACGGCACTGCTTGCAGGTCTGTTTGGACGTGGATTTTTTATGGACTCAAATCAGAAAAGAAAGCCCAAATTCCCGTAAGCTGGGTGGGTGGGCTAACGAAATGGCTTTGTGAGACCCGACCCTAAAAGTTAGGTTCCTTCTTTTCAGCTGACTTTCTCTAAATAAACAAATATAACTATTTTTTATTATCTTTTTAAAATAACTTATCAGGATAACTATTTTAAAATAGTTTATCAGATTATCAATATTTAAGTCATTCACACAGGCGACAAAAACTAATCAACCGCAACCGCCGAAAAGAACTTAATGATCGGCCAGATTTATAGGCTTTTCTCAGGCCATCCAGGCCCATATCGTTTTGCGACATTGGATTCAGGCTGCCACCTTACACCTTGATTTCTTGCTGGGCCCAGCTTTACCTATGGTGGCGTGCTACCTCTACCGTATTTTTCCATGAGTTGACTCTCTTTTTTTTTAACATACCCCATACAACACATAGAAATCCACACATGCAGACCACCACATGCATGTACTTACACATACGATGTCTACGAAAAACTGAACGAGCAGAGCTTGACGAATAAATAATGAAATCACCACCGATGCTTTGCTTGGTGGCTAAGGTATAATCATCTCCACTAGTTACCCAAGCAAGGCTTGGTTCTCTCCGTGTGTTGACTTCGAATGCAGAATGATCCCGTCTTTGTTCAGGCACGGTATGATTGAATCTCCTTTGGTTACACCCGAGAAGAATCTGCCATTTCAGCAGCACTTCTTATTTCAAGCATTTCGACAGTGACTTCATCAGAACTGAAAGTTCAGCTAGTGGCGCACTAGCTAGCTAGGGTGTTAGCATTTTCTTCGGATGCAAGCTTCATGTACCTCCATGCAACTGCGAAAGAGATTGAAGTCTGTCTGTTATATATATCTTAGTTGCTTCTTAATTGTGCAAAGTGAGAACTGCAGGTCGATTTTATGGTAGAAATTGACCGTCTGCCTGAGACGTTGACAACTCAACATGCCTCCTGCACTGTTTCATCAACCAAGGCGTTCGTTGTGTGAGATTAGATCGATCTTCTGCACAGGTAGAGCCTTCTGCTTCACATTTTTCAATGTCCTGATCTTATTTTTTATTCTTTAGTTGGGTGTCTGATTACTCTGTTCCTAGGCGAAGGCGACTTCAGCAGACAAGAACTGTGCATGTCGCATCCACTGGTAGTTACATGCGTCTCCTCAGTAGGTTTGATGGTCAACATCACTTCTCACGATCGATGTACAGCAGAGTACCGAAATGACTTGAAAAACGAAATGCCTTCTTCCAATCGTTTGTATTGAGCAAGTTTTTTTTTACCTTAATCTTAGAATGGAAGGAAGATATCAACATATGGATTTGGTTTCAGTTGTCCTGTCTGCCAAAGTAGATTTGTGTTTGCTATGCTACCTCTGGGCTATGGTGCTGATCTGGACTGTTATTTGCACAATTTTGAATAACTTTACTTCAGCCCCTGTGCCGTTTCATAAGAATAATGTATTATGTTACTCCTGTAATGTAGATATATTAGATAAGGACCGGTCTAAATCCCATTGGTGAAAGATCAGTATAATTAATAGAGTCCTCTCGTCCATTCTGAAATATCCTGTTCCAAGAATAACCTGACATACACTTGTTCAGATAGTAAAAAGTCAAAGAACCGATGGATATCACAAGAATGCTGTCTATTTCCACCAGAACCAGAATGTAGTAACAGAAGTGAATTAGTCCAACTTTCCTTGTTTCTCAGGTTCAGAACCAATAATATCATCAGAAGTAGTTCGAACGAATTGATTCATCGGAGTGTTTAAGCAATGTCAAAGGTGAGAATAATTATGGAAGGAATTGTATGATATAGACAGTCAGTCTCGCTACTGACAGTAACTGCTCACAAACATGATGAGATTATGAGAAAGACCACAGCTTTGGTGTATGCTTGACAAAAGGCATATGCAACCGATCCTCGAACTATTCGGATGTGACATTGTATACACATATACACTGTAAACCAAACTTAAAAGTGGTTAGTACTAGTTAGTAGGGCATGTATGTGCACTGTTGGCCTTTGTTGGAATCTCACCAAAAATGATGTTGGTCATTGGTCATTCTGCTCCACATATACTTGTCCAAATTTTTGTATGCCTTGGCTTAGAAGCCAGTGGGGGAAGTTAAGTTCTGACTTTACAAGAACGATACTGTAGCAATTAACAAATTGTTTTCAGAGAGCAAGCTGAAGTCTCTTTCACCTGTTCTTTATTTGTCAGAATCACTTCCTCTGTTCACCATCTCCTGCATATATATATGTATGAGCAATTGGGCAACCATGTAGTATATATGTAAGACCATGATTTGGAGCAGAATTAAGACGTTGACACGATTCCTAGACGACGTTTAGGTGCACCAAAACCAGGTCAAGTGGCAACAACTCTCACCTAAAAGGATCCTTTTACCAGAAGCGATCGATAGCACCTGCAGCATTGCACTGAGTCTGAGCTGCAACAACTCTGTCCCCATGCAAGCTATTTGATCGTGCATGCATTCCTCGCGAACAACCGTACGACAAGGAAAATACCACAGTACATAGCTAGCTAATTTCTCGGCCGGATCGAAGAGTAAACCCGACGATAGGTCGGAGGCATTTCGCCGTCAAGATGACCGGCAGCACTCCGCCGCGGAAGGGCCGGAGTACCGCCGGCGCCGCGGGGGACCTCGAGGACGAGTGGCAGGCGGCGGAGGCGGCCAAGAAGGCGAGCTACTCGTCCCCCACCAGGGTGTGGGGCGTCACCGTCAGGGTCAGCCTCCGGAGCCACTTCAACTCGTTCGTGCTGCTGGTGCTGGTGCTAGTGCTGTTGTCCCTCCTCGGCGCCTCGGTCACGACCAAGAACAACGGCGCCGCCGATCAGCCGCAGCAAGCGCAGACCGTGCCGCCGCCCGCAGACGGCCGCGGCGACGCCGATCAGCCGCAGCAAGCGCAGACCGTGCCGCCGCCCGCAGACGGCCGCGGCGACGCTGACGGCAGCCAGGGCGAGGACAAGTGCGACCTGTCCTCCGGCCGGTGGGTGTACGACGAGAGCGCGTACCCTCTGTACAAGGAGAGCGCGTGCAAGTTCATGTCCGACCAGTCAGCGTGTGAGAAGTACGGGAGGACGGACCTCAGGTACCAGCATTGGAGGTGGCAGCCGCACGGGTGCGACCTGCCTAGGTACGTGCTACATCGCTATGTCGTGCATTAGCCCAGAATAATCATAGTCTTAAGCTAAGTGACCGGCGTAACAGTGGCTACGTTCTGACACGGTGAAATTAAGGTAGTAAGAAGTAGTACATCGTAGGTCGTTTTGGTGATGGATGCATGCACCGAAAATTGTTTGGAATCAATGCACGATGGTTCTTAATTTTGAAGTAGCTAGGTGTACACAAATGACAAATGTTGCACGCTTCTGCACGAGTCTGCCGGTTGTTCAACAGCTCAGGCATTTAGCTAGCTAGAACTAGAAGCATGCTGTTTCCTAACAGCCAAAGGATGGGGTGCTCATTTGGAGTCAAAGACACGAGTATTCCTTGATACACAACTATTGCCACACATGCGCAGGTACATGCACGTTAGATTTGATCGGTTGGGTCCAGGGCAACAAGTAGTGCAAAGTTTTTAATTTGCTACACGTTATTTTGCATGCATGAGGACTATGTACTAATCAAGTCCTGTGCCGAACGAACTGTATGGACTAGGTTCGACGCGGCGAGGCTGCTGGGGGAGCTGCGGGACAAGCGGCTGGCCTTCGTCGGCGACTCGCTGAACCGGAACCAGTGGGTGTCCATGGTCTGCCTCATCGACACCGCCACCCCGGGCCTCCACAAGACCATGAACTCCACCGGATCGCTCATGTCCTTCAAGATCCACGTACGTACATGAACAACGGATCGCAAGTCGCGTTAGTTTTCAAAAGAGATTCGCATTCTAGCTAGTTACATTAACGCTGAAACCAAAGGCTGAAATTATGCACATGCATGATCGATGGAGTATTTCAGGAGTACAACGCATCAGTGGATTTCTACTGGTCGCCGTTGCTGGTGGAGTCGAACTCCGACCACCCGGTGCACCACCGGATCGCCGACCGGATCGTGCGCGCGGCCTCCATCAATAAGCACGCCAGGCACTGGACCAACGCCGATGTGCTTGTCTTCAACTCGTACCTCTGGTGGCGAAGGGCCGCCATGAAAGTCCTGTAAGCCAGTACTACTACTAATTGAGTACGTAGTTATTTCACTTTGACCTCGCATGATTCCTCATGCGTGCATGCAGGTGGGGTTCGTTCGACGCCGCGGCGGAGGAGGACGGGTACGGGGTGTACAAGGTGATCGACAGCCTGCGCGCGTACGAGCTGGCGATCGCGACGTGGTCCGACTGGCTCGAGTTCCACGTCGACCGCGACCGCACCCAGCTCTTCTTCATGACCATGTCGCCGACCCACCTCCGCTCCGACGAGTGGGAGCACGGCGGCGGCGCGGAAGGGGGAGAAGGTCAGGAGACCACCATCAACCACAAGTGCTACAACGAGACGGAGCCGATCGCGGCGGAGGGGTACCGCGGCAACAACACCGACCCCGCGTTCGCGCGCGCGGTGGAGCAGCAGGTGCGGCGTCTGGGCACGCGCGGCGTGGCGGTGAGGCTGCTCAACGTGACGCAGCTGTCCGACTACCGCAAGGACGCGCACCCATCGGTGCACCGCCGGCAGTGGGACCCGCTCACCGAGGAGCAGGAGCGCAACCCCGCCAGCTACGCCGACTGCATGCACTGGTGCCTCCCCGGCGTGCCCGACGTCTGGAACCAGCTCCTCTACGCCCACATCGTGTCATGATACAAAGGCATACATGCATGCGTGTATACTGTACTGCAACACTTACAAGATAAACCTTTGTCCTGGTTTGAAGTGAACCGAAGTGGTTCTTTCTCTCCTTTTCTTTTCTTTGATTTTGGGCTATATGTTGGGCAATTGTAAATCCTACTGTATGTTCTGCAATCAAGTAATATCCAATCTTCACTGCATCTCACCGGTGGATTTGTGAGACATGAACATTAAGCAACGCAATGCATCAGAGTGAGAAACACAACCATTCGCCCAAAACAATTTCTACTGATAACGAAATACTTTTTTTTGTAACATTTCTTCTACTATATAGTCTTAACTAACAGTACGACGTATATGTGGTTGGCATTACTTCGAAGCAAAGACGAAGCGTTCGAGGCATTCAAGAAGATCAAGGCTGCAACTGAGATGGAAAAGCATCAGAGGCTGAAAGCTCTGCGCACCGACCGTGGTAGCGAATTTATCTTGAATGAGTTTGATGACTACTGTAAGCTGCTGAGAATTAGGCGTTATCTGACAACACCCTACTTGCCTCAAAAGAATTGAGTGGTCGAAAGGAGAAACTAGATAGTGGTCGGTATGGCGAGGAGTCTGTTGAAGAGCATGGTTGTCCCAGGAGAATTTGGGGGGGGGGGGGAGCGGTCTCGACTGCAATTTATCTCCTAAATTGACCGCCAACGAAAAGCGCCATTGGCAAAACTCCTTACGAATCCTATTACGACTGCAAGCCTAGTGTGGGTCACCTCCACATGTTCGGGTGCGTTGCACATGTAAAGACGACCACGCTACACCTCTCCAAGCTAGCAGATCGATGCAAGCCAATGGAGGCTATCAGATGGTTAGTCCAACGACACGATGAGTTCTGATGACTCGTGATGTCGTGTTCGAGGAGGAGAGGAAGTGGGAGTGGAGCAGAGATTCTTCGATAGAGGTACAACCTATGGAAGATATCTTCACAGTGCATTATCCTAATACTAATGTAGGTCTTAATGACTATGTAACCAACACATCGACTATGGTGGGCGTAGTCGGATCTTAACGACCACGTAGTAGCTTCCGACACTATGACAACGTAGGACAAAGTCGGAAGGCATGACCACGTTGCAGAAACTCCAGGCACAACCACGGCAAGAACGAGTGCGGGGAGTCGGGATGCCTGGCTCAACTACACTACGTACTACAGTAGCAACAATGAGAGCGCTGGTCTCACCTATTGCTTCGCGAAGATTGGAGCTTGATGAAAGCTCGTCTGAAGGACCTCGATGGGAGCGTGATATCAAGAGTCACTACAATGCCACATCTTCGACCGAGCTTAAAGATTCCGAGTTTTGTTTGCTCAGAAAAGTGGAGCCTATGAACTTTAAAGAAACTAAGTCGAAGCTAGAATGGAGAAGCGCTATGGAGAAGGAGATGTCCTCTATCTAAGAAAATAGAACATGGATGCTAGTTCCATTACCAGTCGATCACAGGCCGATTGGGTTGAAGTGGGTGTATAAGGTGAAGAAGGATGCCCAAGGCGTGATCGTAAAGCACAAGGCGATGCTAGTTGCAAAGGGGTACGTTCAATGACAATGTGTTGATTTTGATGAAGTCCTTGCCCCTGTTGCGAGACTAGAATCGGTACGACTGCTTATTGTGATTACGGCACAAAAAAGATGGGAGGTTCATCATATGGGTGTGAAGTCAGTCTTCCTCAACGGTGATCTGGAAGAAGTCTACGTTGTGCAACCTCCAGGTTTTGAGAAGAAAGGAGAAGAACATCTGGTATTACGATTACAGAAAAAAAAACCTTATATGGTCTACGTCAAGCCCTGAGAGCTTGGAATGCGAAGCTAGACAAGTCTCCAGTGGCACTCGGTTTTGAACAATGCCTACTAGAGCATGTAGTGTACAACGAAGCCAAGGAAAAGGGAGTTTGTTAGTTGAAGTTTATGTGGATGATTTGATCATCACTGGAGAGAGTATCAAGGAGATCAGTAGCTTCAAATGCCAGATGAAGAAATTATTTAGTATGAGTGACCTCAGGTTACTCAGCTCCTACTTGGGCATTGAAGTACATCAAAATCCTAGGAAGATTACTCTCAAGCAGTCCGCATATGCAACAAAGTTGTTGGACAAATGCGGCATGAAGGATTGCAATCCAACACAAACTCTGATGGAACCCTGCCTGAAGATGAGTAAAGATAGCATAAACCCTCCCATAGAAAAGACTCTATACAAAGCATGATCGAAAGCTTGAGATACTTGCTACACACATGATCGGATTTGACGTTCTTGGTTAGTATGGTGAGCAGGTACAAGGAAAATCTATCAATGGAACATATATGTGCAGTAAAATGCATCCTGAGGTGTGTGAAAGGAACGATGAATTACGAGTGTATCTACGAGAAGAAGGAAGAAGTTTTAGGGCTGATCGATTACTCATACAGTGATCTAGCCAGGGATACAGATGACTGGAAAAGTACTTCGAGCATAGTGTTTTTCCTTGGGTCCAACCCAATTAGTTGGTGTTCGCAGAAGCAGAAGGTGGTTGCTTTATTCTCGTGTGAATCAGAGTACATTGCAGCTTGTGTGGCGGTATGTCAAGGGGTATGATTGGGACGATTGTTGGCTGACATATTGAAGACGAAGGTTAAGAAGGTAACCTTAAAGATTGACAATAAGTCCGCAATTATGTTGTGCAATAAACCCAGTCTATCATGAGAGAAGCAAACGCATCGATACTCGATTTCATTATATAAGAGAATGTGTATAATCAGGAGTGATAGAAGTGCAACATGTTTGCACAGAAGACCAACTCATGGACATCCTGACCAAGTCGCTCTGAAGAATGAAGTTCATGGAGATGTGAGAGAAGATCGGTGTGCAGAACATCCACGTGAGACAACAAGCTTAATGAGTAGATTGATAGAGTTAAGCTAGTTGCTCTTCAGGTCTAGTCAAATTTATGACCACGTTCTACGACCACGTTCAAACTCTGTAGGAGTCGTAAGTCGTAAGAACACTGTAACAGTCGTAAGAACACTGTAGTAGTCATAAGTCGTATTCAGAGTGGTCGTAAAAAATGAAGTCGGATGTTTCCGTGTCAGATTTTTAGCGTGGTATGTCGTGTTAGTTTTAAAGTCTTGTTGTTGCTTTCTATATAAGAAAGAAGAAAAGGACGTAGACACATCGCAATTGACAACACATCAAAAAAAAGAAATCTATCTGTGCTTACTCGTGTTCACGTGTGTGTGATCGTAAAGGTTATCGTTTATCATTCGTTTAGACTTTCTGAGAAATTCGACCAACACGGTGGTAGCAGGAGATGGGCAAGGTGGCACTAGCAATAGCATCCAGCTAGCATAGGTTCAGCAGACGTGCTGTAGGGCTACCTGGTCGCCTTTACCTATAGAATTTGGGGTTAGATTCGCCTTTTGTTTCCTTTTATAGCTTTACCTATACGCCCCGCTCATTTCGACTTAAACTTCTGACTTATTTTTCACAATTCATAAATTTTGTCTTTTTTCTGAACTTTTGGCTTTTTTCTAGCTTTTTTGCCAGTTTTTTTCGCGTATTTGTTTGTGTTGTCCGTGATGAGATAACATATTTTTTTCTATTTGTAAATTTAATTACGCCAAATAAGCCACCTTCAGTTACAGTATAATTTTAGTCAGCTATAATATATTTTAGTCGTAAACTATTATTTTTCAGCCCAATTAAGCAAAGCCTATAGGAAGTGAATGATTGAATAATCATTTGAGCATGCATGCAAACATGCTTGCCTTATTGGCATTTGACTATGTTTAGATTGGTCAAGGCCTTCTCACACCATGGTGGGCAAACAAATCAAAAGCTAGACCCATGAATCTGACCAAAGCTATCTCAGTTGTCTAATCATAAGATTTTCACCGTGGGGTGTTGAGATAAAGGAGCACAATTAAGTCTCGGGGGAAAAAATTAATTAGCACTATATTAGCTACATTCACATTAGGAAAATGAAAGCAGCATCTTTAATTTAGAAAAGCCATGCCACTGTGGCAAAGAAAACAAACAAATTCCAAATATGTTTTTTTACCATCTATATTTCTTTTGAACTTTTCCCTGCATGTGGATGCGGATGTTTCCTCATTTTTATGTTAAAAAAGGACACTAAGTCTAGATTAGGTGTTTTGAGTTTATGGCTCATGTTACAGTAATTAGCTTTTAAATGATATATATTTTTTAAGGTAAGACATATAAATTGATTGCAGTAGACACTATACCGAATTTATCTTATCTATATAGGCTAAATTATGTGCGAGTGTTTCTCCCTATATTTACTCTTTCGAACAGACAAAATTTAAAAATTTAAGCTAAAAAATCTATCCGTACAAAAGTTGAGAACACAGTGCTATTTTGATACATACTTCGATGCTAGCTGTAGTTTTTTGGTAGATAGTATAGCATGTATACTCGCATGCAACTTTGTGATATATACTTGGTCGCAGGGATTACATTGATGGGGAATGATATATTGTCAGATACCGTACATGCATGCTAGCTAGCACTGTGCCGGACTTGTTTTTTCATTTATGCGTGGCCAATGCCCTTGTCTTTAGCATCTGTCATGTTGTTATCGATATGGGAAAATGGTACATGGATGGAGAAAGATGAAATGAGGACGTGGTACCAAGTGGCTGGTGACACCACACTTCATTAGGCCAGGGTCCATGTAGTCGAAGGCCATCGCCACCTATGGATGCAGTGGCAGTAGCGCACCACCTTGCTTCGATTACCTCAAGAAATGCGACAGTTGTCTCATTTCACACACAGGAAAGGAGGACATGTTCTTTTTGGCTGCGGTTTATGATTTTTGATTGAAATTTTTGAATTTTGGCTGTTTACGGTACAGATTACAAAGAGATAGATACTCACTTACGATTTTGGTTGGTACAGATGTTAAGCTTTTAATGTGTAGATCGTTTAACTTGTAATCCCTGTCTTGAGAAAACACTCCGTTTGAAAGTTAATTACTGTAGTAAAAATCAAAAGCCACTAACTTTTAAGGTAAAGAATAGGCTCAGGGAGAGAACCTCTCACTATAGAGAGAGATGAGCCTCTCACTATAAATAGGGCAACCCACCTTTGGGGCCAATCCATCCTCCCTTCTTGTACAACTTGACTGGAAAATGTCGTGTGTTCCCTCTAGCTACATATGCATCTCACTTGATCTCTCCTCTCTCTCTGTGTAAGAGCTTCTCTTGCTACCTGCTTCTCATGGCCATTGCTGCTTATG
Source organism: Dendrocalamus latiflorus (assembly GCA_017311315.1). Taxonomy (NCBI): domain Eukaryota; kingdom Viridiplantae; phylum Streptophyta; class Magnoliopsida; order Poales; family Poaceae; genus Dendrocalamus; species Dendrocalamus latiflorus. The sequence continues at coordinate 2,053,597 of CM029631.1, forward strand.
CTGTGGCTTCCTTTTCTTTTCTTTTCTTCCACCACTCCACATAAAAAAGAGTTGTAGTAGTGCATGTGGAAAGAAGAGCTGAAAATGGTATAAGCAATCATTAAAGCTCAGGAGGGATAACGCCTAAGGTCCACTTATTTTGACTTAAGTTTCTGTCTTATTTTTCAATATTTATAAATTTCGTCTTTGTCTGGCTTTTCAGTTTTTTGGAGCTTTTTTGTCGGTTCTTTTTTCTATATTCGCTAACCTATTTTTTCTATTTTTAATTTTTTAAATTTAATTATATTAAATAAGTTATCATCAGATACAGTATAATTTTAATCAGTTATAGTGTAATTTTAATTATATGTCACCAACTTTCAGTTTAACTAAGCGGGCTGTAAAACATTAGAACCATTAATGGTTTTATCAACTCGTGTAAAGTGTTGTCTATCCTGAGCTTTACGGATTGTTCTTACCCCACGTCACGATTCAGAAAAGGGAAGAACAGCGCCATATATTTCCATCCATATCCTTCGTTTATTTGTTACAGTGGAACAGAGGTGAGGTAGTATTTATTGCACACTGTAACAGAGGTGAGGTAGTATTTATTGCATAGTTTTTTCTCTCTCTCATGGACGCACATGCTATCTTTACTTTGACGCACATGCTATCTTTACTTTGCTAGGCCTCTGGCCAAGACAGCTACTTGTGATTTCATCACTATTTTAGCAGATAGTGCATGTGATATGATAGGGTGTCCCTGCTTGTAACTATGTGTCTGTTTGATATAACTATGGTTTATAGTTTTTATCTACAATTTTTGATTTTAGCTATTTGTGATAGATTATGAAGAGAGATATTCGCTTACGATTTTAGTTAATACAAATATTGAGCTTTTAATGTGTACTATAATTAACTTGTAGATTCTATATTAAAAAAATACTCTGTTTAAAAGTTATATACCGTAGTAAAAAAGTCAAAATATGTTTTTAGAAGCCGTGCATGCATTTCTCTGGTAGGTTTGGGCATGGTCTTAACTTGATACCGTACAAAAACGAGTAAATGCTGACCTAACCAATGCAAGACCATGTTCCATAATCCCTGCAATCCATAAATTAAAGGTACTTATTCCCTACTTCATACTGGCTAGGAGTTCTTTTTTTTCTGGAAGGGTTCATAGGGAAAATTGATTATATAGGACTGAGTTGAGAGGGTTTTAGCAAAATAGGATCAAGTTATTTGTACTCATAAATATAGGACTGAGTTGAGCTCCTTCTTGCAAATATAGGACTTTTCCAATTTTAATTTCATTTTCATTTTCTAGCCCTTTTTCTCTACGCGAAATGACTCTTTTGCCCCTTCCTCCCTCGCCTCCGGCCGCTCCAGCGCCGCGCCGCCGCCGCCCAGCGCCGCCCCGCGCCGCTGCTCCCCCGCGCCGCGCCGCCGCCGCCCAGCGCCGCCCCGCGCCGCGCCGCCGCCGCCCATCGCCGCCCCGCGCCGCGCCGCCGCTCCCCCGCGCCGCGCCGCCGCTCCCCCGCCCCGCCGCTGCTATAGCGCGGCGCGGGGTGGCGCTGGGCGGCGGCGGCGCGGCGCGGGGGAGCAGCGGCGCGGGGCGGCGCTGGGCGGCGGCGGCGCGGCGCTGGAGCGGCCGGAGGCGAGGGAGGAAGGGGCAAAAGAGTCATTTCGCGTAGAGAAAAAGGGCTAGAAAATGAAAATGAAATTAAAATTGGAAAAGTCCTATATTTGCAAGAAGGAGCTCAACTCAGTCCTATATTTACGAGTACAAATAACTTGGTCCTATTTTGCTAAAACCCTCTCAACTCATTCCTATATAATCAATTTTCCCAGGGTTCATACTAGGAACTGAACTTGCTAACACATTCATCTTCTAACCTTGGGGAATAGATTGAAACAGTGGTTATTGAGTGCATGCGCGTACATTTCTTTTTATATATACGTATGTATGTATGAGGCTCATCCTCAGATGCTGCCACATACTCTCTCAAAGCCACGTGGCAGGTCTTGCAATGAAGCTGCTGCAGCTAGTGACTAGCATGCATGTTCAGTATACATGCTTGCACTGTGCGTCTGTGCCTGAGTACTTGGTGGTATGGTGGTACAGGTCTTATCGTCTTTGCCCTTTGGGCTTGATCAACTCGGCTTTAGCTTCTGGCTTATTTTTCACTATTTATAAGTTTCGTCTTTTTCTGAACTTTTAGCTTTTCGTTGAGCTTTTTTGCCGGTTCTTTTTTCCCGTATTTGTTTGTATTATACGTAATGGGCTAACATATTTTTTATTTTTAATTTTTTTTAAATTAATTATGTTAAATAAGCCTCTGTCAGCTACAGTGCTTTTTTCAGCCAGCTACAGTGTTTTCAGCCATAAGCCACGAGCTTTTTAGCCGAACCAATCACCACCCATGTGCCTATGCATTTGATGACGACCATTTCAGGACATGTCTACGTAGGTGGTCCGTCCGATCTTCTACGGCAGAAACTCAACGGCCCATGATGTCCCACGTACGTACCAATATTGTACCGTGATCGACCTCCCTATGGCTGGCGAGATTCATACCTACGTACACAGATATACGCTTTCATTGTTCTTGCATCTCGTGAAAAATCTGATGACTACCTGGGATATTGAATCTCCAATGTGCTACGCTTCAATGAATGTTCTGTAGAGGAACGTTTGCTTATTCTCCTTTTTGGTTTTTAAAAACAAGTTCTCATATATTTTTTGTTTTCTTTTATGATTTTTTGGGTACTACTACGCGCGTACCTTTGTGTTTCTTTGCTTGTATATCAAGGTGGTGTTGAGCGTAGAGACAAAGGTGCTCGGTGCCCAGTACAGAAATGAAGAGCCTTCTTTAACTAAAAGCTTCCCAATCTTCGATAGGTCACTAGTGTTTCCATATTAAAGAACAAAACATATTTCTGTGCTTTATTAGCAGCTAGCTTAGGGTTGTGCTAACCAAACTCCGTGCACCTCACGAACAGATGCTAATTAAATGATTAAAGCTGCTTCTGCTTCTCGAGTTAATTAGTATATCATTACAGAACAGGTCGATCAAATTAATATAATGGATGCATGTGCACGTGCTCCTGTAGTACAACCCTGTCATGCTCTGAGTTGCAATTTCACTAGGCTTCTTTAATACGGAGTTTTTGGCATATATAGTGTTTTTAGAGTCCGTATTTACAGAAATATCAACATGTTTGTAAAATTTATAAAAATAGCACTTTTGATGTCTAATGGATGAGAGACAGGTCCAAGGGAAGGGCTTGCTGCCCGACCACCATGTGGTCCCAGGCCTGCCACCCGGTGGCCGGGCGACAGGCCATTAGCCCGCATCATTAGTCGCTTAATTAACCTATTTAATTACATGCCGCTCGTACAATTTTTAGATGTAGTAAATGAGTGCAAAAAATTACGATATTTTTTTGTGGAGCTTCCCGAGGAAGCGTGCTATATTGTATAATTTTCTCGTATTTTTCATTTTGATACTTGAAAATTCTTTTATGCAAACTGTTTGTCGGAATTTTTTAATATAGAAAATGAGCTCGAAAAATTATAATTTTTTTTGAGGATCTTAAAAATAATTTTCCAAAAAATCTTAGTGCTAAAAATTATGCGAGTCCGCTGTGTAAATTTCCAACATAAAGTTATCACCATTCACTCTCTTTCTGTTACCTTATGGTCCAACAGCATTTGTTGGGCATGGAACTCGAAGGTGACAAAATGAGCTGCTTGTTCCTACTGGTTGTCATTTTTTTTGTTGAGATCACTTGTTGTCAAATCTATCACCTTTCCATCTAAAAAAATCACCTTCCGGGCCTTTTCAAGAATATATATATCCCAGCTAAAATGTACAGAGTTAGAAGAAAGAACCTTATATTATCGACGTTATTGACGACAACTCTCAATCTTCTTTAAAGGTAACCCTTGACTCAAACCGGCCGATTACACACTCAAACAGCTGAGACCAAGTTCAGCAAGAAGAGCATAATCTCATCTTCCATCGAAGGGCAATTGAGGATGCTCCATGAAAGCGTGGGCAGCAGACTAAGCTAAAAACGTTCCATGACCTGCTTGTACAAAAGGCAATAATTACATATACGGAAATGCTATGAAAAGCAGCATCAATGTGCCACACTCAAGCCTAACCAAATTACAGGGTATTTTGGGTGCAATGGATGATTGCATAATTTGTTTGGCTGTACTAAGGAATGTTTTTGGAAACCATTACAACATTTATTTGAGGACTAAGGTATCGAATTCGGATCACATGCCAACTCCACCCACCAGAGGTGAAGAACATGATATGATCTGCAGCCGCCGACCCCGGGGAAGACGGCCGGAGGCGATTAGATCTGAATCGCACAACTTAGTCCGCTCCTCCTCCCGAGCCCAACTCCAACATGAGGCCGCCCTTAGGCTCGCCATGGCCATCAGCATCGCACCTAGTGGCCAAATCTCGCTGTCGTTGATGCCACTTGAGATCTTGCCACTGCCGCCGCCGCTACTGTCGCCAACTTATGAAGAGGAAAGGAAGGATGGACGCTGCGCTAGGGTTTCACAAGAGGGGCGAGCGCATGGGTCCGTTGGCATGGAGGGGCGAGAGGACGCGAAACACATGGTTGCGTGGGAGACGTGGCGAGGGGTTCGCTTGTGGTGTGTGGAGCAAGACGATTTAGGATCGCGTGAGGAAGGAGAGGCAAGGAAGGGAACGCGTCAAGGAGTGGTGGTAACAGGATCACTTACCGCTCGATATGGCTACAATCAGGGGCGGAACCACACCCCTAGCAGGGTAGGCTTTAACTCGGGGTGTGAAAAAAATATCTAGTGTACAACTCAAATAAATTCAGTCAAGTCTGGGTAACATTTTCATGATCTAACCCAGATAGTTTAGATCATTCCGTCACCAGCTACAATCGAGGTGAATTGGGCCGGTCAATGGCGCGACAACACCGTGTAGAGCCCATGACCGGCAAACAACAACCCAAAGAGCAAAAATCCGCAATCCACCGCGCGACGCCACGGGCTCGCCGCCTCTCCCACGACGCGGAGGTGGAAGAGCGCGGGCAGCACGAAGGAGAGCAGCGCGCACACCGTGCTCCCGACGAAGGAGGCGAACGACCCGAACGCCGGCACGAAGCACGCCACCACGGCCAGCGCGGCCACCACCGCGACGCGGCTCAGGTGCAGCGCCACCCGTTCGACGACACCACCACCGCGGCAGCGCTTCCGCAGCCACCCGCTGGGCGCGAACAGCCGCGCCTCGACGATCTCGTGGATCGGGTGCATCATGATCGGGAACGTCAGCGCCAGCGCAATGCACAGCACGACCTGCCAAAAAGAATCAACACGAAGACACGAAACGAATCAGATGATCATGTTTGATCAATCGACATCTTGATGAAGTTATACTTCGTGCATGGAGATTTTGCTGACCTTAACAGCGGCGGTGGACCAGTTGTTTGGAAGATTCAGAGTTACGATGTCCTTGGTGGCCTCGCCGTAGGCGAGGTAGCCGCACACGCCGAAGCTGACGTACACGACGGTGACGCCGGCAATGGCTTGGAGGAGCACCGACCGGAACTTGCTCCGGTTGGACATGGACGCCTCAAGCGCCAGCGTCAAGCAGAAGCCCTCGAAGCAGAACACGGCGACGCCGCAGGCGAACGGGACGCCCCAGAGCCCAGCGAACGCGCTCCGGCCCGCGAACGGCTGTCCGCGTCCGGCAAGAAGCTGGAGGTCCTCCTTGACGACGGTGGCCACCGCCAGGACGGTGCACGCATCGGCGAGGATGCTGAACGGAGCGAGCGACGACAGCGAGCGGATGAAGGAGAGCGCGGCCTGGGCCGGCAGAATGAACGCGAGGACGACGGTGGCCGGCGAGATGGGGCCGCCGCTGGGGAAGACGGAGCAGATGTTCTGGCCGATGAATACGAGGTAGGCGACGGAGCCGCCGGTCTGGGAGAGGATGATGGTGGCTTCTGTGAAGTACCGGCCAATAGGGCCGAAGCATTTCTCACCCAAATCTCCATAGGTGTAGTTGCCGTGCTGATGCTGGTGGTGCTCCTCTGTTTCTTGCTCTCGTAGCTTGTCTCTGCAATCCAACTTCAGAACGAACAAATAGTACGAAAGTTAGTGAGACTAATTAGCCGCATAAAGATCGGATTAATCGAGCAAAAGCAACTAGTTCGTGAAGCTGATTTAATCCTGAGAAATCCAAGCAAACAGGGGGAGAACATGGAGGAGCAGATATGTAATACTGACAAGCAGGAGCATGCAGTAGAAGGTTGCAGCGCCGGCGCCGGAGACGCCGAGGGCGCCTGCGAGCCAGCCGGCGGTGCGGAAGGCGTAGGGCAGGCCGAGCACCCCGGTGCCGACGATGGACACGACGATGTTCCCCAGCGTCTGCGCGGGCGTCGCGCCCCCCCTCCCCTCCAGCAGCGGCACCTTCGCCTCCGGCGTCATGGACGGATGAACAAAGAACACTCAGCTGCAGTTTGAGCTTGATGCCTCCACTTTCTGCGTGCTTAGCAACAAAAAGACACATCTTTTTTTCGCAATGTTTTATTCCTGTATGGGACGCGCATGAGGATGAGGATCACGAACCGGTTGGTGGCGTGTGTGGGGGCAGTTCGCCTGCTCTAGATGTTGTCGAGTTGTGTGAACTGTTCACACGTTTAACACATTAGCACAATACTTTTTCAAATTTGCGCTTGCACCTTTGTTTTTGCAAAAATAGGTGTTTTTTTCAATAACTCACGGTTTAATTTTTTGAATTTTAGCTATTTATAAAAGACAATATGTAGAAAAAAAATGGTCGCATGTGATTTTAGCCAGTATAGATCTCTATTCGCATTGCTAATTAGAACTCTATTCATTTCTCATTAGGACCCTTGTTTCTAAGATTATTTATACTCAATATAAATCTTATGATAGATAGCACATATAATACAAATTATTTATATATGTAATATGTTAAAAATATTCTGTAACCTCTCTTTTATATAATAATTTTATGAATTATGCTTTCGTGATTTTTTTTTTGCAAAAGCTTTTCACGCCAAGTCGCTGTCTCCTCGTATGATTATTCTTCGTTGTTTTTGATATACTAGCCTCATAGGCGCGGCGCCACGCTGCGCCAGCCACCATGTGTACCGAAGTAAAAGAGGCGATAATTCGTGAGGAGTTTTTTTAAAAAATCGAGGGCACATGCGTATTTTCAAAAAAGTCAAAGGTCTTTTTCGTAAAAAATTGAGGACCTGTACGTAACTAAACGAGGACCCGTACGTAATTTAGAAAACCGCAGGGCGCTATCCTGCAAAGTATACAAAATTTCGGTAAAATGGAGGGGTGTTTTCAAAAAAAGTGTTTTAAAAAACTGGTAGGGACCTTTGCGAGGATAAGAATCTTTACGTAATTTCGGGAAAACGCAGAAACTTTTTCCAAAAAACAGTCTCCCGACCGTACGAAGATTCGGCCACCCCGCGCCGGCCGGCGCGCGCGATGTGGCCGCCTCCTCCGCGCGGGAATTCCCCCGCTCATAATTCATAATAGGGGGAGTATAACATAAAAAAAACCTATATGCGTTGTGCTTCGCCTCTGCAGATCAGAAGGTATCGGGTGACGCGACTGCAGGCTTGGAAGGTACATCCGATCACCTCACCTCACCTCATCATCATTCGTGTCCATCCGGGGAGGACAGCACATTCACCGAGGAAGCAACCGCCGCCGCCGTCGACGAGCCGGCCGGTGTCGAGGTCGATCGTGGAGAGGTGGAAGATTGACGGCGTGCCGGCGCAGGCGCGGCTGCTGCTGCGGGCGCTCGCGTGGCTCTTCTCCCTCCTCGCCCTCCTCGTCATGGCGTCCGACGCGCACGGCGGCGCCCATGACTTCAACCACTACCCGGAATACAAGTTCAGAAGTTCTCAACTCAATCAACTGCCACTCGCTGCACTACAATTTGCCAATCGCCATCGTTTCAGCTTACGATCCTTTCTTGTCCGTGCGGTTACTGCCTGCGCATACGGCATATCGATCATCGCGTGCCTGTACACCATGGCGCAGGTTCTGCGCGACGTCCACAGGCTCAGCTACGGGCGCGGCCTCATCACGGCGAGGAAGGCGGCGGCCATCGTTGACTTCGCCGGAGATCAGACGGGGTCATGTGCAGCATTTGCACGGAATTCGCAAGGCTCCAACCACCAACTTGACCAACGTCCCATGGCCAGCTTACCTCGATCCAACCACCGGAATATTTGTCTCATACTCTCATTCCGGAAACGTTGTATTGTAGGTCGTCGCTTACTTCCTGAAATCGGCCTTGTCCGCGGCGGCGCCGGTGACGGACTACATGCGTCAGCCCGCCGATAACCTGTTAACCGACTAGGCGGCGGCGCCCATTAGCACGGCCTTCGCCCATTAGCACGGCCTTCTTCGTCTTCCTGGTCATCGGCCTCTGTGCTCTTATCTCCGGGTACAACATACATGATTCTTCCCTCTGTATCACATTACAGCATGGTGCAAGATTGTCTCCATTATTTCCTTTTCATTGATTACTTAGGAAAAAGTAAGTGTATTGGATCAAAGGAACTATAGTATTATGTAAGTCACTGTAGGCCTGTTCTTTTCGGTTTCTAAAAGCTATTTTTCGACTTTTCTACAGTAACTAAATTTTAACCGAAGTATCTTTTCAAGATAAGATCTACTAGTTAATTGTAGTACATACTATACCGACTTCATTTATATAGGTAAAATCCGCACATGAGTTTCTGTTACTTTATAATCTCTCGCACGAACAACCTAAAAGACACAAACCGCAGCCAAAAGCCATAAGCTCTAGTCAAAAACAACAACCCATATAACATGGCACATGGTATCATAGTGAGGGGATAATCACGGCAAACTAGCCCATTCTGCATTGCAAGAATGCCTGCCTCGGTAGATATATCTAATTTAAATCCAAAAAACAGTCAATAATTTACATAGACCCTCGGAACATGACTACCATCAACAGCCTTCGCTGCTGGGAGAGGCAAGTATATATACAAAAGAATGCAGAGAGGAATGCAAAAGGACGGAAATATATGGGGCATATACTATACACAGGACTAGCAATGCTATCCAAAAGATGAGATGGCTGTGCAGCCTGTCCAGGATCTTCTTGATGATTTGGCACCTTTCTGCCATGAAAAACACCAAGAGAGCAAAAGGTGGGTGTTTATGTGTCACTCCAATTATCGCCATCTTCGTCATCGCTTCCCACTGCCTGCTCCATAATATAAACATATGTAAGGGATAAGTAATCGGAAGAAATTGACATAAAATGGAATGTTAACTGTAGAGGGACAACCTGGCGTATGGCATTTGCTTTCTCTATTATTGCAGCAACTTTCAAGTTTCTGGTAGAGGCTCTAGCAGGGGCTCTGATGGCTGTCGGCTTAGCAGAACCCACTGGTTTTAGGTTGAACGTCTGATTGGGGGCAAACAACGAACAAGTTAGAGGGAGAGAGAAAATTTGAGATATGTAGAGAATTTTATTTGCCAACCTTGTTCCTTATCTGCTCTAGCAACAAGTTTCTCTCATTGGGCCTTGGCTTATCAGTTGGGGCCACAAGTTCTGAAACCTTCCGCATCTGCAAAAATATAAACGACATTAGGGTAAACACAGGAAACATAAGTACAGCACACGAGTGTTCACGATGAAGGCGGTCAACTACCGTGCTTCTATCATGAGCGGCAACAGCATCAACCAGTGGATTTCTTGGGATGTTTTTTATTGAAATCGGCTTTCTGATTAACCGATGATCTGTGACCTCTGGTTCAAATCGGCTGTCTTCCACTGATATGCCATAATTAGGATGAAGCATCTGAGGTCCAACAGCCCAGCCCATCACCGGTGGCTGCTCGGCATGCACATTGCCACCTTCATCAAGGTCACCAACGTATTTACTTTTATCACCAGGCCACGCCACGACCGGGCTCGGCTGATGTATATGTTCTCTCTCCAAATTATGATCACCACGTGGATAATCTTGAGATACTATTGATTCTGCATTAGGCGATGGGCCTTCAGACTGATCTTCCTTGGAGTTCTCCGCATTTTGTTCTTGTAAATTTTGACCCTCATGGCTATTTCCTTCTTCCAACACTGAACCTGGTGCAGTATGATTTGTTGGGTCTGAAGGTGCTCCACTTGTGCTAGACTGACCTTTAAGATTCTTCTCGTCATATGATGCATTTGGACTATGCTTTTTATTGTCTGAAGTCTCTGAGAACGATTCACCATGCTCAGGTTGCTGGTAACAACCATTTTCAGAAACATGCCCTGGTGTTGAAGAGCTCATTGTGTATAAGAGCATGCCACCTGTGACATTGTGATCATCCACTGTTTTGTCATCCTCTGATGCAGCTTGATATGTATGACTGGGATGCTCACTACTGTCTGAAGTATCTGAAGATAAGATGTACCGTTGAGGACCCTGCTGTAGCATTCCACGTTCACGCGTAGGAAATGGAAGCAAAGGGCTCGATTGGTGCAAAGCCATTACATCTGTGACCCCAATGTCATTCAGATGTTCTTCAGCCTCTGTTGCTGATGAAGACATAGCCCCATGATGCTTAATGTTCTCACAACCCTCTGAAAATGGTCGGTCATGTTCAGTCCTTACAGCATCAGTTACTGCTGGAAGTGTAGATAATGTTCCAAGTTCTACCCTTTGATCATTATTGTCTACCATAGAATTCTGATACTTCTCTTTGATCTCCTGAGAGGAAACCAGTGCTATTAATTCTGCCATTCCATTAAGTGAACCTAGCCTATTATCAATCTCTGGGCTTGATGCAGGCAAAACGGGATTTGTTTTCCTTACAGGCTCAGGCATATGGCCTTTTGTACTCAGAAGTCCTAGGCGAGGCCTTCCAAGCCTCCACTGAAGAGGAGGGAGAGGAGGTGGTTTTTGAGGATCTTCGTAGGAAACATTTGTAAATGGTTCAGTGGGTGGTGAAACAGGAGAATACAGGTATTTTTCCTCAGTACTAGGCATGACAGAAGTAGACGTCATTGTTGATGTCTCAGCTAGTACACCTGAATTTGAAGAACACAGTGCAATTTGGGTATCAAATTCAAGTGAGCGATAAGATCCATTATCTGATTTCACTCGGACATTGCATGATGGAGGCACATCTAGTTCTCCAACCTTGTCATCATTCAAGGAACACGGAACGATTTCAGAATCCAATTCAGGCGATGGACAAGCTTCCTGCTCTAGCTCTACTGGAAGAACATTTATTGATGTAGCGGCATCTGGTTCATCAATCTTATCATTAACTGAAGAACAAGGAGTAATTTGGGAATCAAGACCACCTGAGACATTACCCTCTGACTCAAGTTCCACTAACGCAGGACCGCTCGAAGGAGGGCCATCTAGGTCATATATTTTCTCATTAGTCAAAGAACATGGAGCAATTTCAGAATCAAGTTCACCTGGGACACAAACTTCTGGCTCCTTTTCCACTAGAACAGCATTGCTTAAAGGAGGGGCATCCAGTTCGTCCATCTTTTCATTAACCAAAGATGTAGCAATTTGAGAAACATGTTCACCTGATATGCGATCTTCTGACTCTTCCACTTCAAGAGCAGTCCCCAAAGGAGGGTCATCTTGATCGTCAACCGACTCATTAATTGAGGAAGATGAAACAATTTGAGAATCAAGTTCACCTAAGACATGAACCTCTGATTCCTGGGTTAGAACAGGTTTGCTCAAAGGAAGGGCACCCAGTTCATCTATTTCATCAATTGAAGAACATGGAATATCTTGATAACCATATTCATCCAAGACACGTGCTTCTACTGCCAGTTCCACTGGTACAGTATTACTCAACGGAACATCCAGTTCATCTAGCCTTTCATTAATAAAAGCATGTGGAACAAGGTTAGCACAAGTTTCCTGCTCTTCTTTCACTGGAGCAACATTGCCCAAAGGAGAGCCAGATATTTCACCAATCTTGTCATTATCCAACAAACAAGAACCACTATGAGAATCAACCCCAGCCAAAGCAAGTCGTTCCTGCTCTAGTTCCAATGGAACAGAAGGGACATATAGTTCAGGAATTTTCTCATCGCTGAGAGACTCGTGAGATTTCAAGTCAGAATCCACTCCTGGTGTCTCATCATCGGGATCCTCTTTGACGGAAAAGGGCATCTTGCCTGGTATATCTGTGGCAGATGAGCATTCAGCAAGTTGAGGATCCGGCTTAGAACAAACACAGGCTTCCTGGTCTAATCCCGCTGGCAGCACAGAGACAGAACAAGGGAACTCCAATTCGCTGACCATATAACCATTTGGATTATCATTAGAATCTGAAGATGGTTTATTATCAAAACCTTCAGTGACGGCTGTAAAATCCATCTCATGGTACTCATGGCAGAAGGATATGAAGTCCTCTTCAGTCATAACTTCTGATGGTAATTGTGCTTCATCAGGTGGAGTTGCAGGTTCCCAAAGGGAATCAGCAAGTGGATACAGGTTCTCTTTTGCACCTGTATTACCATTTTGGGTTAAAAGTTCTGAAAGAAAATCCTGTTCTTCTTCAGAGAAACATGGTTGATAGCTCATACTGGGAGCCGGATCAGTTTGAGTGCCGTTCACTATGTACCCAGGATCCATGAATGAGTTTGTACCAAAATAATCTTGAGCAGATGGCTCTCTCACTAAATTTTGATCATCTGATTGTTGTTCCCCCACCATGTTATTTTGCAGGCTTACTACTGCACCATCCTTGTCCAAATCATACTGACACGGAACTTCAGCACTAATATTGGTCTCTTCTGGTAATTCCTCCTGACAACCAGATTCTTCTGGAAAATGCAATGATGAAAGATACTGAATATCGTCACCGCCACTAAATGTTTCACATGTAGTTTCTAATTCAAATAGCTGGGGAAGATTGTCTGCCTGCAACAAACTTTCCTTAAAGATATGTTCTCTTGATTCATCTAGGGATCCAAGATTTTCACAAGTAGCCTCAACTGTTTCCAAGTCTTCCCTGCAAGGAGAACTGGATTGTAATTGTACATCATGCCTAGAGTTTCCCTCCCTGGAATTTGTAGCCAGAACCTCTGTTTTCTCAGTACATTTAGCACCATCAGTACACACCTCTTCACAAGGTATCAAGCCATTTTCAAAGGTGCTAGTAGTTGATTCTTCTGCAACATCAGAATCAACCAAAACTTCACCACATTCCACAGTTTTTCCAATTTCAGTCGATTCACGGTGTTCCACACAGAAGCTACTGGTGTCAAGTAGAGAGGCAGTGCTAGAAGTTAGCGGGCCACCAATCAACAATTGTTTTGTATCATCATTCAACACACAGGGAGGGGGTGTCGGTGTCTCGTCTACATGAGCTTCTGTGTCATCTTGAGGAGGTGATACAGATTCAGTGAGTCCTGGAAGCTCTTGAACATTAGAGAAGTCCCTGGGTACAATAGACGCCTGCGTAGGATCCTCTTTATGTGTGTTGAACCTAGTTGAACAAGGCCCTTTTCCTAGCGCAATTATTTCTTGATCCTCTGCAACATGCTTATATAGATCGTCATCAGGTAAAGAGCGCAATTCTTCAACAATTTCATCATCATGTGATTCATACAATGGATTATTCAGCATGCTTGAAGGGATTGTTGCAACTCCTGAATCAAGCTCTACAAGAATAATGTTTCATTACATCAAGCATTTAAATATAACAAGGTGTTGAAGAAAGAAAAAAAACGATTGACTTACCATCAAGATGCTTGTGGAAATCATCAGGGTCCAAACCAGTTGGTGTTGTATTCGCAACAATTTCTTCAGGAACTGCAACATTGTCCAACTTCAAGTCATTCGTGTGCATAACAGGGCCCATGTCTGGCAGTGATGCAAGTTTGCCAGGTGAAATGCTTGCATCTAGAGATGTGCCTTCTTCGAACTGTTTCTTGAACAACTGCATTTCTTCTTGACTGGGTATGGTAGGGTGGAGCAACAAATAATCAGCATTCCCAACTTTGATTTCTTCATCATCTTGTGAAACATCGTTAGGTTTGCCAAATATCATAGTAGTACAATCTAGCACAAAGTTTTGGCCATGTTCCAATGAGCGATATGCTTTTTCAGTGTAATCATTGCTACTGATAGCCAAACCTGTAATGTCAATGCAATATGTAGGTCAAGGAAAAACAATGAGAAAACTATACCTGAGCAAAGTTGAATTTATCCTAACATATAAGAAGAAAGTTTATGAAAGGACTTGATACTTAAAGAGGTAAGAATTACCATCCAAGCCACTAGATCTCTGGGGTGATTGTTTATCAGTACTATGGGCAACAGCAGCATGATAGTCATTAGAAGAGAGATAAGCTGCATCCTGGTTTTGTTCACAACCATTGAGATTATCATTGGTTTCAAAGTTATCATTGTCACCAGAGAGTACGCTGGATGATGAGCTGACATCCATTAGATCAACATCATTAAAAGGCTCTTCATCGTTGTTCCAATCAACATCACTTAATTGTCTGCAAGAAGGTGATTCAGAGTTTGGATCTTTTGTGGCTGGCACTGCAGAAGGAAAAGAATCACGTATCAAAAATGAGTCCACACAGGTTGGGTCTCCACCATTGCATGCATCGTTCAACCCTGATGATAAGTCTATTGCAGGACCTAGTTCTGAAAAGTGTACATGCAATGCATTTTCACCTTCCTTGCTGTGACAGTTCAATTTATCCGCTTCCATTTCAGCACTGAGATCCTTTTTAGTTTTTATTTCATGATCCACTTCGCCTTCTGATTCCATGTTGTTAAGGGCATCAACAAAGTTCTCTTGATCACGACCAATGTCATCAGGCCTGCAACGATCAACATCTTGATTAACAGGAACTGCAGCTAATGGAAGTTTCTCTTCCCGCACTAACTGCAATGCACCATTACTTTCCTCACCCTTGAAATCTGGACCTTCCTGCAACTTTTCTGAGGTCGAGAAAATGCCATTTTGTTCCACAAGAGATCTCTTACAGACCTCTTCCACTTTGACAGGTCCATGTTGTGTTGCCAGAAATTGACCATCATCTGCCTCTAGGCAAACTGATCCATTAATGGGTGTAGATGCCGTCTCCACGGTATCATATTCGTTTATTGGAACAAGCTTAGTCAATTCAAGTTTAGCGGAAGATTGAGCAGGAGCACTGAAATTGTGTAACTCTCCAAATGAAGATGTTATTTCACTTGAGTCAGTTGACCTAAATTTTGCATGGTACTGCCTTGCAGAATAGCTGGACAAGATTTTTTGTTGTGATGAAATTACTTCTTGCAGCTGCTCCCTGCAGATTCTGCTAGTAGTTTTATGATCAGAATCCCGTGGATGCCTGGATTTCAACTTTGTTGTCCTTGGTGGAACTTTTCTAGAAGCTCGATCCTTTGAGGTAGTACTGTGAGATCTGCAGGTTTTGCACAAAACAGTATTATATCACCACATGGCAAATCCAGTCTATAATCTTTTCTAACTAAAATTTCCCTAAGGCTGTTGGTTGCTTTTGGTCAATCTTATGAACATGACCAATCCAATGGCGCTGAACTTACGCAGAGTTCGCAACAAGCAATGATTCAAGTGTTTCCCCTTTCCTCCATTGCATAGCCTTTTTCTGAAAGAAAAAATAATAAGTTCCTGACTTCAAGGAAATTGTTCCAGTTGACAAATATTAGGGGACAACAAACATCTAGATATATTTAAAGAGAACAAATGATATGAAGATCAAGGGATGTACCCATGGGAAAGAACAGGTTCTAATTTCTAAAGTACAAGGTGAGTTGAGATGATAGCATAGTATCCACAATTGGCAGATGAACAATGTAACAGGGCTTGACAGACCTTCTAAAATCTAAACAGTAAACACTATGGTGCAGCAACTTCTTTTCTTTTCTTTTTTGCAGCAAATGTGTTTTTTCGTGTGCAATTTAACTGATCCAATTCTTAAGCTGATGTACAAATAGTTTTTTTTGTTAAAGTTCAACCTATTGCAATAACCAACTTGACCATAAAGCAAATGTATTCATTATGTCAGCATTACCAAACAAAAAGTAACTATTTTAACTGTTGCTACAGAAAATAGCAACTAGCATCACATGTTTTGCCTGCACACATAATCATTAAGCACTTCTCGAAGGCTCTCTGGCAAAGTATCTAGAACAAAGTGGAGTATAATCTTGCCTTTTTTTAGATATCTTGGCAAGAATTGAAAGTTTATTACTTGCCTTAATTTTACGGGGCTTCTTTTCTATTACACCATCTGTTTCCATCATGTTGGTGGCATGTTCTGTCTTGAAAAAAGAGGGATCTGAATATCGTTTTAAGGATGCCCCAGCACCAGCAACATCAAACCTGAAGAACAATCCTAGGGTGTAATTGCCGAGAATGCATTCATAGTTAATCCTCATAAAAATTGAAAAATAAAACATCTTCCAACTTATCCAACGTGAATAAACGTGGTGGGCTACAGCATTCTTCATATGAATCCAAAATGAAACGGGGCATATCTCCTTGAGTGATCATATTCTGATTAAGCTGAAGATTTGCATGCCACTCAACACCTACAAAAGAATGTACCAAGAACTTTTGAAGTAAGGACCATGCCAAAAGAAAATAAAAATCAGATCATGCAATCCATTTTCAACTAACCATCATCATGTGGGAAATTCGAATGGTCCGTCAGAGATATAATCGCCTTCTCAGCTGCAGGAAATTCTGCCTCTAGCTGCTGCAACCGAAGCATTAAACCATGCCCCCTAGAAGCAGTGGCCATCACATCTTCATGTAGGTCATGAAAAATGACTGCTGCAAACCTTTTGCGCCGAGAGGGAAAACAAAATTTCTTTAGTACAAAGGGAAACAGTGACATATTCACTTCTACAATACTGTTTAATACGAATATTAAGACATGGATAGAAAGCAATAGTAATCAACAACATACACATCTACATTGCAAATTGCAAACAATTCGAACAAAAGCTCATCCTGCAAAACTTAAAGAGGCAAACTTAACTAACAAGGAAACCTGCTAAAAGACAGTAAAGTGTCCGCATGGCAATTCACGTTCATTAGTTCCAACTGAGAACACATAGAATAGAAATATTCCAACAAATGACTCTAGTGTTATAAAATATTGAACTTCATTACTTGACCAAAATTGAGTTGAGAACAATATAACATCTGGAAATTAAGTTTAAAACACTATACCATCTGGAAATTAAGTTGAAAACACTATACCATCTGGTAGGGGTGCAAACGGGTTGTGTTAATCCTAACTGATCTGGTGCCGAATCAAATGCGGGAAGGGAATTCAATATCCGGCCGGATTCAGCATCAGTAGTGGGTTCTTGTCGGACACAGCAACAAAATCGGGAGAGCAACTACCTGACCGAATAGTGTCGGTAAGCGGATAGCCAAATAATTTGGCCGGATATCCGAAAACATACAAGAGACACCACCGGGAGTAACCAGCCAGCGCCATCAGGAGCCGCCTCCACCCGACGCCTGCCGCAGCTTGCCACCGCCACCCGCCGCCGGGATCCGCAACCTCCATTCTCGTGTCCATGCGTCGATTTGGGAATTGGGGGAGAGAGAGACAGAGGAAGAGGAAGAATCGAAGTGGTGCTGCAGAGGAGGAACTGAGGAAGAGCCGAACTGCTCGAGAGGAAGAATGTCCTGTTCCTTTCAACTTTTAAAAACTGCTTTTCGGCTTTTCTACAGTAACTAGCTTTTAAACAAAGTGTCTTTTCAAAGTAGGGTCTACAAGTTAATTGTAGTATACACTGCAGCGACTTCATTTATATCGGTCAAAACCGCACGCGAGTTTCTGTTACTCCGTACTCACACACACAAATAGCCCAAAAGTTATAAGCCGTTGTCATAAGACATAAGCCGAAGTCAAAAAGAACAGGCCCATGCATGCTACAACCGCCACGATTGAAGAGGCATCAGTTCATCCTAGGAGCTAGGGAAAAAGAAAGAGCAAGCCACAAGGGTCATTTTGGGCTGGTTGCAAATTTAAAAAGGGCCAAATTATCCGTCTATATATGTGTATTATCCATCTATATTATCCGTTTATGCGTTAGGATATGGTATTATGTGGTGTCCAACTTGTGCCGTGTGATAGTTGTGATCATTATTATGTACTTATGAATAATAGTTCAAGGCTTGAAGTACTGTTGATATGGTTTAGCGTATGTTCCTTTCCGTATGCGGGTACTATCCATCTATATTATCCGTTTTTCGATTCGAAACCATCATATATCCGTCCCGATAATTCCATGTCCAAAACTCTGAATTCGTGTCCGTATCCGGTCTTACCGTATCTGACTTCCAATCTGGGGGGAATATAAGTTAGGACACGATACGAGCAATATCCGTCCGAATCTGATCCTTTTGCACCCCTACCATTTGGGAACCATGGGTGGTGAAAAAGCCCAGTCTGACACTATTAAATTCAGAGCTCCTATGATTGTTAATTCCTTCCACAAATATTGAAGGCGCTCTCATCTTACAAGAATTTCGTTTCTGTTATGAGATTCACAGCTGCAATGCCGTTTGTCACTTCTCAAGATAAAAATCCCCAATTTTGATGCAAATTCTCCGGATATAGTACAAACAAGGTCAAACCCCCTTTTCTCAAACCCCAATAATTAGCTGCAAAAAAAAAAAGGGTTGAGTTTTGCCATATGCCCGCGCCCATGTAACCGCGGAAGTCGGCTCTGATACCATTTGTAACACCCTAGGGTCCAAACCGGCTTAGGTCTAACCCTATTCTAGATAGGCCACGCATATGTAGCAACCCAATTGCACTTTCGTCCTTACTTTACGCAAAACAGTTAGGCTTATATGTAAGTGCTTATCAAGTTAAGCTAGCAATATATGACTAACCCACATCCTCATGTGCACACAGACATATAGGCCATCATGAGCCGGGGTGTCCCAGCCTACCCAATTTTGGCTTCCAGAAATACAAACTCAATGCACCATCTAATGTATAAAACCCATTGTCATATTAAAAATAAGCTACCAAGTGCAGCATGCAAGAACAGGCATTCTTCTGGAAGCCGCAAAGCGTGCAATGAAGGCCAAAAAACAATGCAATTTCCACACTGGCCCGTCTCACTATCCCGAAAGGGAAGGGATGCAATTGAACTCACATCCTCCAATTTGCGAGGAAATAAAAATGCCACTCCCTTAAAATCATCATCGAAAAGTTCAAGACCACGCATGTGCCCAAATTGGACTAAAAATTCTACAACACATCCCTCAACACCCCAAAATTTGCAGCAAAATGTTGAAGATGAAGCGAATTCCCCAACCAACTGATGCCCTCAAATTGAGCAAATGACCCCCACTACTCATTAACTCGGAACACTCGGGAACTTCAACTTAGAAGGTACTAAAACCATAAAGTTATCTACAAGCATCCCCAAAACGGCAAAAACAACGAGGCGTCAAGTATCATCCCATCACACACTTCGTACGCCGCAGCGAGCCAGCGAGACCACCCACCCAACTCAAACCCTAGCATCTTCACAAAAAAGCGGAGCCAGCAGGACTCACTCCGCGAGATCCCCGAGCTGGCGGAGCACGCCGACGAGGCCGGCCATGGCGACGCCCTCGAGGAGCGCCTCCGGGTCATCCTTCAACCCCGGCGCGTACAGCCCCGGATCCGACAGCCCGTACTCGTTCAGTATCTGGTACCGAATCATCTCCGCTCACTGCCGGCCCGCCGTCGCACCCTCCCCGAGTCTTCACCATTCAGCCATTGGAGCCGAAGCCGCCTCCACCCCCACTAGCCTGGAGAGCACCAGCTCAGGGGGACGCTCGCCTTTGCAGGTGGCTTTAGCGTGTGGATGAATATTCACTCACAATGGAGAGGCGAAGCTAGTGAAGAAAGCGAGGAAGAAGAGAGTGACGACATTTATACGGCTACGCGTCAGAGAACACGTTCTTGCTGTTACTTCCTCGGCGCATCACGAGCCTCTCTGACCTGTGGGCCCCGCGTTTTTCTCTTGAGGTCTATCCCGTAGAGGCAGTATGGCGCGCTCTCGTGGCCCGCGAGATCTTCTTTAATTGCTCCCACGCGAGAACGGCCGGGTCTACTCCCTGCCAGGTGGGCTCGTGTGCTGGTGTACCACGTGGGGCCATACGGTCAGTGACGTATGAGGTTGGGTTGGGACCAGGGCGCTTCTGTACGTTTGTTTAATTCGGAAATTATGGGCGTTTAAGAGGGGTAGTTTAGGTTTTGACGGTGGGAAGCCTGGGTCGAATCGTGCGGTGCTGGGATGGTAGGAGAAATGGTTACTTATTTAGCGGGTAATAGTTTACGCTTATGAATATCTGACTTTTTAAGCACTGTTCGATTAGACTGAAATAAATTAAATTATAATTAAAATTATATTTTAACTAATAGTAATTTATTTAATTTAACTAAATTTAAAAATTTTAAAAATAAAAAACATGTTAACCTATCATAAGCATGCAAACAAATACGAAAAAAAGAACCAACAAAAAACTCAAAAAAATCAGAAAAAGATAAAATTTATGAATAATGAAAAATAAGTCAGAAGCTCAAGCCGAAATGAGCAGAGCCTAAATCAGCTCTTCATTTTTCTCACTTTTTATTTTTCTCACTGTCGTCTCGCTTCAAGAAGAAGATAGAGTTTATGGGCATATCACATACCTTACTCCTCTCGCTCAAGCCTCACGTATATATCTCTCACTTACTTTTTCAATCGCCTGTACCTTCCTTCTAAAGTTATTTCTTTCAGTCACTACTATTTATATTCAACTAAATGTCATCAACCATAGCCAATACAAACGTCTCCTTATTCAGTCCAATCCAACGCGTTAACATGACTAGACATAGATATTCATCCGAGACATGCTAAAGCTTCTGTACGATTGTTTAATTCGGAAATTATGAGGGTTTAATGGGGTAGTTTAGGTTTTGACGGTGGGAAGCCTGGGTGGAATCGTGCTGAGCTAGTAGGAGAAATGGTTACTTATTTAGGGGGGTGATGGTTTATGTTTCTAGCTTGTGAAGTCATTAAGAACTTCTAGCTTCTCAAAATACTTATCTTATTTTCATCTCGCTGTAAGGATAAAACAAGAGTCATGGATACATCACGAACCTCACTCCTCTCGCTCATATCTCACACATGTATCTCTTACTTTCTTTTTCTAGTGTTCGCACCTTCCTTCTAAAGCCACTTCTTTACTATTTATGTTCAGCCAAATGTCATCAGCTGCAACTAATACGAATGCCCCCTTATTCGGTCCAATCCAATGCGTTAAGATGACTAGACGTAGATATTCATCTGGGACATGCTAGCGCCCGGACGTACGATATGAGCACTTCCATCATATGCTTTAGCCGTCATTGGATCTCATTTAAAACGATAAATCTCAACCGTTCAATCTGATGCAAAAAAATTCGTAAAAGTCAACGATAAGTTACTTGGCTTACAACAAAGACTCACCTCACATGCAACAAACACAAAACATAATCCAAAAAATTACAATAAATGGGAATTATTTGTGCAACAATACAAGAAAACTACCCAGCAAAAATAAAATATTCTTGCGACAAACTCAAAACACGACTCAAAAATTTACAAAAATAAAACTCGACCTGCGGGGGGTAAGACAGCCCCCGGGCATTGCTTTAAGAATAAGATCTTCTCACGCAGATCGAGAAAATCCCCGAACCCTTGCCCCACCCTGACACAACGGCATCAACCCATGTGAGAACGACCAGGGTGATCCCTAGACCAACGACCTGGCGACGACCAGCGACCTGGGCGAGCCTTAGACCTGTGCTTTGGCTTATGGGGCAAGCGAGGGGATTTTTTTCCCTCAGTCTGAAATTCGCTCCCACTGGGAGTCGAACCCAGGACCTGAGGGGTGCTACTAGAGCGCTCTAACTGCTAGGCTAGAGGCCCGTTCGCAAAATTTACAAAAATAGGAAATATTTATGCAATAATATAATAAAACTACCCCAACAAAAAGAAGATATTATTGCAACAAATAGAACACTCATTAAAACAACTATAACATTTTAGAAAAGGCATTGCAACATAGAAAAAGACTTGTAGCAATAACTCAACTTACTTGTTGCAAAAATTCAGATAAGCACAAAGAAGGAGACAACGTATGACCAAATCTAACATCTTGTGGCTGGAGCTAGTCGAGAGAGGCTGTCCGTTTCCTCGTCGTGGGTAGGCCCAAGCTTAGATCTGACAGAGGTAATGTCAGCCCGATTGCATCTACTGAACGTGTTGCTCGTCCTCAGTGAGGATGGCACCATAAAAGGCCATGCTCTCTATACCACGCACGCGCGTGCGCAGGAGGAGGCTAAGGAGAACAGGCGTAGCGTTTCCACGAAAATAGATTCCTACACTGAGAAAAATTGACTGGTTGAGACTTGAGAGATCGAGATACCTTTTACTGGCTGCCGCCGATAGACGTTGATCTGAGAAAGATAGGTCAAGAGGTGGCTTCTGGAATCTTTACAGCACTGCCATGGCGATACTCCTTTATCTTGTTCTTTGTTCTCATGCCTTAGGTTTTTAGTAGTTGCGGATTAACCTTCATATCTTGCTATACTTCTTTTTTAAGCTCTTTGTTTGTCGGTTGCAGGGCAAACATGCACGAAGAATTTCAATTGACACTATGTCCTAATGATTGCCATGTATTACCCAAGTATAGTGTACTACGTACTGGTCATGCAAAATGCATATTTAATATGTTTTATAAATGCATACATTTAGTTAGTTATCTTCATTTGATTGTACAGTGGATGACCTACATATTAGTGTAAAGAGGGACAACAGAAGAGGTACGTAGGAAGAGGATGACTGTGAGGGAGAGAGCATGTTGGTTGAACAAATCGTGGGACAAATGGAAGATGTGGATAGTGTTCATGCTTAGAGGATAAGAACCATGACACTGTGATATGATATCGTTGTATAATACATATCTGTTCCTGTGGCAATGTAACATAAATATGTGATAAATACTATCTTTTCAACAAGTTTCTTGTTAAATACTATCTTTTCGACAAGTTCCTTGTGATAAGTATCAATTATATATAACGAAATTTTATACATGATATTTTTTTCAAAGTTGTTGTAATGACAATTGCTGTGTTATTTTTGCCATAATAAAGCATAATATATGATAATATATTGTCACAAATAGAGTAAAATCTTGCCACTAGAAGTTTTTAACATCCGGCAATTTTCTTGTCACAAATAGATATGCATTTTGTGACGATGAAGTTGTCACTTATGTTAATTGTAATTGTAAGGCTTTAATTGCCACTAATTGTTCTTATTTGTGGGAAATAGTTTCCTCACCAAAGGTATAAGTTGTGATGAATTTGACATCACTAATGTAACTCATAATTGTGATGGTGCGAGTCGTCTCTATATAATATACTGATTAGTAGTGATAACTTTTTTGTCACTAATGAACATATTATTTGTAGCGAATAGAAATTTATCACTATGTTATTAGTGATGCCAATATCTGTTGACGACACAATGACGATTGAAAATTTCGTCACAATGTGATAATTGTGATGAAAAATGGGTTTATAATAACGAAATTTATCACAATAAAAAGTGAAATCACTTGTAGTGATCCAATCGAAACGACACCTACAGCGCTACAGGGCCTCGAGCTTGAACAACAAGACTGTCTAAATAAACAATATGACTGTTCCTTGGTATTGGCATGCTGGTCATAGGTATACAGTACAGTCCTTCATGCATTTCATTAAGAAAGATGGCATTGCTTTGTTTTTTTTGTCTCTCAGGAGAAATACGGTTCTGTTTTAGCTCGAACTTGTCTATTTGCTTTTTACATGCCATAGACAAGAAAAATACAGCCTTTTCCCCTGTAAAGCACAAGAAAATACATATATATACATATAATGTACCTGCGGAAGAGCAATGTACATCAGTACATGTGTCAAGTGCTATTCTGTATTCACCCTCCAGAAATGACAGATTCATCCACTGGGTATACATTACAGATTACAGAGACTGAGATGAGGATGCAGGTGTAAGCAACACAGGGAATGCAGTGCGCTGCTACAGAGAGTTCGTGACCGTGTGTTGGCCATCACATGACCAGAGGCGACGACGCCGAGAAGGACAGGCGCCCCGCCGCGACGTTTTGGCACCGACTGCTGCCGAATTATTGCGTGCCAATCCACTGATCTGGCGGTTGGGCATTAGTGCCTTGTCGTCGTCGACGACGACATGGTTAGAGGGAGAGTTAGAGCCACCTTTACCCGCGCGCCACCCTCCCACGGCCACGGGGCAGAGGGCCATCGTGCGCTGCCTCCTTCCATCACATGCTCTGCTTCTGCTCCGCTGCAGCAGCATGCCAGCATCCGCCGGTAAAAAGATGGCGGCAGAGGAGCATATACTGGGCCATGCCGGACCCGTCGCTCGTCAGGCCGCGATCACTATCCTTGACTCCTTGAGATGTTGCGACTTGCGAGCCAAATAAAAAACAGACAGCCCCTGGTCACCGGCCGGCATGTGGGTCCCACCGGCAGGTGCATTGCACCCGTGGCACATGTGCTGCGACCACGGAATGACACAGTGAGGCCAAACCAACAACTGTGCAGTGATCGATCAGTGAAACCCTAGTTACTAGAAGCATACGCACCTACACTAGATGTAAACGAAAAAAATCCATGGAAGAGACACCAAGACTCCTGTGTTTCGAGTACGTACGCCAGGCTACACCGTCCGCAACGAACCGAGCTCGGTTAACTTAGGCTGGGCCGCAAATCGCACGGTGGCCCAGCTCTAACCCCAGGCTTTAGCTGGCCACGTACGTTTGGTACGTGCATCAGCGCGTGTGTGGGGTTTAGCGACAGCATTGTCAACTTCGGTTACGTTTACCGAACGAGTGGGTTTTCGCCTTCGCAATTGCTAATTCCCAGTCGTCTGGTTATTTGTTATTTCCTAGGGATTTTGTAACTGTCTGATTTGTCTCTGTGATTCGTGTTTTTTACAATTGGATTATTAAATCGTTGTTAGATCAGACCCGTTAGTCCATCACTAGTCCACCACGATTCTCCATGACTCCCATCACTTCCAGTCAAGAGTACTTGTGAATGTGCTCTAAGGTTTAATTGTGTGTGTGAGAGATCTCGTTTAGAGAGAGGAAAGGAGAGGTGCTGAGGGCGAGGTTGTCGAAGCATCAACACCAATGAAATATGGCCTTCTTTGTTGGATTCCCCCCCCCCCCCCAAAGATTTGGAGAAGGGGGGGGGGGGGCAGCACTTGATGCAACAATCACCAAATTAGCAGAGGAACAGATCGGAGCTGGGCTGCAAAGAATGTATATAAAATTTAGTGAAGTTGATGTTTATATTCCCCCACCCCCTAATTTTGAGTCCCTCTACTCTGATTTTTATTGTAAACTCTTAATACTTCCCCGATCTGTGGCCTGATCAATCTGTTTTCTCAAAATTTTTTGTGATGAACATTTTTTGTCAGAATTGAGGTCAAGGCAATTGAGGGTTTTGTGATTTTCATCTCGTTTGTGCAAATCACGAAATTTACGCATGAGTTTTAATTTTTGTAGTTGAAGAGATAGACTCAGGAGAAGATTTCAGATGAGCTCTGCAGATGTTTATGCTGTTGAATTCATCAATTGAGAGACGTAACCTCAAATTATCAAATTTGAATTCAGTGGTAAGGGCTCCTTTACTATTTCAGTTCTTGGTTATGTGTGGGTTTGTTTCAGCTAAATAGGATGGACATTTACATAAGAGTGGCAAATATTAGACTCTGACACTTTGTTGATCTTTTTGCATCTCTGTGCTATTATTTGCGTTGAACTTATAGTCAATATCAATTTGTCATGGCATTGGTGATGCTGGCCGATGCACAGAATTTAGATTGTAGGAAAGGTACTCTAGTTTTCTTTTTCTTTTGAGACAAAGTTATAGTGTCAATTGGTTCTATAGGAACATGTCAGTTGGTTCTATGGGTTTAGGTCATATCTGTGTTATTGCATTTGCTCCTTTTATGTTATCTTCAGATGTCCACTTTATGGTTTTTTGGCTGATGGATGCCTAGTACTGAACAAGGGGATTTCAATGTAGAAGTAATCTTGTCAAAGAGAAAGTTTAGTGATTATGAATGAAATTCTTAGGTGTATTCAACTGTTGATCGGACCAATTGTAATAGTAGCTTTGTACTTGCCAGGTGTGATACTTAACGTGTTATCTAAAACACTACATGGGTCAAAGTCGCACAGCACCTAGGATCCATTTGTTGTGCTTACAAAATGACTTATGAACTTAGGCTATTGATGCTTCATAGCCTATGAAGTATTGATTACTAGAAGTTCGGCGGGCTTTGTATAGTGCGTTTTTTATGAACAACCTTACCCTACGGTGCATGGCCGAGGTTTAGATTTTATTGGTGTTGTTGCAATTGGTGTAACATATTATAGTGTATGGAACTTATCTTATTAGGTTCAAGCTCAAAAGATATAGAAAAAACTTCAAGTTCAAAAGTTGTAGGGTTTTCTATAAATATTACGGTGTTGACTTGTCAGCAATTTCAATTTATATGGACTGTTATTTTAATTTTCAGTATGGAACTTATCTTAGCAGGTTCTGTATGGGTTTATTTATGGGTTCACCAAGGTCAATATATTATTTGCCTAGCCTAGAAACATTTTTTTTATTTCTATCTCCATCTTGATTCTCCAAGCCTATGCCTGATTTTTGTACCTTACCAATAATTCTGAGATTCTCATAACGATCTACCTCTAAGTCTTTGTGGTGCTGTTATGCTCATCACCTAGGCATAGAAAATTTTGAGTAAGTAGACAGGTTCTATGATGAAAAATTGTAAAAATTTCGTTGGTAGTGCTTCTCAGAGTTAGTAGCAGCTTTTAACTGAGATTCATCTAAATTCTTTGTAAATACGTGTCACGTTAGTAGTAGTTTTAATAAACACATATCTCAATTAATGATAAAGTTAGATATATCTATATTTTGACTTTGCATTTGTGAAGAAACTGACTGTAGAAGTCTGCTTAAGGTTCATCTCCATCTCCAGGCTCAAAACCTTGATGTACTTGAAAAGACTATATGTATTTTTTTTTCTTTTTATGAGGGTCCTTTCTCTAAGAGTATGTGACAAATGTACTTCACTTTTGATAAATAAAATTCAGAGTTTAGGGCCTTCAGGACCAACTACTTTTAAAAAAGAGCACTGTTCCCTTAGGTGGCTGCCTAGCCCGCCTAGGCGACGCCCTCCCGTCTTGCCGATTTGGCCCGCCTAGCACCTCGGGGAACACCGAAAAAGAGAATGACTCAAATTTAGTAGAGATTATTCTGTAGCTTTATTTTAAAATTTTGAAGTCATGTAAATTAGCTTAATCTTGATGGTATTATTATTTAGTTTTAACAGAATTGGAGGGTAATTGTTAACCTAATTTATTTCTAGAAAATGACCTTTTTCTTGGTAAGTAGAAATTTCTTATTCAGAAATTTCAGACTTATATCTGATTTATTGCCAACTATGGATAAAGAGAATGATGTAGTTTGTTGTTTTTACCTTATGAAAAGTTGCACGCAATTTGTTTATATATTGCATGATTAAGCTTTATGCAATTTTTGTTGTTTTGATTGCAATTTAAATTTTCAAAATTAAACTTGTCTTACTAGGTTCTGCTAGGGTGCACAAGTCTATAAGCTTATCTTAATTTATCTTATATTATTATGTAAGATAGATTAAATAAGGGACTAATTAACTAGTAAAAAATAAGAACAATCTCAAAAAATGGAAATACATGCGGCTCAAAAGCTGAAAAGATTTTGTATAAATATTACAATGTTGAGCTGTCTTTTATTTTTTATTTGTTTAGTATTTTGTTTTAATTTTCGGTACTAATCTTATCATATTAGGTTGTGTATGGGTTTTAGTAGGGGTTCACCAAAATTAGAATTTTTTTTTGTCTAGCATAGAATTTTTTCTGTTTCTACTAGGATCCACCAAGGTTACCAAAAGGAAAACACCTATGGAAATAACTTATATGAATATACTTGCCAAATTACAACTTGCATACCATTTTAATTAAAATTGCAATGTAAGGTAATGTGCAATTTTAGTACAACTTTTGTATACATTCTATTGTTGACATATTTAATATGTTTACTACCATCAAGTATTCTTACCTCTATATTTTCTTGCAGACTTGCAGTCCCTGGGCGCTAAGACCCAACTGAAGAAAATTAAGGTGCCTTCCAAGCAATGGAAGTTCATTAGAGTATCGTTGGTCCCCGAGTCACAATTACCCAGGCTTAAACTTGTTTGTAATACATTGCATACCTAGTACATGTAGATGTTCAACATGAAGTCAAACCGGCACAGTGGATTCACTGTGAGATACACAAAGACGCATTTCCTTCATGACTCAGGCTACTTTGTCGTGACCTTCGAAGACTTATTCTTACTATTCAACCTCGATAACTCGATGCCTAACTTCTACAATGCTGGACACTGTAAGTGTACTATGCAATCATGTTCTACAATCACGTCGTACCAATAAATGTCATTATTCTTTGCTTATGTACAGATACATGATCCAATAAGTCCGGCGACAGTGAGAACCAGTGGGTTTCTTCGACCCACACTTGGTCTCTGAGCAACCCATCAACGATAATGCATCCTTCATCCAAGATTACATAACGATCGGATTGATTGCTCATAGTGACAAGGAGGACATCATGATACCCTTCTGATAGCACTAGCGGTCCCGATCTTTCGATGAAAGTGGTAGATTCGATTGGGAAAGGAGATGACGTTGACGACCCGACTACAACCATCCAAGGATGTTGTGCCTTAGCGATCGATACACCAACTCCAGAGGTTGTTCGTGACCTTGTCGGCGCACAATCAACCTAACCACGAGGGTACTTGTTCCTGCAGGCAATCGAAGAACCTGCAAAAACAAGATGAACAGCAACTCAATTGTAAATAAACGATATAGGTTTCAATCGAAAACAGGAGAACGGTGGGGTTCCGAAGACAAGTATCCAGGCGGTCTAGCCGACACGCGCGAGTACAAGGCAAAGTAGCAAAAGCTAACTTAGTCTATCAAAACCCAAACCCTAGAAGAGGGTGCGGCTGCCTATTTAAGGGACATAGAAGGTGGAGGGTCGGCCAAAACACATGGAAGCCGAACAGGACTCGATTACAAGGCCCAAGACCCACTTTGACTCGGATTGGAAAAGTGACGTGATTTATTTTGCAGTTTCTGACCGGCTCAAATGGAATTTCGAGGTGAGACCGGATCCGTCTGAAAGTAGACTTCAAGATCTTTCCAACGAGTACTCATGGGCCCCGAGAAACCTTCTGGATCAAAAGTTGTGGCCGTTTGAAGTAGACGCTATTGGGAAGGTCGAATCCGAGTCGAACTCGCGAATAGGACTTGGTTTGCTCTTGACGGTTCCACTTCTATACTTGAGCTCACGTGGTTCTTTCCCATGGTTCCTAAGGACAATTAAATCATCACAAGAATTAAGTAGTATTTCATTCTTTGAAATATTTGTATGCAAACTTAGGAACGCATTTACCTGATGGTTAAGTTGACGTGCTCGCGCTCTAGTCATTGGCCCTTGTATCATAGTTTCAGTTTGATGTGGAGTCGGTATGGTTGTATGCATGGAAAGGATGTCCTCATCATCTTCAACCAAGGGTAAGCGCTTCACTAATTGCCATACAAATTTCATTTGTAGCACTTATACAACATGAACTTAGGATTAATCACTATGGTAACATACATAACTAAGGGTCATTGGATTCTAATCGTGATTATACCAAAGTGGAGCAAGGTAATATACCTTGATTCTTTACTTAGTGGCAACCACGATTTCACTCATGTGCAACAAACAATTGACATGTAAACTTATTTCCTCCATACATAACTCTATTGTTATATTTTCTTCATTTGCAATGACCAATGCTAACTTTTTTGGAATCACATAAGTCGTTCAACGCTTATGTTGCCCAGAAAGGGAGACACAAGGAATCCAGCGACACACTGCGACACAAGACGCGATTTCCGGTACCCACTACAATACAACAATCCTATATCAAACTTCGTTATAATACCTCTAGAATTGACAATACCTATTTGTGTAATTCTATTTTTGCAGTGCGATCAGCAGCTACAGGACAACGTATATGGATTCTACATATGCCGCCATATGAAGGAAATCATGAACGCTAAGTCAAATGATCCAGAGGTATGTCAACCTTCCAATAATTATTATTTTCTTATTATATAAATATGTATATATACACATACATGCTAATGACTTAATATTACTCCTAGAGACAGCATATGGAATTCGACGAAAGTACAATTGATCTTGACAAACTCGTTGAAATTCGTGAAAACCTTTCCCAATGCTTGATATCAAAGGTCATAAACAAGACTGGAGAGTTCCACCCCGGCAATGGTGATTAGATATTGAAACATTAGATTCAATTGTAATCCCTCAATTGTGCTTAATCAAATAATTCATTCAGTTTAATTTAGTTGTGAGATCTGTGTAACGATTGTTATCTGCTTGTGTTGTTTCATTCATCTGTGAGATTTATGTAATGATTGTTCTGTGATATAAATATGTGATCTTACTTGTTTTCAGATGGTATATTTAGCATATCCTGAGGCTAGCCGAAAAAAGCAATATATTAACATCGCTGTTGAAATAGCTATCACAGACGGTTAATAACAAAAACTGTCTATAATATCGTGCATATCACAGACGGTTAATATAAAAAACCGTCTGTGATAAAGGAATATGGTTTTTTTAAAACCATTTGTGTTGTAAGTTATCATAGATAGTTTATGAGCTATCTGTGATAATGAGCTATTATCACTGATACATAAACGCAGACAGTTTAGAAACCGTTTGTGATGATGGTTTTGAACTATCTATGATAACACCATATGTAGTAGTGTATAGTATGGTTGTCCCCTGCTGTTCTAAAAAAGCAACTAAAACAAACAAAAAAAAATACATTAGTAGGCAAATACACCACTCTACACAGATTATGCAAGGAAGTTACTCAAAGAGGGACTTGCAGAGATGGCATGTGCATAGCGTGCTTCCATTTAAATTCAGCAAACCAAACAATTTTTTTCCATAGCCACCCCGCACATTGCAAACGGGTGACCCAATCCATGTTTATTCGTTCAAAAGCTAAAGTGTCCAATACTCCAACTAACACCAGCCAAGCTTAATAGAACGAAATCAATATAACCAAGTACATCTCCATATAGAATGACAAGAAAATAGGGTGCTGACTTGAACTACTGATAATATATAATTGGATACGATGCAAAATTTGGGCTACATTGCTGAGCTGCACTAGCGCAATAATAAAACCCCAGTAACATGTTCAGTCCATCTACAAGCAGGGCCGGCTCTGGGGGTAGGCCAGAGGGGCGCCGGCCTAGGGCCCCGGGCCAGAGAGGGCCCCCGCGTTCCTCCTGTGGAATGCCGCTGCTGCGGCGTCCGGACGCGCGCTGCGGCTGTTCGTAGACGGGCTCCAGGCCTGCAGCCTCCGTGTCGCCGCCGACGGCCAGCTCGTCAAAATCACCGGTGTACGTTTGCTATTTGCATACACATACATATCATTTAATCACAAAAGTTATGCAATTGATTGGAGAAATGCTGGTTGTTCTGTGAGACTGCTAAATTCTCGTGCCGGTGAATTGATGAGCCGCATTTTAGTGGAGCCAGTAATTTCAGGAAAAAAATGATGATGAATAGATGCATTAATTTCCAGACAAGATGGAGGGAGAGTAATGCGTGTGGTGTAGTAATTCCGCATATTATCATAATCTTGCAGGGCAGGGGGCTCTATCCAGATTTCTGTTAAATGTGATCACTGTAGCTTATTTGTTCAGAGCAGTTACACTAGTTTCTTTATCAAATCTGTAGTAGTAAATTGAATGCACCTTCTATGTAAAAGGAAACGGTTTCTCATTTTGGCTCATGGGCTTGCCGTTTTACTATTGTAGTACCATGAGTGTCCTCCCTGTGTTTTGTCCGAGTTGTGTGCATGAGTTGTGTTCAGTTTCCTGGTGATTTTTATTACAACTAGTTTTTCTGGTGTGTTTATCTCAGATATGTTATGTTGTCAATTCGTTTATGCAGTTTGTTTCATGTGGTGATATTTCGATGATCTCTTCATATGAGAAGGTTGAGAATTGTGTATATACATCTACGCTGCTAAGAAAATGTGGTAGATGGGGTTTCGAGGTAGCAAATCCTATGAATCGATGTTCGAAGTGGAAGTTGACGCATGCTAAGGTAAGAATGCTCAGTTGATAATAAAGGGCCCATAGAGCCGAATTCGCCTTAGGGCCCTTGAAAACGTTGAGCCGGCCCTGTCTACAAGACTACTCATAATGTGCATACACCTCAGAAGATTCAGTTCCTCGACCACCTATTCAGATCCTAATTCCAAGCGGTCAAGAACCTAACGGTATATCGTTGGAACCACTTACAACGGTATAGGGTGGTTAGAGAAAGAGAAGTACATCGTCGCCGGCCGTCATCACCACGCCGCCCCCGGGCAGCTCCACGCGCCTCCCCCTCCACCACCACCTGCGGTTGGTGGCGCCGTCGTCACCTCGCCACACAGCCCTCGACCCTTCTAACTGCCACAGCTGCCACTGTTATCGCCCTCCTACTACTTTGCAAGTTGCCTAAGAGACAAATATAGATTCCTACTTCACACCAAACCAAGAAGTCGCAACTCACGACTGACCCAATGTCGAACTCTAACTAGTAACCACCGCAACTCACAAGTCACGGCATCGCACAATTCAAAACTCGGCACTACATTGTCATGGAAATTCATGGCAGGTAGTGGAAAACCCTAACCATTACGAGATCGCACATTACATAACTAGGCACTCAACCCTACTAGAGCTAGTTGCAACAAATTTCGGAAAGGGAGGGGGGTTCCCTACCACAAGAGAAGAGAAGGATTAGGGCATCGCGGCACATGCCGATCCGCGAGGGAGACGGGTATTCCGCGGTGGGGGTAGGCCTCCGGCGTCCTCTCGTTGTCGCCGCCGGCCATCGATGGAGCCGAGTGATAAGGAAGCCGAAGCCGTTTACGCCTTCTTCTGGGAGTTGTGCGTCCGAGTAGTACTAGTACAGTACTATTTCTTCGAAGGCGGATTTGCGTACGAAACCGACTCGGCTTCCCGCGAAATGTATGTGCTGGCTGGGCTGGCCAGGCATTCTGTGAAAGCCCAAGCCCAACCAGACGTTCCAGAAAAGAGAAGCCCAACCAAAGGGAGAATACGTTTCATGCGTTATTCTGTACTACTCTGCCACTGACGAATGCAAAACCAAACGAGTGGGACGAAGAAAGTTAATCCAAGACAAAGCTAGAGAATTTACACAGAAATTAATCACAGAGCAAAAGTGTTCTTCTCCTTAATTTACATGTAACATCCAGGATTAACTGTCCATAATAATATTTAACGAGATCATAGATTCATAGTAAAGAATTAATCTCCCTGTCCACTGAATCTGTAGCAAACTAGCAATGCAACGGCTGCTCAAAGATACGAGGTGGGACGCCGGCGCAGCGACCGGCGACGGCTCTTCCTGAGTCCGAGCATGCCGAGTAGATCCCTGACGATGCCTCCCGCGGCGGCCGGCCACGACGACCTCGGCCGGCACCTCCTCCCCTTCAGCTGGAACGACTGGTACGATGGCGGCGGCGATATGGGCGGCAGTGTAGAATCGGCGGCAGCAGCAGCAGCGCTGATCACCGGCGCCACCGTGTTGGCAGGCGACGCCGGTGAGACGGCAGCCGTGACGCCGCTCTTGGGCGTGCCTGGCGTGGACTCCCATAGGAACGGCACGGCGCCGGCACGCAGGCTGTAGTACACCCTGAACGACGCGTTCGCCAGGCTCGACCGCTCCCTCGACGCCGCCTTGCCGTCAAAGCCGCCGTCTCTCTTGGTTGAGATCGGCCAAAGATTAACCTGCTTAGAATCCATGATATTTCTTGGTTATTGGCTGCAAGCTTGCAATGCTCAAAGTTTTCAATTATCTTGCTTTGTTTGGAACGTAGGAATTTCACAAGAATTTTGCGGCGTGGATCTCCTATGGAAATCCTAGGTTGGGCTGGTTGGTTCTTGGTTGCAAATTTGCAATGCTAAAATAAAAGCGGACAAACCTAGTCCTATTGCACAGGAACAGCCTTGGGGCTTTATAAGCAGTGAGGCTTTGACTTTTAGCTAGGCTGGTTTCAGCGTTGAAGGTGCTGGCCTTGCCCTGCAAGTTCTTACATAATTTGTGGCAGGGAACATGAGATTATGAGAGTGTGAGTGGGAGATTTTGATTTAATAATTGCTTAGAAGGCTGCATCCATGAATAATGACTAGTTAATGATACAGTATTATATTGGCTTCAAGAGGAAATGGGATGGAAATGGATGGTGGTGTTTGGCCCCTAACTGAAAAACCTTGCCTTGCACGGTACAGATGATGAGTTAGTTAAGCCATTTTTCAGAACTCGATTGGATTTAATTTCCTGCCCTACGGGGTTCTTTATTTGTGCGGTAGTTGATAAGCTTGATTTGTGAGCTACAGAGTAACGCGTTTAGACGGCGATAGACGCTGTGGTCGGTTCAAGTTGTTTCCTGGCGCTTTCTTTTCTGACAGTGTCCTCTCACCTAAATGAAAGCAAAATGGCGATAAATCCATAATGCTATTTCTATCCATATGACCAGTATTGATAAAAACAAGGATTAATTGCCTGAAATGATCCTTAAACGATGGCTGAGAAGAGAGACGTGAATTGCCCAGCTAACTGGAACCGACCACCTTGTATAATGATCAGTACAGCAGTTGCCTTTCTGCAGTAGCAGTAGCTCACACAACGAGGTCAATCGATCAGTAAGAGCAGAAATTTGCAGGTCGTCCGTTTGCTAACTGAAGCTTTGTCTTACGCTGATTTTGCCGTCCTTGCGACGCCCTCCACTCACGATTCAGACAATGAGGCAATCGAACTGTCTAAATCACACTGCTGCATCAGCATACGTACCCAGCTCAGTCTGGAACTGTTCACGCTCGTAGCACGGTAACCAATTTTTGTTTCAAATTTGGCAACTGGATATCTGTTTTTTGTTCTTCAAAAATAGCTATGTCCCAACTTGAAAGGGATGGTAGGAGCGGACAGACGCAGCAGGCCACGGCGCTGCCAAGCTGCCCTGCCACTGCAGCGACTATACCCACACCAACACCATCAATTTAGCTTTTTTTTAATTAGATGAATGCCTATACAAACTAGTTAAATATTCATGCTTTGATACGTATTAAAAATCATATTATTCGAACACGTTGGCTTAATATTGCCAAGATTTCCCTAGGCGGCCCACACCATTGGATGCGCATCCACACGTGACGTGTCTCCGCGCTCTCGGCTTTGCTGCACACGCACCCGGTCGGGTTTTTTTGTAAAAGAATGTGTATGGTGGTTAGATTTATTTTTTGTTACATTGTTTTGTTCGTATCAGGGTAGAAATTTTTTTAGGATGGTACAAGAGGGTTCAGAGGGATTGATGAACCACCATCACCAATTCTCTATATTAAGTAGTAGAGGTACGTTATTGCAAAATTTGTCATAATGGACTATGTGCAGCCCAACGTAACACTCCACAATGAAGGTGCAAATTATATGACGTGTAGGGTTTGGTTAGGTGCATATGTTTATCTCACTATTCGTATGATACAAATGACAACATGCGCGAACCATCAATCCAACTATAGCTAAGATATATATACGCCTTTTGAAAGTCATGCATGCAGTCGTTTGTCGTATATATTTGGGTCCATCGATGCCTTCCCCTTCTCACCTTTATGGGCTTTAGCCCTCGCGATCTGCACTCAGTACTCGGCTTTCACAACTTGTGTGGGTTAGTCCCGGTCAAAAATAAACCGGTGCTCGGCAGGGGCATCGGGGACCATCGGTGCATTTCCCTTGTCCTCCATCATCCTGACATTTTCATTGTTATCAGAGGTGTAAGGTTTTAAGCGTGTGAATCTTCGGCACCACTGGGTAGCTGAGCATATATTTTTGCTCGATGAATGCCCTATCATACATCTCTAGGCCGTTGATTCATTAGAAGAAATAGCAACGCTCTGTGGTCTTCCGTCATGTAGGTTAGAGATGCGTGAAATGAAATATATGATGTGAATTATCACTATGTGGCATTCGCTTACAAGAAGTTCACCGTACGTGTAGTGCTCTCGGGCAATGGTGGTTGTGTGTGTGGACTGAATGATATACGCTGGATTGCCACAGTAGCACTACGACCGTGGAAACTCCGACAGCACGAGTGCATCCTTACAAGAATTATCAGAGTAAGATCCCTTCTTTGCCACCTACTTCCGCTTGCGAAATATCTCTATGTAGTTCGATATCCCTAACAGCAGTACAGTGACGTCCTGTACATGTGCTCTCTTCTCCCTCTTCTCCTACTTTGGAGATCAACTCAAGTGAAGTCTTGGATCCGGTCGTGGAGACTAGACGGACTTTATAGGCAGTCATTGTGCACTATTCAGGAGTAAACCTAGTACTTGTTATTTCACTGCAAAAAGCTGGTACGTGATGTTTGATCAATAAGAAAAATTGTTGTGTGATGTCTATTCAGTTAGAAAAGTTAGTACGCGTTGTCAACTCGCTAAGCAAATATAGTATGTATTATCAAATTACTAGAAAAAGATGGTGTGTGCTGTAAACTCACTGAAAAATCTGATATGTGTTGTCAAATCACTGAGAAAAGTAATAGCGTGTAGTGAAAACATTGAGAGAACCTTGGTGATGCAGAATTGCACTACACTCGTCGACAAATTCCATATCATACTGCAACAACGGGGACAAAGCATTAACGAGTACATAGCTAGGTTCAACACTTGGAGTGCAAACACATGGTTAGTAGAATAGATTTTCGACATGCTCGGACTAAAGAGCTGAGATGGGACGCATTACTAAGTCAAGGGTTGTCTATGGTATGCTTCCTCTAGCGATGAAGATAGTCCTGAGGGAAGGTCAGCCTATCTAGGGAGCGTCATACGTTGTGCAAGTCATATTATAGTGGTGGATGAGTGGGAACCGGTGCACCGAGAAATTGACTGGGCCTAATCTCTTGAGAGATGAACAAATGTTGCGCTTAGTCCTTCACGTAATCAATGGCACCCTGTGGAGAGAAACACATTTCATTAGGTTGACAGAAGGTAGAACTGCTGTGCGAGCTCCAGTTTTGAATAGAACCTGTGTCATGTGCTTGATGGAGAATGAACTAGTAGTCCACTCTTGAAAACTCCGGCCTCGAGCCATGCA
Source organism: Dendrocalamus latiflorus (assembly GCA_017311315.1). Lineage (NCBI taxonomy): Eukaryota > Viridiplantae > Streptophyta > Magnoliopsida > Poales > Poaceae > Dendrocalamus > Dendrocalamus latiflorus. The sequence goes on from CM029631.1 coordinate 2,091,084, forward strand.
CGTTTGTAATGTTCGGTCAGCCGAAGAAAGATAAATCAAGGACCAACAATGAAACTCATAATTGTAAGCACCGGTGTCACGTGTTGCACAGACAATGAACCTCAATGGTACTCTTGTCCACGGTACACCGTTGCAGTGAAGCCCGATGTCGCGTACACCGTGTAGCTGTCATATGTTCAATCGTACCACTCGTCATGCTATCGGAGGTGCGGGTGGTCCGTGGGTGTGTACGTGTTGTATTGCGCCTCGCAGTCTCAAATAGGTGAGTCGACATCGCTGCGTGGAGTGTTGTGTGTGTCAGGCTATCAACGTGATGAGGATGGATGTACTATGCTCTGTCGTCCCGCTCCTCCCGACGAAGGAGGTTTGGGTTAGGCTGCCTCCACAACGAAGATGGAAGTAGAGTAGTGTTGGCGTGAATGGCTTGTACAAAGACGACATGTAACAATGAAAGAAGTATCATGCTGATTGCAGCAAAATATGAAATTCTCAAACATGAGCAATGCACTGCGTAGAGTGAGAACAACTGAGGCTAGGGCGAAACGCCAATGAGGTAGAACGTGTGGATGAGGCTATGGACGGATGATGCTGCAGTTCGTTGCCCCAGGGATAAAAACATTGCTAGGATGGCAATAGCTGATGGATCCCAATGCATGTTTGGCATCCTCGTACATGTTGTGAACGGACCCCAGCAGGCGTTCCATTGTGCTCAAGCATGCGTGGCGTAGTGCAGCTCCACCCTCGGACACAATGAGGTGTAGCTAATCGTATTGCAATAACGGACGAAACATGATAGTCATGTATGCATGAACAATAGATACAAATACAAACTTTAAATCTTTTAGTGTTTCGTCTTGCCATGCTGCACGATGTTAGTCTGGGCCAAGTACTAGCTTGTCGACATGTGTGGGCATGTGGCCTACGCCGAGGGCTACGCAGGGAGCCATGTTAGTCTGCAACGGGTTCGCGCCACGTACCACTACAAGTACACGGGGTACGTGTCTGGGTCGTACAGCCATCACGCCTACTCGACCTCCATCCTCACCGACTACTCCCAAGCCATGGTCCATGTCACCTATGTCACTCTCTAGTCATCGCCTTTATGTCCCTTCTTCGTTTGCCTAAGAAAAAAATCAGTGGTACAAACTGCTATTTCAGTGGGGAATAAAGAAGACACAACTTGTACGCGACTTAGAAGTTGAAGCAACAGACTGTACAAAATGAGGTAACAAATAAATTTACTTATATGTGAACGTTGCTAGGTAGTGGTCTACCGGTGCTGGTGGCACCTATTGGTGAAGCCAGAACTGTCCCATGACTCTTTGGAGGCGTAGGGCTCCACTATATGGGAGAAGACGAGGTAGCAGGTCGTAAGCCAGCAGTCCCTGTCCCGCTCACATTGCTCTAACAATCCAAATGGTGTTGTCTCAAAGATGAACTCTACGGTTCACACTATCCGCACGACACTACCCTCGTGCAAGGTCTCGAATGCATTGTGGAAATACAGGTACACTCAGCGTGGTCTCTCCCTGGACCATCCTAGCTCGCTAGCAGTCCAACGAGTACCCATGGTGGGTCCAATAGGTCCAGCAACGTACCACACTTATGACCATCACCAATAGCCATTCCCTGCAATACAAAAAATAATATGTCGGTGTTCAACGATACTAAATAAAGCCTACCATAACCGAGAATAAACATACACACGTACAAAGCTAAGCTACCAATTATGCAACTACCATGTACCTATATAGATGCATATAGGTACACACGTATATGCATACATATGTATATGCAGATACTGCAATTAACAGTGTGCACTTCTGCAATTTTGGCATCATTTTCTACAATTCTTTTAGTCGCACAAGTGCAGTAAATATATACACACAGACTTACATATATAATTTCTAAATTGTGAAAATATCAGGAACACTAAAAATAATGGTGCATTTTTATTTAGGTATTTAAAAAAAGTCATTATGCACAAATGCATGTATATAGGTACACACGTATATGTATACATATGTACACACGAATACTACAACTAACATTGTGTACCAAACTATCATTTTCTACAACTTTCTGTAATTTCACGAGAGCAACAAATATATTAGTGCAAATTTACATACATTTTTTTTAGCTTTTTTCATCACGTATCTTTTCATCTATTTACAAAAAAATCATTATGTCTACTAATACATCCTAAACATCACTAATTACAAAAATACATTTGTCAACTAAATATAGTTACCAAGTGCATCCCACAATACCAAACCACCATTACGTTGCTGGAACGTTAACTACATATTAAGAGCATTGCTCGTATGCAAATGAACCATACCATTTATTGAAGGTCTTCAACCACTCTACAATCTTTCCAACTGTGAAAGCTCCTAAATCACAGCTAAACTACCTCAAAAAAATATCGCTTTTCAATCTTTCTTTCTTTTCCTAGCTGCTCTCTAGCTCGGCAAGAAAGAAATTGGGCGCAGCTTTGGATGAGAGGATAGATTGTGAGGCCTCCCATTTTATGCATGTGGAAAGGCGTTCATGATGATATTCCCACGCATGTGCACACTTGTGCGGAGGGCCGCAAAATCCTCGGTGAAAAAACCAGGAATCATACGTTGCGTCAAGGCATGGCATGAAACATGCATAGTTTAGTACCATATTTCCTAGCCAAGTGAAGATAAGGTGAAGTCCTTGTCACTCCAAACATATGACACATAGCATAAGGAGGACTTTGGCTAAATACACGTGCATGCATATTTGTGTATTTTCACATAAAAAATCGTTGTGTCATAGAGTGTCTCCTGACACAATAAATCCACCTTTACTAGTGAGTAATTGCCATGCATCATTATAAGGACATAGAGACGTCCAGGTGTAAGGCGTAAGTATAACCGAATATCTTTTCCATTCTTTTTCGTCCTTACTAGAGAGCTGTACTATGGTGCTGAGCAGTTGAACCATGCTGGCCTTCCTCTTTGGCATACACCGAGAAAGAGGGTAAGTGATATTTCCGAGCTATCGCCACACAAAATACTTGCACAGGTGCGGCAATAAGGTTTTTTGGCAGCGCACATCTGTGCGATCCCTCACTTCGCTACTACATCAACGTTCTATATTACATCAAGCCTACGGTGCTTTCTGTTCTTCATCAAACCCAACTGTAAGTCGTTCGCACATTGATCAACTTTGTTATAATATTTTTGTTTTGTGCTTTCTAAAATACAATGAGTAGCCTACTGTTAGATTCGTTTATTGCATAATCAATCTTTTACTGCATTTGTCTCCTAGTAAAATTTGAAATTAAAATATTGCTCGCGTTTTGAACACTGTCGACATTTGTATGTGTCTTAAGGACTAGCGACAAAAATGTCTCACCAAACCGTGACTAAGGCCTCGTTCCAAACAACGATTGCTTCCATTTGAAATATGTTGGCTTCCTAATGTGGGTTTTTTCTTTTTTTTCCTTTATATTATCTATGGATATATAATGGTATTTTTATTTTTCCTATTTTTCCTTATTTTTTAATTAAATATCTCAGAAAAACTAACACTTCAGTACCTTTTCGGCCAAAAGCTAAAAGCCATATTTGTTTGGAACAGAGGCTGAGATCGTTCTACTATGTACTCCCTCCGTCCAAGTTTATAAGTCGTATTTTTCTTGGCATATAAACTAAGGAAAAAATAAAAATAGCTAGATTACTCATAATTATTATCTCTAAGTGTTATATTCAATGCATACATGTAGAGAATAATAAATAAAACTGTATATTTATTAGGGATATAAAAAATACCATACTAATTTTACTTTAAAATATAAAATATGTTCTATATTTATAGACTAAATTATTTAAAAAAATACGATTTATAAACTTAGATCGAGAAAACAGTACATAGGACAAGAAAGGTGCATTTTTATTGGATTGGCTCCGGTAGTTAGTACATGCTGCCGCCGGTTAGGTTAACCAACCTTGGTACGAGACTCGAAGCAACTAACTGCTCTACTTGACTACTTGTTGTATACATAATTGCTGCTGGTAAGTTCAAATTAAAAGGAAATCCTCCAAGTCTGCATGCAGAAAAGCCATTAAACTTTCAGATGCAGATTTCATATCTTACCTGCACTGGCCAAAAGGTAGCTGTATATATATGATCAAGACCATATATATATATCAGCAACAACTCACTTTAAAATATGTTCTTGTCCTGAAAAAGTGAAGTTGTACTACATAACTAACAAGGTACTATTACTCCGAGCGTATTGGGCATCCGGTTTTTCGTGGCTTTAGATGTAACTAACTTATTTAGCGTAATTAAATTTAAAAAATAAAATAGAAAAAACAGATTAACCCATCACGAATAATACGAAGGAATATATAAAAAAAGTAAAAAACCACAAAAGGCTAAAAAAAATAAAATTAAAGAATAGCAAATTAAAAGTTAAGAAATTAAAACTGAAATGAGCGGCGATTATTCAGGATTTAGGAACATACATGCTCACACTTCGACCTCATGCTAACTAATGCACTAACGCAGCAAAACAGGTTCCAGAAATTATGGGTCGTGCCTCCGTCCTGCTAGGCTGCTAACCCAGCTGCTCAGTTTCATCGAGCAGTTGATGTGCCTTGCCAACGACGGTCAGTGACGACTGCGGTGACGATTGGGTGACCGCTAAACCATGGCAATATATAGAGGGAAACCTCCGTGTTGATGCAGGCTCAATTGATGGAGCGTTGCGTCCGTTCCGGGAGACACGTGTACGATGTGGATGGGCAGATGTGATGTGGAGTAACAGTGACTGCAGTTGAAGCAAAACATAACAGTATCGATTCAGACATAGACGAAGCAGCTTTTATGAACTGCCAGTAGCTCTCGATTAAATCTCACTTTGCATACAAGTAACCGTCGTTCTCTCTCTAATTTCCCAGAAACTCGTTTTTATCACAACTATTTTGGATTTGTGTGTGTGTGTGTTTTAACAGTAATGCCATAAATATAGGGGACGTTTGTACTAATTTTTGATATTGACTTTTAGCTGCGACTAATAGCTTTTAACTAAAAATGAATAATAACAAGTGAAAGAAATTGCTTTTATAAGGAGAGAATAGACGGTGCAAAAATTGAGAGAGATACATATGTGAGATAAGAGCGAGAGGAATGGATAAGTGATACGCTCATGACTCCTGGACTTATCCTCGGATCTAGATGGGAGCAAGAGGAGTAGAGAAGCTGCTTCGAGAAGTCAGATATTCATATCATCTTCTGATTTCTTTAGCAGAAGCCAGAAATAGAAAATAACTGGCCAAATACCCGTGCGTTGCAACGGATCTCAAATAATTGATAATACGAATAAGTCCCATTATAATACTAAAGGAAACAAATATATAAAAAGACGGTTGAGTGATCCTGAAAAGTCTACTGCAACTAAATTAAATTATGCCCAGTAGTCAAACAAAGTAGTATCAGGCTTAAAGCCATAATTCCAAGTTTCAATAAGGTTTAGCACAAACCAAATTATCATCTTGCAAAAATCCAGTATGATCTATAAAGTAGCACGGTGAATCACACGGACAAGACTTTATGTAACTGAACTGATCACAGCTTCACTATGCATGTTTAGCACAACACATATGGTTCAAATGTGTTTGTAAAGCACTAAGTTCATTTAATAAGAGAACAAATTAAATGTATATGTTAAATACAATGGACTATGGAGGCTTAAAAAGGGTACCTAATAAAAAATAAACTCCAGCCATAATTAAATTCATACTAACATCATATGAGGAATAGTATCAGTTTTTTCCCACAAACAAATTGACAAAAACATATTTGTTACATCAATAACTGTACGTTCATGCATCCAGAAATATGCACATAAACACAAATTTCTTATGATAACAGTTTTTCCAAGGTCAAAATAGATAAGCATTGAAGATTGCAGCAAGAACAAAGTCAAACAGAGCTACTTGTATCGCAACATTCAAGCAAAAATAGTATGCTAGCATACTTCCTTAGATGTGATTTTAGAGTGGAGGAAATCATTGGATCAACGGGCTTGTTCCTTGAAATTTTTATGTTTTTTATTTTACCAGACCAAAAACTTTATGTTTTCCTCTATCAAAAAACAGAAGAAGGTGCTATTAACAATGATAGGCATGCTAGCAACAAGCGGTAAGTGCCAATACCCTGCATGGAACCTTCCATTATAGTACCTATACATCTGAGTCCCAGATAGAACAACCAACATGGGACCTTCCATTATAGTACCTATACATCTGAGTCCCAGATAGAACAACCAGCATGGAACCTTCCATTATAGTACCCATACATCTAAGTCCCAAGAGTTTGAAAAATATTTCCTTTTGTAGCAGTTGATGTCCAAGATTTTCAGGTGCCTTCGACTTGCATCCGTTGTTTCATGACTTCACAAGGCACAAAGATAAAAGATCCAAGTGCATCTCCTAGAATGAATGAATAAAAAAAAATATATGTGGTATGAAGAAAGCAGCATAAGATTTTCTCGAGATGCTATGTATTCTAATGAAGAAGGCAAATTGCATCGGTAAAATATTGTGTGAGTAACATAACAGCCAGCCAGAAAAGTTTGCATGTGCAAATATAAAGACCCCCATGCATTGACTGTGCATGGCACGCGAAATACCAAAGAATCTCCTATGGCAAATTCTATGTAGTCAGCATGTAAAAAAACATCCACTTCTGCTTCTATATCCTAATCATAAAGATTGGTAAGTAGTAGAGATTGTCATACATGAACTTCAGCTCACATTACAACATCAAGACATGCATTAAAGTAATCAGTTTTGCGGCCAAATGCATCTTATGCAAAACAGAGCTTTTCATTGGAGGTTTTGTTTACTTCAGCAACATAGGTTTAAGATTAGCTTCTAGTTCAGCATTCAAGGTGATAAAAATATTTACCAGTCTTTTCAATTGGACTTCCTAAGGAGGAAGTATCGTTTGAGAAGCATGCTTCGAGGACTAATGTTGGGTTTGGCTGATTGGGCTCATTGTTCACGCATGTAGCAGAAGAATCAACCTCTTGGTCCCCCCAGGAAATAGAACAAAAAAGGTATCCAAATTTCAGTAGTTAGCAAAGAAAGAGTACTGATCACAATACAATGAATGTCAAGTCATCAACTCAGCAGTGAAAATGTATTCTGACAGCTACCAACTTTGGTATAGCATTATTTCAGAAAAGACCCTGGAGCATCCAACAGCTTTCTTAAAATTAATTCTTCTAATCCAATTGAAATGCATATTATTTAAACCAAAACTATTGAAAAGAACTTTGTTAGTGAACACAGTATGGTAAAAATTAGACTTTAAAAAGATAATGAGTGGATGCAGATTCAAATGAATTACATAAATACCGCAAAAAGATCTTGAATACATTTTGGCAACTTTCCAAGACATGTTAAAGAATGGTTCACAATGATGACAGATTTAACAGTACCAACAATATACTGATTTGATTTTTTGTCTGTGGATCAAGAAACTTCAATGCCATTTTTTGCATTAGGATTCATGTGGAACATTTTTTGAACAATTTCTCTAAATGGATCTGCATGCTGCAAAATTTACCAGGTATGGATTTCATATGAGTGCTTCCTTAGTAGTGTCCACCATTAGACAAAGTGTTATGTATAAGCACTAAAATTTCACCATATGTTTACTGAACAAATGGGAAAGGAAAGATGTGAATAAAAAATCAAAGATGAATTGTTATGATTGATCAAAGCAACATTTATTGAAGTTAAGATAAATAAAAACTCTAAAATAAACAGTTGATATAATGAAGAAGCAAGTTGTCCTCTAAATTGACCTGATAACACTTTCGAAAGTCAGGCCATTGATCATTGGGATTGTATTCAGTCCCATCGTTATTTAGGGGAGCTGAAAAACCAGAGTAGTTCCTATTTTGGGAGGCTAAAGTTTTTCATTAGTTAAGGCAGAGATGAGCTCTTGGAGCACTGACACGGTCAATTTTCCTGAAAGACCATCACTTGATTCAACCCTATCAGAGAGGCCAAACTCATTAATTTTTGCTTTCAACAACCTGCTAAACTCCTCTTTATCAGAAGTAACCACAACAGAAGGTGAAGTTTCCATACATTTGGCATCTACTACTGGCATTCTTACACAAGTGGTATCAGATACTCGTGTACTTCGGCACCCTCTCTTCTCTGAAACTTTGCTGTGTGATGAAGCCTTTGCAATCCGGACAGAGATAATGTTTAATTTTAAATCCAACAAAAATAATGCTCAGTCAATAAAGCCTATTCATAGAAGCATTACATATAGATATCAAGTAATAGGACTTCAAGATATCAACACTGAGATGACAAGTTAATTTTACAGAATGAGCTGAAAGTTAAGAATAGTGAAGGAACATTACATGAGACATACTGCCTATTAATTGGACCAAACTGGCACACAAATCAAAACCTTTCGAATCCTTCTTGAAACATGGAAAACAACCTTCAGCTGGTCATGGTGCAAGTAACACATGATCTTGATCTTTGCAGTAAAACAATGCAATCAACAAATACATTACACATTGAGTTAACAAAAGAGTCGATTTCAATTCCATACCAGTAGATCAAGTGGAAGTGATCCAAGTCCTGAATGACCAACAAATTCAGCTGCTTGAGGAGTCCTCGGTATTCTTCATAATATCTGCCCCTTAATGCCACTAAATGGCTCAAAATTGGAGAATCTTTTTGTTAGTTGGAGAGGATTGCACCCATTGATAGATTGGAGAAATTAGGATCTGGTGAGCCATTGAGACATGACATTACCTTGGTGCGGATCTATTGCTCGTGAGAGCAAGAAAGCCGCCTTGCGCGACGCCTTCCTTCAACCTGGCGCCGCAAGTTCTCCACTGCCGTTGCAGCTGCCATGAGAGGTGGAGGCTAGGGTTTCGTGGTCGACGTAAAGCGAGGATGATGCTTCTCATGGCAGCGCCCGCGGCATCCCGAAAGGGGGCAAAACCCTAGTTTCACCCACGTGAGCTCGCGATGGTGCCACATCACGCCTCCTTCCTCGCGCAGAGACCATTCCCCCGCTGCCTACACACCGCGTGATAATTGCAGCTGCCGTGGGCAGGCGGAGGCTAGGGTTTTGCCTCCAGCGGCAAGCGAGGGTGAGGCTCCTCGTGCAGAGCCGCGAGCCCAAGTGCGAGTGGTGATTTCGGCTGCGGCAGCAGCGGCCGTTAGGAGGTGGAGGCTATTTGTGGTCTACAGCGGCGTAATTTGGGGCTTTTGCGACAGCGTGGTTGGGGACGGAGGCTAGACGAGACCCTTCAATGCCTTCCATGGTTAGGGTTTGGTGGCTGGGGAAGCAGTGTCACCATGATCGGGAGGGGGAAAGCTTCGAGAAGGAGGTCAAGTGGAGAAGAAGAGAGATTTTTGGGCGCAGCACCGACTCGGGCCAGGCCGAAGCTGCCTTCCTCCTCTTGTGTTGCCTGATGGGCCTGCGAGCCCATCTAATTAAGTATGTCCAGCTCGGAATGGACGTTGGAGATTCAGTGAGATGGCAGATGAACTATCAACTGAAGTGGTGGTGGATTATCACTATTAATTTTTCTTTTAAGTAGTAGAGATTATTGAGGAAACGTCGCTGGTGAGCTCAGTCCGATCGATTCCTCTTCTATGCAAAAGAGATGATCAAACACAGATGATGCAAATAGTATATTGGAAACACAGAGATAGGGAGAGAATTCCTGATATTTCTTTATTGCTTTCTCTTTCACGTGCGTACAAAATAGTCAATGAGACTCCCTATATATAGATTAATGGTGAAGTGTCTACCATAAGTCAAGACTTCAAGTCCAAACCTAGATTTCCCAACAGAGATATGATGCTTTGAAAAGAAAAGAAAGAACAGCAGCATCACACACGCACACAAAGTTACAAATTCTAAGAAAAAAGAGAATAGAAAACCAACAGTCTGGCCCATTTGATCTGTACTGGAACGGCCTATTATACGGAAGTAACCCGGCCCATCCGCGACTCTCCACTATATTGCATTTTAGCCGTCGGATCTATATCGGACAGTATATACGAAACGTTCGCCTTAACTACAGCAAGCGCTCCTGTTCTGTTAGTTCTAGTAGTCGCTCTCCCTCATCGCAGCGCCGCTCACGGCTCATCGCGGCCTCCGCTCGACGCCGACGCCAGCGCCCGACACGACAGCAACACGGCGGCCGTTCTCTGCGCCGGGTGGGCAGTGTAAGAAAGCGCTACTCTCCCCTTCCGCCCCCACACTTCGCCTCGCGCCCGCAACGGCGCTCGGTCCCCCCTTCCCTGCCTCCCACCCGAGGCATTTCGTCGAACACCTACCCCGCGCGCGCGTGCTGCTTCTTCTTTTCCCCATCTCCCTGTGGTGCGCAGGGGCATACGCTCGTGCTCGCAAGAGCCCCCTCTTCGGTGGAGTCGTAGTAGCTCCCCTTCCTCACGATTGAGCAAGGGCGTTGCGGCGTTTGCGAGCACGTCTGCTGGGTGTTTCTGCTGCTCTTGCAATGCGCGCGTGCATCGTTTGTGTTCACTTCCTGGGTGGAGCTCCTGCTGTTGCACTTGCTGATATCAGTGTCATTCTGTAGTTTCTGTACGCGGAAGCCGGAAGCACTGCACCTGCTTGTTGTGTGAACCTGACTTGTTGTCTTTTTGTGCAGGTGATTTCATCAGATAAAGGGGGGAAATGACACTTCATGTTCGGTTGAAGGGGCAGACGAGCGTGGCGAGTTGGTTGTGCGCCAAGAGGAACTGGAGCGGCGGTGGGATTGACCGTGGAAAGAAGAGCAACAAAAGAGAAAATGCCAAAGGGAAAGGAACCAGGCTTGCTGGTGGGAACAAGGGCGAGAAGAGAGAAGAGCATAAGGGACGCGGAGGAAATGCGGGACAGAGGAGGTGGCGGAGCGAGCCAGGAGCTCAAGCGGATGTGAAGAAGTATGTGTCGGGGGCTGACAGGAGGAAAAGGAAGGGTGACCACGACTCATGGTATGGTGATGACAATAATGCATCATTTTCAAAATCAAACCTGACCAGAAAGAACCCTTCCTTCGTAACTCGTGGAAAGGTTTTTCCTAGAAAAAGCAATAGATTAAAGTCTCTAAGTTCAGAAGAGGATGATTTGCACTCAGGGAAAAGGAGTAGCGGCAAGGTTTATGATTTAAGTAGAGGGGCCAAGGGTCAGCCGGTGCTCGGTAAGAACACGGAAACCTCCAAAGGGAAGAGGTTTGATAAACCTACCAAAGTTAATCGACAAAAAGATGGCGTCACAAATGCCGATTTGGATGAGAATGTTGTAGAAAGCAAGAAGTCAGATGGCTTAGGCCAGATTACTGAAGAGAAGCCCCATGTTCGTCGTACCCGAGTGCTGGACAAGACTGGGAAGAAAATCAAGGTCACTAAGAAGGATTCAGTTTCTGACTCTGAGGAAGCTACCCCTCCTAAGAAGAGAAAGCGGATGAAACTAGATCCTTATGACACATCAAACAAACGACTCGATGATTCTACCCCCAACCAGGATGGTGCGAATGCTATCTTACAATTTTTCAAATGGTTCAGAGGATTCATTTGTGCATATGTATATTCTGTTTCATTCTATGTTTCATATGCACAACCCCTTAAAATAGTCCCCCCCCCCTCATGCATATTTTCTTGTTTTGCCCCTGACAATAACAATGTATTTCCTATCTCTAAGTGCATATTAGCAAAATAACTGAAATGTTTCGTAATTTGTAAATATGGGTATAGTGGTCGGGCAAGCAAGAAAATGTAGTGCATGATGTATCCTATGTATATTACTGGATTTGCATGTGCTGATGGATGCCCCTTTAACTTTGAAAAACTATACATATGATAATATGAGAACAGACCTTTCTATAAAAAAAAAATTGAACCAAGGAATATTTGAAGAAATCCAGATAAGAATGCCTATACATTGGAACCACTTACAAGGTCTGGTTGTACTTAATCTAATCTAGGTCATTTCCTCCTTTTGGAAGTATCTATGCATGTTTTGCTTGGTAAGATTGTTGATGCAAACACCCTCTTCTTTCAACTGATAACTTCACAAAATTGTTGTATGTCTTTGTTAGTTTTCTCTTTAGTAATATGAAATTTGTTCATGAACTATTGAGTGCAGTCACCCGCCACTGCTTCTAATTCCTTTTACTTATTTCTAACATCTTGGTCTTGTGAGGAAGGGTCTAATCAGCAATCTGCTGCTTCTGTTTTAATATCTCTTTTTCCTTTTGTTTTTTAGTTTGCAATACAGAGAAGATTCCAGAAAAGAGTCCGCCTGAAGAGACTGAAATGTCTATAAATGCTAAATTTCGTGCTATACAGCCAAGCTCCTCAATCCTTTCATATGTGGAAGATAATGTACACACAATTACCTCCTCATTCCCCTCTTCCCCCCTATGGATGCATGTCTGACAACATCTTACTATTGTTTGCAGTTACTAGGTCGTAGGCGTCTAAATGAGATAAAAAATGCTGGCTACAATGTCAAGCTATCTGCTCCTCTGGATAATGTCCCGTTCTCAACCAGCACTGAGCGTGAGCGCATCGACGAAAGTGTAAGAAAGATACCATATAATCAGTGCAAAAAATTGTCTTCTGCTCTTGTTTTAGTCGGTCATGGCTGTTTACCATATAATTTGAGTTTCTGTTTAGTATCTTGTTGCATTGATTTTCAATCCACTTTTAGTTATTGTTGCTCACAACAAATTAACAACAGGTGTTCAGAAATAAGTTGGAATTCTTTGCCGCTGCAAAGATCTCATCATCATTCCCTCCTCCTACAATTCCAGAGATAGCATTTGCAGGTAACTTCAGAAAAAGGAACTTATGATAATTGTTCTGTCTCTTGCCATGGTGAATATTTGAGTTTGACATGTAGTTCAATTACATTATTTCCATGCACATCCCATTTAGGTCAACTGTGTCTAGATGATGTATATGTTAGATCATCCTGTGTTTATGCCCTGCTGAATAATATGTTTTGCATATGGCGGAAGAATTATTTCTACATAAAAAAAACATGTTTTGTTGTCATATTTCCATGGCATTATCTCATAAAAACAATGATGATGAAGTGTGCACTGACATTTTGTGGCCTACTACCCTAGCCTCTAATCTGTTATTGTTTCAACCATCTTCTGTTCTGGACACCTCAGATCTTTATCATGAAACTAAAAATGAATGTTTGGTTGTCTGTTATCCACTCAAGCAATAGTTAAAGGGAAACTTCACATCTTGTAGACTGTGACAAACTTTTAGCTTTTTACTAGTACAAACTTCAAAATCATTAGCTTTTGTTTTAGTAAGTAAATATTGTATTTTCTGAACATTCTTTGACATGATTAATAGCAAATTATATAACAGACTTGAGCATTGTTTGTGTCCTATGACATTTCGTAATGCTCCTTTTATTCATCTCTTTTTCTTCATGCCAGTTGGATATCTAGCTGCGTTTTGAACTTTGGATAGGAAATATATCATTTTTGCAATTATGCAACTTTTGCTGAGATATTTTATGCCAGTTTACTTTTGCTGAAAAACGATGCTTGCCTAGAGTTTGAACACTGCACATGATTTCTGCGTAATCTATTGCTCAACAGCCAGTGTTTTCACAAAGTTGTTCACGGCCCAGTATGATCCAACCCATCTGTGAAACCCTTGTGTTTTAAAGTGCTTCAAGCTGCCCTAACAACTTGTACTGTTACCTTACTGAAATTCAAGGGGTATCAAATGTTGGGAAATCTTCACTACTTAATGCACTTACAAGACAGTGGGGTGTTGTGCGAACATCAGATAAGCCAGGACTTACTCAGGTATGTTCAATGAAGCTTGCGTATTTTCTTCAAATTAATTCTCGGTGTTCAAGCAGTTCGTTTATTTCTGTGTACTAAACTATTACCTATTAATTACAGACTATAAATTTCTTCCGGCTTGCATCGAAGCTATGCCTTGTTGATTTGCCTGGATATGGCTTTGCTTATGCAAAGGATGAAGTTAAAGAGTCATGGCAGGAGCTTGTAAGTATACTGAAATTTGAATAATAAGCTTGTAATGTATCATATAACCTTTCATCATGCAATTTGGATGAGCTTGGGGTTGCTGACCTCAGGTCTCAGTGGCTTATGATAATCGATTAAAATTCTAGATTTCATTGTAAATACCAGTAGATCACATAATTATAAACTTTTTTACACGACTTTACATAACCTATTAAATCTCTGAATTTCTTTAGCCCATGACTTTACAACTCTTCGGGGAGCTGCTTCTGACCTCTTTTTTAATTATTAATACACAATGACCATCTGGCTTGGGTGTTGAATTGAGCACATTTTTTGAAAATCAAGGAACTAGCAGCAATCCACTTTGTGTGAACGAATTGTAATTTACCATCACATATTTAGACCAACAATCTCCTGGTCCCCACCTAGTATTCATGGTGATTTGCATACGCCTACTGGATTTATGTGGCAAAGAAATCTTTCATTTTATTTTGAACTCTTCAGAACATAAGCTGTAACATGTGGTTGTTGGTTATTGTTATTCTAAGTTCTTACAAGCACTCTGGAATTTGTAGGTGAAGGAGTATGTTTCAAACCGGGTTGGTCTAGAAAGAGTGTGCCTTCTTGTGCACACTAAACGTGGAATGAAACCATTGGACTACGAACTTGTGGATCTAATGGAAAGGTTTGTTTTCATTGGGCATTTGTTCCATCCTTACTGAGGAAGCAGAGTTCAACCTGTTTCTTTCTAATGTTAAGTAGTTCTGCATTCTGCGTGGTCTTAGGGGCCGTTCATTTTGGTTTTTTCTAAAGGCTTTTGGCTTCCGGCTATTGGCTGAATTTGCACTGTAGCAACTGTTAATTTTTTCTGAGTCATTCAATTAAAGGAAAATAGAAAAATAAAAAACAACATTATATTTCTACGGACAATGCAAAGGAAAATAGGGGGAGAAAAGGCAAAAAAAATCCAACAAAGCTGAAATTAAAAAACCAATGTGTTCATTCCGGCTTCTGACTTCTAGAAGGCAGAAGCCAAAGCCAGAATGAACGGAGCTTTTGGAGTATATCACTGTCAGTGAAATGAAATTCATTAATTGAGTATGATTTTATTTTCTCAACGCATTTGCTTAGGTTTTGGTTTACATATATAGTGACGTTACTTCCGGTTCTGTAATTGACATATCCAACTATACCACTGTAGATCCAAGACACCATACCAGATTGTATTGACCAAGACTGATTTGGTTTTCCCTATAGATGTTGCTCGCCGTGCTATGGAAATCCAAGAGGTCCCCTTCCTCCTAGTCCCTCCCTCCCTCTCTCATACACCTTTTGAGTTATTGCCTAACAGAATCGCATGTACTCTCAACTGCAGAGCCTGAAGAAGAAAAAGTCTGTGGTAAATCCAGTGGTAAGATCTTGAATCGTTAGAATTAGCATCTCTTATTTCGTATGTGCTCTCTTTGCTCTTTGGCGAAGTGCATCATGTTATCATCTAATATAATGTTACGTCTTGTAGATGATGGTGAGCTCTAAGACAGGAGCCGGCGTACGCAACCTGAGAGGTGTGCTTGGAAAGATAGCTCGCTTCATCAAACCATAGCAAGGTGACAACCACTTGGTTGACTCTGGTTATTTGGGAGATTCAAGGGTTGAGCGACTTGAATTTTTAGTTAGGTTATGTTTCAAAGCCATGTTGTATCATGAGCTACGATTTGGATTATTAAACCATTTTCCTTTCTGAGTGGATAATGCCATTCAGAGATCACATTCAGCTAATATGTCAAGATGCATTGAGCTCAGAATAGTCTCTTGAGGCAAGAACACCGCCTCATCTTACATCTTGTATCGCGTACGATAAATCTAATGAAATATTTGCTTTGCCCCATTTGGAGACATGACAACTGAAAACTTATTCTATGTTCTGCTTGTAATGGCTCATTTAGGCTTGTTCATCTAGATATGATAGTGGTGCTATGTAAGACAAACATGACTAGTAGAAGCTAGGATGGTGAGCATTCAAGAGTTTCTGAAGAACGCCAGCGAATAACGGCCTGTTTTTTTTTCCAGCTTTTAGCTTTTTATAATAACTAGCTCTTTAATCGAAGTGTCTTTTTAAGATATGATTACTAGTTAATTGTAATACATACTGTACCGACTTCATTTATATCAAAAAAAATCACACAAGTTTCAGTTACTATCTCATACAAACAGTCTAAAAGACGCATGCTGCAGCCAAAAATCACAACCCGCAGCCAAAATGAATAGGCCCTAAATATGCAGAAAGACAAGAATAAGCTGGAGGATATTTTGAGATTCAAATGGCATGTCATAAAGCTTTACTCGAGAGCTAGCATTACTCATAGCTGTAGCATAAGCAGAACACGAGCATAATTATTGAGAAAAGTAGCAGATCCAAAATCATCGTTGGTTGCATAACCAAAACAGACTTCGCCAAACCAACCAACAGTTTCCTATTCTATCATGGATAATGCAGTTGTGAAAATAGACTGAACCACAAATTGTGCTTAAGGAACCTCAGTACAACTGATTACATAGAAAACGGAATAGTCCAATATCCGATGGCAAAAAACTACAGCAGTATTGCAAAAGCATTTCCAAACTCAGGTACTCGCGGCAGCAGGAGGTGCACAGCGCCCAAACTCAGGTGCGGGCAGCAGCAGGTGCAGGAGGCGCACCACCACCTGGGCGTGGTGGGCCTTGTCCCGGCCTCGGGCCATCATCCTGCAGGCACGTTCAAGAGAACCATTAATGAAAAAGGACTTCGGACAGCATACCCATCAAACAAACATTACATCAAGCAGACAATGAAATACTAGCAAGCATTGCATATCAAGTTGTTCCCAAGTTCCAGGATGACTCAAAACACTTTAGCTCTCTAGCAAGTCCAACACAACTAGTATATTTGTTCTTTTCTAAAATATCCCATCCGTAATGATCAGCCAAAAACGGATCAGTTTTAACAGGCAAAGTGAAGGAGATGGTTATCAAATATCAGGGACCGGTTCATCCCAGAGGCATTTGGTATGACTTATTAGCCAATGGGGCAGACGTGCAGTCCACTGAAGTAATGCGGTATCAAAAGTATGTTTATCAAGTATTTAAACTACACATCCAACAAAAAGCATGCAGTGCATAAGCAAAAAATTAGATTTAACAGGAAAAGAGTTTCCGTATAAAAATGTGGGTTTACAAGAACAAGATATTCAGCCAACACTTGTATGTAATATCAACTGTCGATTCTAGTATGTTACCAATTGTAAAAATATATCAGGCATTTCTTTCACAAATGAATGCAATCAGGACGAGGGTTCGGAAAACCGGAAACCGGATCTCCCGATGGGTACCAGGAAATCAAAAATCAGCCGGGTTGGATTTAAACCCGTGAGTCTTTCGTGACTGCGTAATGCACCTCCTAGGTTAATTTAGGCCTTTTTTGTGCTAGATTACCTATTGTATGAGCTAAATATGCTTCGAAACATTCCAAACTCAATTGTTTTTTGTGTTTTCCCCCGTTTTTTTAGCGGTTTTCCAGTTTTAGCAAGTTTTCTCCAGGTTTTTGGGCAGTAACCAGCCGGTTTTTCCGGTTACCGGTTTCAAATTCAAATTTCAAAACTTGAAATTTGTCCGGTTATTTCCTAGTTTTTAACCGCTACCAGCCCCCGGCCGGGATTTGGGCCAATACCAGTTTTCCAAACCCTGATCAGGACATTATGACCGATACAGGGATCAGCCATCACACAAAAGCCTGCAATGCACCACCTCATGTTCATTTATGCTTTCGTTGACACATCCATTGCAACATATACGCAGTGAATGCAACACTATAAAAGCGACAGTAACAGGACAAAGTGGTTAAATAAATCATGGTGTAATTATCGGCGTAGCATTCAAATTTCTAGCAGCAATGGAATGACATCCAGCACAAACTTAAAAGACCTAATTTCCATATGAATAAAAAATATTATACCCTGCGTCTGAAACGCTGCGGAGGCTCACGGTTCCTCCTGTTCTCCCGAGATCGAACACGAACAATGTGAGCATGGATTGCGCATGAGACACAGTGATGCACCTTTGCATACAGCTTGGGAAGAATGTAACCTGGAAAAAGTAACAGAGGAATGAGGGTCAAAGTAACACAGTAATGAGGTGTTTTTGACATGCAACCAGTAATGGATCGGCAGAGAACAATTAGCAAGAGCTATAGTACCATCATGCACGCAAGCCTCTTGCACATCTCTCACTGCAGCCTGCTCAACGATGTTCCTCACCATGAAACGCTTGATAGCCTTGTCCTGTTAACAAATAGGAACTGAAAGTTAGGTATTATCTACAACATGTCCAGGAATCCCAACAATGCATGTTTAATTCAAAATAGTATGCATGCCTACATCGTCACTGAAAATCACGGTTGTTTCGGTTATACCAAATGTCGCTATCCTGGCATCTCTTAAACAATAATGAGAGAAGAATCCAAGCTACAGAAATTGAAGCTACTCATGAATTTCCACATCATTGTTACGTCGAGATAAACATCTCGAACATGCACAAAGTTTGAGCGCAATGTAACTAGAGAGAACTACCAAAAAAAATACCACATCAGACACAAACTACTTCGACAGCAAAACTGCATTCTAGAGCCATATGTCCCACTGGTGATACAGATCACGCCACATTTCATGAACGAAATAACACCAGTACAACCTTATTCAACACCCCAAAACTTCAGATTCTACTCTCCCACCCTTGCAACTGGAACTGTTCTTCACTTTAGCTACCACTGACCCAAGTGACAAAAATAAATTCATACAACGTCTCTTCAAATCATTCTTCTCCTACACTGCCTCTGCTACTACTAAAACAACTTGATCTATCGATTATAAACGATATTGCATCTGGGGAAGGAAGGAAGAGAGTATACCTTGGGGCAGCACTTGGCGCAGTTGGAGCAGCGGATGTACTTGACGTGGCCGCGCCCGTGCTTGTTGCGCCCGCCATTCCTCCGCTTGAACGTCTACACCCACCAGAACCAACGACGACGGCACAGAACGGTGAGATAACGACGGCGGGGAGAGGACACGAGAGATCTGAGACTAGGGTTTGGGGGAGCTTACCATGGCTGGGGGGAGGAGAGGGGGAGGACGAAACCGCGGAGGAGAGGAGAGGGAGGCCAAGCGTTGCGCTGGGCGGCGGCGGCGCCAGGGGTAGGGTTAGGGAGGGTGGTGGCGCGATGGTGCGAGGGTTTTGTAGTGTTGTGCTGGGCTCGTTGGGGCCGACATGCGTTTCTGACTGTTATGGGCCTGTTGTGTCCCTTACGGAGCCCAGTTTGCAAATGCCGGTTTTAGCAGCCAGCCATCCGAACTATTAGGCCCACGGTTTGGTTTTGTGGGTCTGTAGTACGTTCTCGAAGATTATGCAACCCGTTTATATTAGTTTTTACTGATAACTTTTATCTTTAACTTATAAATAGTAATAACTTGTAAAGAGTCATATGAAAAGAGAGAAACTCGTGTGTAATTTTGGTCGGTATAAATGAAACCACTACAGTATATACTACAATCGACTAATAGGCTCCACCTTAAAAAGATATCTCATTTGAAAGTTAGATACTGTAGAAAAGCTATTTACTATAGAAAAACATCTTTTAGAAGTCAATATGAACAAGACCATGTCATGTTGCTAATACACACCTCAACTTAGGCCCTGTTTGGCTGGGCTCGGTTTCAATTTTGGGCTCCGAAGCCGTTTTTGGGGCCAAACGTCCAGGATTCAATGTCCAAAAATGAACTACAAATTTAAAGTCAAACCTACAATAAACTACGAATTTGAAACCAGGATTTTGTACCTTCTCTTGAAGGCTAGCTTTGAAGCCAAAAGGAGAGAAACCGAGCTTGGCCAAACGGTACCTTAGACGCTCGTACATGCCATGAAATTTGATGGGGAGCTGGAGAAAAAGCGAGAGAACACATGTGGATTTGCACATTCAAGTGGCAAAAAGAGGAGAAAGCTTACAGCTTACAAAGTTAATATGTGACTAGAACCAAAGTACCATTCGCCGAACCGTCACGCTCGACACATCGATAAGTTCACGCGCATTCTTTCTCCGCACTACTCCACCCGACAAGACGCGACGCCCAACAGCGACGCCAGTGATGAGTGATCAGCTAACCAAAGATCGAGAAAAAAGAACCCCAATAATGCGAGATACTACCGCACACGACGCACAGTGCAGCAGGCGAGTGGTGATGTCGCACCTGCACCTTGGGAAAAACAAGTGCATGACACTCAGGATACGCATATTATGCTCCTGAGAGACGAGAGAGGCTGCAGGACAGTGACGCCCTACCAAACAGCAAGTTTAAACGACAAGCTTATATGCCCGACCTTTTGAGACCTTCTCCTCTTTGCTCTTCAGCTTATCAAAAGCCATCCATGATGTACTGCATGATAAGAGAGGAGCTAGCACAAGGGGAGAAAGAAAAGCCACAGTCACCGGTGATGGGGATCGAGCAAGCAAAAGAGACACCATATATTCAGTTTCAGGCAGCCTTGTCTGATTCCTTCTAGCTAATGCCATTGTTACTGTGTTTTGTTGTTTCTAAATAACGGGAGAGAGAGAGAGGGGGGGGGGTAGCTAGTACTACACATCTTCATTGCACACTTTTTGGAGCACAATTGTTGGGTGTGTGATGAGGTCAGGCTTGGTCCCATGCATCGCTTCAAGATTTTGGATCTTGGTCACCCACACTCATGTATGTCGCATCTGATCGGAGTGACTGATGTGTTTCCTCTTTCGTTTTGTTTTTTTCCTTTTGGGGGTCAAGGTTTGTTTTTTTACTTGCCGAGTTACTAGCTAGCTAGGGACATTTACCAAACTCCTACATGACATGCATGTACTAGCATCATGTATGTGGCTGACTTATTTTCGACTTATGACTTACGTTTTCTTTTAAGTAAATAAATAGAACGATTTCTTCGTCGTTGTTTTTAAGCGATTTATCGGAACAATCTTTTTTAAGCCATTTATCAGTTTTATCGATATTCGGTTTATTCATATAAGTACTCGTGTTAGCACCAAAAATCATAAGACACAGCTGAGGAGAACACACCCATTGATTAGCTAAATACAACTGCTACAGTAGCAAAAGATCCAGCTCCAACTGCACGCACATGTCCAGATTTTCATGGGAAATGATGGATGGCGCTGATCAGACGGTTGAAGATAACGCGATAACATGGTGTCACTAATCACGGTGAAGATCAAATAATTAGCCAGGGATGGAAGTTAAAAAAAACAGGGGTTGAACTATGCTTAAGTAGAAGTGCAAGTTGGGACTAAAATTCCCACCGAGAGGCTGATTTTCAACCTTGATTTGGATGTACTTTAACTAGAGCGGTACTTTCGTATGTGTTTAGTCTTGTTAATAGCGTAGGGTCTAGATTCGGTGACGGTCGTTGTTCAAGTGTTACGTAAGCTAGGTTAGACTTTTAATATCTATAGCAACAGGTATTTAAGTACTCATTAGACATTGATCGTACCATGCACTTCATGACATTTAAGTACGGTTTGGATCATTCAAATTTTAATTTGCAAATTGCAAGAATCTCAAAATGCACTTGAGTCGTCGGGAAGCAATTAACGCAAGCAATCTAGGATAGCGAAATTAACCCCGGCGATGGATGGAATCGCCGTGCGTAGAGAAAGAGAGAGCAAAATTAACCCCGGCGATGGCGACCTGACGATCGTCGAGCTTGAGGCCAACTGCTCCCGCACGAAATTTAAAGCCGTGCATAGGATAGGCCCGGTTGACCGTGCCGCGCTGCAAGCCGATGCGCGCAAAATTTTCTCCCGGCGAACGAAGCCGCAACAACCGACAGCATCGCATGATTTTAGGTGACGGCTCGTTTTTTATGGTTCGGCTAGCGGCACGTGTTTCGCATCAGTACAATGAATTTTGTGAGTGGGATCACGGAGGATGAAACACCTCAAAAATTCAAATTTTTGAATTTTTTTAAAATTTATTTGAATTTCTAAATCTTTCAGAATGTGGTAATCCCCATGGAAATCTACCTTTCTCTTTTGGTCATCTCCCTTTCTCCTCCTGCCGATCCCCCTGAGAAGCCGCCTCCCCACCGCCTTGCTGCTCTTCCCCTCCACGTAGCTAAGCGTCGCCGCCCTAAATTGTGGCAGCGTCTTCCCCGACCGTTCACACTCACCTCTCCAGAGCTGACATCAAGGCCCCACCAGCCAATCACCTAGATCCCTGCCCATCTCCCTCGCTTGGCACGCCCAGTTGACCTACGCCCTCTCCCGCCACAGCTCATTGCTCCTGCCAGTCGATGCGCGCGAATTGCTATACCAGCTGCTGCTGTCACCCGCCAACTCTTGCAGAGAGCACAACACCACCTTGACTGCGCGCTCGTCCTTCCATCAGAGCTCCCGCCATCTCTCCTCATCCACACGCAAGTGACGTCCAAATCGCCCTACTTTTCTCACTGCCTCTCCATCAATCGCCTTCACAGAGAACTCCGCGCCACTCCCAGACACACACCAGAACCACTTAATTAAACTCTCGCTCACCGCAGCTCGGCCGACGATCTCTCCTGAGCCCCCTAATCTTCTTCATCTCTTCGTTAAAACTCAGTTGCATTTGCTAACGGAGTCTTCTTTGCTTCTGATCACGCTGGTGAATTCGCTTTGTCATGAGCATTTCTCTGGAGCCCTGTCACCGTGAGCATCCACTGGCTAGGGGTGACAACGGATCGGATAGTTTTCGACCGATCCAAATGAAAACGAATACGGATTGTGTCGGATCGGATTTTCTTCAGATAATTCTCGGATCGGAAACAAATACAGATTTTTTTTGTCGGAAACGAATACGAATACAGTAGGCCTGATATCCGGCGAATACGGATACGAATACGGATTATCCGGATAATACGGATTCGGATATCCGAGATTTCAGCCCAACATTGCCCAGCCCAAACCAACCTCTCTCATCTTCCCTGCAACCAGCCCACTAGCAAATATTTATGTTTATTAAAAATAAATTTAGTATTGTCGGTAGATTAAAACTTGTACCGATTAAATTGATGTACTGTCGTTTAAATCATTCTAATGCAAATTTAAATTCTTAATTAATTTATTAGTCACATGTAAATGGTAGAAATCCATTAAGAATTATTTAGGACTTTAGAAAAAAATTAACTGCCATTTGAAGATTTAAAATCTGTACAATGGTATGACTATTGTAGATAAAACTATTTATGTTTGTTTAAATTTCATTAATGTTTT
The DNA here is from genome assembly GCA_017311315.1 of Dendrocalamus latiflorus. Taxonomy (NCBI): domain Eukaryota; kingdom Viridiplantae; phylum Streptophyta; class Magnoliopsida; order Poales; family Poaceae; genus Dendrocalamus; species Dendrocalamus latiflorus. The sequence goes on from CM029631.1 coordinate 2,114,456, forward strand.
AACAAGATAAATTATTTATGTGTTTTCATTAATTTTGGATGTATAGTTTAAGGGGTTTTATGTTCCGATAAATATTCTTAATCATATTCATTTCGATTCGTATTTGCTCCGTATTCAATATTATTCGTATTTGTATTTGTATCCGAGGTATTCGTATTTGTATCCGCATCCAAGAAAAAATATGAAAACAAATATGGTAGAAGCATTATCCGTCCGTATTCGATACGTTTGCATCCCTAGCAGTGGCGGCAGGACCCTCTCTGTGGACAACTCTCCTAGGAGTCTTCAACCCAAACCATCACCACCACTATAAAATCTTGTACCCTACAGATGGTCAAACCGATCCCGACCTCACCGGAGTACTGCCAAAAAACCCTAACATTGCAGTAAAGCTCAAGATCTTTTATCCCACCACCACCCATCTTCACACCTTCCAAAGCCCTAAAATGGAACCGCAATCTCAAACCGAAGCCATCTGTACCAGTCAAGTTCGCTGGAATTTGTCGCCGGCACTGAATTGCAACGGGGATTACTCCCCTGTTTTTCTGCCACTGGGGCCAGCTGGAGGTTGAAGGCGACCTCCCCGAGGTGACGTGGCTGCATCATAGCCCTCCATACGTTGTCCTCTGGTCGGTAGCACTACGCGTGCTGAGCCAATTTGGCCGCACAGCTTGGGCCAAGTCGACCGGCCCATCTGGCTAAGCTGGTTTAAATCGTGCGAACCGTGCACTCTTCCGTGTGGACTGGTACGTCACTGCAACACTATAGCGGCTACTATTCACCGAGTCCTAAAAATAACAAAATACCCTATTTCGATTGTTTCGACGCCCTGAACCTATTTTGGGCCTCCATTCCACCATATTAAACCCCAATAAAATCCAAGCCAACTCCGTTTGGTTTTATTGCATTTTATTTCTTTTTTATTTTTTTATTTTCCTACCTTGATTGATTTCAAGCACTGGTTTTATGTTATTTTATATGTTGCGCTAGCTCCCAAGTTTTCCGAGGTACCGATGCAAGGATCAGATCATCAGAACCAGACATTGACGACACAGTAGAGTTCGAAGAACAACAAGGCAAGTTATAAGTTTTTGATCATGTTGAATCCCATAAAATTTAAATCATTTAATTATAGTATTTGCATTAATGTTATTTGAGCAAAGTTATTTAATTAAAATAAATATTTAGAATGACTTGTTAATTAATTATGTCCTACTACTGATAAAAATGCCCTGTTTAATTTGAGACCATAATCATCTTGACAATCTTAATATTATTTAATTATTGTATAAATAAATGTAGATTGGCTCATCTAAAATGTTTATAACTACTAAGTGGCCTGGCATTTGGTCAGTAAATTTGTTTAAATAATTCTAGGGCAGTGAGGTGCAAGGAAGCATTGTGGAAAGCCACTAGATGGTTGAAATCAACGACCTTACTCTAGGGTTGAGGCTGGTTGACAGTCTCAAGGTGAAAAATAAGGATTGAAACCTTATGCTGAGTAAAGAACATAGAATTCGCTCAACAACAAGTATTGACTCGTCAACTCTGGTATAGTAGCTGCTCAAATCGATTAAACCTCTACAGGGTAAGGGAGTGTGGTATGAAAATGGTAAAACCATACTTGAACAAGCTGTTGATGAAGTGTTAGAAGAATCCTACTTTGTTGACGTCGACTGGTTTTAGGTCTTAGCCACGCTTTAAGTTTGCATGTAGATCCTTCTTTTGTAATGTAAGCTAATTTTGGGCTTGCATGTCCACTGTGTCAAAACTAGATTAATAAACCATATTTATGTAATAAAACTTGATTCTTTTGTTTTAAACTTGTGTTGTTGTAATACACACTCATATATAGTATTTTACAACTAAACAATCCTAGACAATTGTGAGGATTATCAGCACCTCCAGAAACTAGAGCGTTACAGAGTATTCCACGACGGATATGGTGCATGTCGCTGCTTGCTTATTGGCGCTATACATGTCAACGGCCATTGCATGTGTATACATACAAAGTCTTGCAAGCCGTTCGACCAATGCGAATATATGTTATTGATTATTCATCCATAACCAGGCGGCGCTGTGGGTCTCCCTAAAAAAAGTGGTGTTGTGGGCGCCCTATGCTATTTTGATTATAAAGTGTATGCCCTGTGATCAGGTTTTATTATCTGAAGGTGGGCATTTTTATTTGGCAACATACCTTAGGCATTTAAGTTTGAGGTGCACTCATAGTGCACCTTAACTAAAAAAGTTACAGAAAAATTTAAGCAAATTTTTTATATATACTTCTAAAGTTACTTTAACTATGCATAAAATTTCAATTTCAGATGTATATATGTTAGTGGCAACAAAAAAGATAAAAAAACTAACAAATGTAAGAGTTAAAATTTGTTATAATTTTCTATTTTTTGCTGCTCTTAACACGGAATAAATTTGAACTTGAAATTTTATATAGGTGGAGTAACCCATAGAATATATGTAGAATTTTTTTCAGATTTTTTCATAACTCTTTTTAGTTGGAGTGCACCATGAGTAGACACTAAGTTTGAGTGCATAGGATATGTTACCATTTTATTCGTTCAAGTTTTGAAGGTATCAAAGGTAGGTCTAACCAAACAGTCCGAGCCAATTGCGTTGGCATGGTCCAGACATGATATGGTACAAAACAGTAAACAGGCCGTGCCGTTCTGACCCGACTGTGCGTATTGTGCTTAGGCCTGCACCTCGGCACGACGAGTTGGACCAGTTTGGCTAAGCGTGCCTAGGCTCGATCCCTCTCCGTGCTGTACCTGAATCATACTGTAACTCATTCAAACAAGCTATACCTAATCGTGTTCTATCCAGATCCATATCGTGCGGTGACACACGACCCTATTCCATTAGAGGTCTGATCAGGGGCTTTGGCGCGGAGCTATAGGTGTGTTTGGTTACTTGCGTGATCAGGCTCGCACCAACCCATGCAAATTTCTGGTTTGTTTGCTTGCCTGCACCGAGGTCCGATCCAGGTCATGTGCGTGCAAGATTCCCCTGGTCCTAACCTAAGGGAAATGTAGGAGATGAGCTTTGCCCATGAGCCAAGCTCGTGGGATGCAGCCGCATGCCCTGGGTGCATCTGCGTGTGCAGGGGAGAGAGCCGTCGTCTTCTTCCTTGCGTGGCCGTAGGTGGTGGACGACAGCAATTTAGGAAGGCCAGAGAGGCCTAGAAAATTCGAAAACTAGGTTGTGCATCACGTGGCCGTGCTAATGGTGGTGGTTTTGAGGGTGAAGGAGTGCCGGGGACACGCCGACAATGCTCATGTATTAGATACTAATGTAATAGTGTATTAGCCCCCCTCCCCCCGGGGTGAGGGATCGGCTTGCTCTTCTTCACCGCCTGGGTGGTATGGGAGTAGCCAATGTCGCTTCACCTTCGTAGAGGCCTTTTATTTGGATCGACCTCAATGGACATCACAGAGCTAGCTACCGCCTAGTCCACAACCACTGCCTTCTTGTTCTCTGATATTAAAATCTTTATCGAGTCAAACTCAGAGCAGTAAGTTATAAGTTAGTTATTGCCATCGCCCTATGGGATGGTTTTCCATGGTGGCAGTGACGGTTCGGCCATACATGATGGCGACGGTGAGATGGTCGGGGTAGTAAAGTGACCGCGTCAAAAGGTAGAATGCGAGGAGGGGAACCTTGGGTGTGAAGCAATCAGGCGGAGTATCACCGATGAGGGCGTATGGAGGCGACAAAAGCTCATCAGATTTGGAGAAGAAAAACCTTGATTTCTGTCCTGGTAGAAATAAAACGAGATTAACTCGGTTGAGAGGATGGGGGCGAGGTAGAACACATTTTGACGTGAATAGTTTTGTGAGAAACTCACCAGAAAGAGAGATCCACATGGGCAAGTTGGACAGTGACCTTGACGCGTACGTCTAGATTGGGGAACGGTGGAGCTAAACCAGTTCTATACTCTGTTTCTATGCATAGGTCATGCTCGGCAGTTGCATTACTTCTGAGTACTTGCTCTTTTAGAGCAAGTATTATAAGAGGCTGTAAGCTGGCTGTATGCTAAGGTGGAAGAGAGAGAAGAGGAGAGAGAAGAGAGGTGGGCTGTAAGTTTACAGCCAGCTGAAGCACAAGAACCAAAAAACTTTGTGAGAGGAAGGGGTAAGTCATACAACCTTCAACTGGCTGTAACTACTATATGAGTAGGCTGATAAGTGGGCTGTAAGTATCCATACAGCCAGCTGAAGGTTGTATTATAAGACTTGCTCTTACTTGTACATGAGACTGTGGAGGCAGCGCGCACCATGGCTCGGAGCGGCAGTTTGGCGACGAAATGCACCAGGTCACTATGCAAACAACCAAACACAAGATAATCTATTGTATTCATCCTCCTTATTCACCCTTATACGTAGCCATCCAAACATCTCAGCACATACAAGCTCAACTAGAACAACCGACCAAAACACATCCTTGTTCCATCCCTATCCAGTTCCAAGCTAACTTGAATGAAAGATACGTACCAAGCTAGAGACATACATACAACTATGCAACTAAACACATCCATCAGAACCCCATATGCCATTCGTTTGGAGAAGAAGATTAACAAGCGCCCCTTGCCCTTGTATTCCCATGAAATCAAATCACGTGTAATTAACTCTCAAAAGAAGAAGATGATTAACAAACGACAAGCATTCCTTGTCAATTCATCAGAATTAGTGTGTCCATTGCATTATGCATCAATATCTCAGATCAAAAACATAAAAAAATGCCTAATAATAATCTAAGAATGAAGCGACTAGCAGAACAAATCAACAGCTGATTCAGTTAAAACAATAAAGAGAAATCAAGAATCGGTCACTTAATCCACGCACCCTTTTAGCTCCTCAGATCAATAATCAAGTGATGGGTGCAGGAGCAGCAAAACAAATCAACCAAGCAGGAAGAGAAACACACCTCAGATCCACACACACCTTGAGGTTTGACCTCCTCTAGGTCGTCGTTCGTCATGAGAGAGAGAGGTGAGGCCGGTGTGAGACCTTGGGGCTTTGCCATGGCGTGGTCGTCGGAGGCACAGGGCCGACAGCGACAAGTGTAGCCTAGGTAAGGCTCACGGGGCTCCGGCATATGCAGATGGCACCGGTGGAGGTTGTGACCGTGAGGGGGGAGAAAACGGGCGTCGATTCTAGGTGCGTCGATGGTCGAGTGCCGCCGACATGGCAAAGAGAGAGAGAGAGAGCCTGAGTTGGGGGGTGAGAAGAACCGTGAGATGAGAGGGAGAGACCGAGGAGGTGACCGACCCAATATTTCTCGGAAAGAAAATGTGGCCTCCCCACCAGATTTTTTTCCGTTGAATTTGCCCAAGCCGAGTGTAAATAAATTGTATTACCGGCCCATCTAAGCATTGGCCCATCCAAACAATCTATTTCAGTCCATCTTGAAAAAAAAATTAGGGACTGAAATTTTACACCGGTTTTGTTCCAAAAACCCGCCCTTCGGCTAAGTACAAATCCAGCTTTTCTTTGGCCCAACCCAAAAAATATTTAGGTGTAGGCCGAGCAGCTTTAGACGCTAGATTCTCGAACACCGGATTGTTTTTTTATTATGGGTTATAGTTGTTATTTATAGTTTATTAACCTAATAAATAATAATTATTAAGAAAAACTTTAAATTGAAAAAACATTGAAAATCCAAAAGGAACGTGACCACTCACGGTCACCGATCGCGGAGCGCAGTGGACTAGCACGACGTGGACGCTTTGAATTAGCGAGGAATTCTTGCGCGATGCGAGCGACAATACGGGGTGGGGGAATAAAGAAGGGTAGGCCAATGATGGTTCCTCCGCGTGAACGGTGTGGTTTATTTTCTAGAGGGAAACGGTATGGTATTTTTGTTGGCCAAGTGCCGCGGAAAAAGGCGGAGGAGGTGGAAAAAAAGAAAACAAAAAGAAAAGCCGGCCTAAAACCACATGGAATCGCGTGGGCCCCGCCGCACCAGGGAGCGAGAGGTGTGTTGTGAGCACGCGACTGAAATCGAGCCGCGGCCCCCACGCCCCCGTTTCCTTCCGCCCTGTCAAATACGCTCACTTAACCATAGATAACAGAACTAACCACGTTTAATTGCTGCCCAGGGATTTGGCTAATGGTCCACCATGCAAGTGTCCCCAGCTGCCTTGCCTTGTTTTAGGTAACACCCGTTTTAATTTTTTAGGTGTTATTTGTACACTCCATGTCATCTTTTTAAGGATATACTCCATGGTACTTAAACTAGTATAGTGGTTACTACAATGTAATATAGAGGAATTAGAAAAACGTTTGTTCCAAAATCAAGATCTTGTTTTACGTACGCATAAAATAAGAGATTTTGTTAATTAGTTATGTAAATTGGGTTTTGTTCAATCCCAACCCAACTCACTATAAATAAATAACCCTTTTAGTGTCTCATTACAATATGGGCTAACTTTGCCCAACTTTGAGCATGACCAGATATAAAGTAGGATTCCGCTCGACCTGGATCAATACATTTCAAACCTTGTCTAAGTTGATTCATCCTCGCACGTTTTGGACACACTAGTTAGGAGAGAGATACTAGCTTCAGTATTTGGATAACCCATGAGCCATGAATACAGATCTAGATCATTCGACAACTTCACATGTAAATACATTGAAAATAAGCCAATTTGGAGTCTTTCGAAAAGTTCATAACCAAACTAACAAAACAAAAAAGAATGCCATCATTGTATAAGCTTACTATATCCTTACCTTCAATATATGTTTTTAGCATAGGATCACATATTTTGTTATCATCTACCTCGATGAAAATTTACACATTGCAGGAGACGTACTTCCTACTGTATCATTGTCACTTTTGCTGTATCACTGTGAGATTTACTTAAGCGTGGTTCAGATAACCCTAAAAATCATAATTAGCTTGGCATAATAGTCACACCTAACAATTAAATTTCATTCATACTGAGATAGTTATACAGCCATTACTCATAAAACTATCACATGGAGCGCGATAACAAGCCAATCAGATCCTGGGTGGGACCGAGGCCTTGAGAGAGATATTTTGGTCATGGGCGCATTCTGTGGTACAAACAAGGGGAGGCATGCCAATACACCAACCAACTTCTCACTCCCCGTCTGCTTTGCTTTAGTCGCGTCGTATATAAAAAGCTGTGCTTACCCCGATACCTTCTCCCCCTCTTCCTTCCCCCGCACGACGACGACGACGACCCCCCAGCCGCACGGCGAACCGCCCCCCCGCCCCCAATCCATCGATCTCTAGGGTTAGGGTTTCTCCTCCAGTTCCCGAGGCCACGCGGTGCGGGTGCGGCCGCCCACGGTGTGGTCTCGCGGATTTTTCGTGAAAATTTCTGCCCCCTTCCGAGCTCAAAATCGCCGATTTCCGCTCAGTTTCTGGGTAAAAATCGACCTTTTTTGTTGTTGTGATTTCCTCTTTTTCTTGGAGTTTTCCCCTTTTTTGAGATATAAACCAGAGCTTCCTGAGGTGATTAGTGCTCTGGAGCGCGCTCGGGCTGCAGTTTTGATTTTGCTAAAAAAATTTGCGATTTTTGTGCGAAAACCACGGGTTTTTTGTTCAGCGCGCGGCTCCAGAATTTAGTGAAGGTGAAGTTTTGTGCCTCCGAGTGGCCTTGGTGCTCTGATTCTTGGAACACTCGTGCGCACTCTATGAGTGCGAGGCCCGCGAATTGGACTTCCGGCTATTTGAGCACGCTCGCGGGGTGTTTGTGTTAATGCCTCGGCTGTCCTGCAATTCCGCCGATCCCGACAGCGTCGTTTCCTCTGCGGCGGCGCGCCGCGTGCAGCCAGACACGATGAGCTGCGGCAGTGACGGGTGTAGGGATGGTGGCGGCGGCGGCAGCGAGGAGTTCAGGCGGCCGCGGCCGAGCAAGGTCGCGGCCGATGATTTGGTGGAGCCGGCACGGTGCTCGGATGCCGCAGCACCAGCGTCTTGGATTGACAAAAAGCTGCTTGTTGATCCCGAGATGCTGTTCATTGGATCCAAGATTGGGGAGGGAGCTCATGGGAGGGTCTACAAGGGGAAGTAAGTAAAGCATCTTTTAAGACATAACCGTGCCTAATGTTTGTTACGTTTGTGCTCAAAGTCGTCAGTACTTGCAACAATTGCACCAAATTTGAAATCTCTGCTCTAGTTGTCCAATCAAATGGGTGTTATGCACTACACCCTTGCAAAAAGTTAAGAGTTATGTATCAACCAAATAGGGGGTAAGAGCTATGCTATGAATCGATGAGTCTCAGAGGGTGCCTGGATGCTTATGGTGCATCTCACCTCAGTCAGTTAAATCGCACAAGCTGTGACTGAGATCCACTTTAGGCTTGTTTAATAGGCAGAAGGACACTTTGATGGAAATATTAGTCATGAGCTGTGCTTTTATCCTTCAGGACCTCCACATGATCGATGGCAATATACCTCCCAAGGATCTTAAATATGTTTGCTTCATTTAGCTATGCTAGTCTGTTGTAGATATCTACAACTCCTAATGTGGTCAAGGATTTTGGAGATTGTTCGACCTTGCAACTTATTCTAATACTTGCAAAGAGTTCTTCTCAATTCTCGTACATTTCAATGTACACCACTGGTGGATATTAACAAATTGGGCTGGCATTCTTGCCCCATGAAGGAACTTTGCCATTTAACTCTTCATGTTGATGTTATATAACTATATTGTGTATCATAGTCTTTTTTTTGCCTTCATGGATACTTGTGTCCATTTTTATCAGCAATTAATTATTTTTTTATGTGTGCTTTCGAATAGGTATGGTGATCGAATTGTAGCAATAAAGGTGCTTAACAAGGGCAGTACTGAAGAAGAAAGAGGAACCCTTGAAGCTCGTTTCATTCGAGAAGTAAATATGATGTGTAGAGTGAAACATGATAATCTTGTGAAGGTATATCCTTACCTGAATGGCACACTGCTGTGTCTAATCTGATTTTGCATCAATTTTTCTAGTTTAGTTCAGACCTAGCATACCCATCGCTAACTATATCATCTGTTTTCTTGTGATCTTTTCTCACACAAATTTCTGCACTTCTGTAGTTCATCGGAGCTTGCAAGGAACCATTGATGGTGATTGTCAGTGAGCTACTACCAGGGATGTCATTGAAAAACTACTTGAACAGCATTCGGCCCAGCCAACTAGAGATCCATAGCGCAATTGGCTATGCACTCGATATAGCTCATGCAATGGAATGTCTACATTCCAATGGAATAATACACAGAGACCTGAAACCTGGTATGAATGCTTGGACTGTTTGACTTTTACACTTCCATTTATTTACCTTCAACATGTGTAGTAAGTTGCATCTCTTTTTTGTAACCAAAACTGCATTGCATATTTACCTGATATTTGATGGTCAGTTGTACATTCTGTTTAAGATGTCACAACATGTTTTTTTAATTCAGAATTAAGAAACTGGCACACGATGTATTTTTTATGCCAACATAAGAACTTTTGTTTAATCATTAAAACATTTTCAGTAAGATGTCTGTGCATGTGATTTCTTGTCGTCATGCCCCCCCATTAATTGTAAGCACTATAGAATATTCCTGACTCCACATCCATGGTATCAGCTTTAGGCCGAGTTCTTTTTGGCTTATGGTTTCACCCAAACAAACAAACGGGACGGCTTTTCCGTTGCCGCTTCGAAGCGTCTTATCGGGATAATCTTTTTTAAGTGGCATATCGATTTATCGGCATTCCGTTCATTTATACAAACCCTTGTGTTAGGGCAAAAATCCATAAGCCGCAGCTGAAAAGAACATACCCTTACTTTCTACTCATGGTTCTACTCTCAGGTGTTCATTTTTCAGTCTCTTACTCTTTTGTTTTGCTTGCTTTTCACTTTTCAGTCTCTTGCTCTTTTGTTTTGCTTGCTTTACCTTCTAGGTTGCTCCAGTAGCCGTTGCTTTTTATAACAGCTGTTAAGTCAAGTTCTTTATGCTTTTCCAATTTCTTGATAAAAGTTCTTGTGTGCAGATAATTTGTTGCTAACTGCAAATCGTAAGAAGCTGAAGCTTACTGATTTTGGACTTGCAAGAGAAGAAACTGTGACCGAAATGATGACAGCTGAAACCGGGACATACCGATGGATGGCGCCAGAGGTCGTAAATCACTATTTTCACCAATAACTAATTATAATTAAGAAATTATGGACTGAGGCCAAAACAAAAAAGCTCACCCGTTAGTATTTTAGCCAAATTATGTTGAGGTTTCAGTCTAAAATTATACTTCGATTCGTATGCCCTGCAATAATTTACTGGCTGTAATTTCATGTCATGATTTCAGAACCTTCTATACAAACTGAAATCTGGTGCTCTAGCACACAGATCTGTGTGATTACAAAGCCTGACTGATGGTCTTTCTTTATGTGATGTTGCAGTTATACAGTACTGTCACACTTCAACGTGGTGAGAAAAAGCATTACACAAATAAAGTGGACGTGTACAGCTTTGGCATTGTTCTGTGGGAATTGTTGACCAACAAAATGCCATTTGAAGGCATGTCAAATCTACAAGCTGCATATGCTGCTGCTTTTAAGGTAAGTATGAAGCAATAGCCATGTGCATGTCATGAAACTGCTATTTCTACAAAATTATAGCTCCTCCTAGAAAGTTGTCTAACAATTAAGAAATCCTGTCTCTTGAAGAGTTATGGCTCTCCTGGCTAACTTTGCAAATTATTATTGCCCATACTGGCTACAAATTAGTGATGTCTCCTTTTGGGGACAAAACTGTTATTACCATTAAACAAGTTAGTACTTCTTCCTATGTCTTGAAGTTGGGAATATATGCTATGTACTCATCCTTACGGTGCACTCACTGTGCATTCAAACTAAAAAAAGTCATGAAAAATTCCAAAAAAATATCTACATGTACTTTTAAACTTGCTCTATCCATGTATAAAATTTCAAATTCAAATTTATTCTATGTTAAGGGTAACAAAAAATAGAAAAATCTGACAAATGTTAAGAGTTCAAATTTGTCAGAATTTTCTCTTTTTTGGTACTCTTAACATAGAATGAATTTGAACTTAAATTTTATACATAGGTGGAGTAAACTATAGAGTACATTCAGAATTTTTTCGGAATTTTTTTATGATTTTGTTTAGTTTGAGTGAATGGTGAGTGCACCGTAGGGGTGAGTGCATAGCATATGTTCCTCTTCAAGTTTCAAAGACTTGCTTGGTTACCTTTAGAGCAAAGGCCAACAAATTGTAAGATGAAATGAATCATGCATTCATACCATAAAAGGCTTTGTTTTGGATATTATGTTTCCATGGAAGTGAGTGCGTATAGATTTCACTTTCTTGTCAGCCTTTATGTCATGATGACAAGTCCATGGTACCTGCTTCAGCACATATGCATGGTTTCAAATTGCGGAAACACATAGCAGCAGCTATTGACACTAGTTTTTTTATTTTTAAGAAACAGATATTCATGGCACCATCCAACTGGTATACATGACTGTAGCACCTTCCTTCTTTAGTTTACTCCACTTTTTCAAGGCATCTTTGAGCATGAACTCTCTTGCTGACAACAATTTCTGACATTGTTTTCAATTGCAATCTACTAATCTGATCTATATTTTCTCTTGCCTATAACAACAGCAAGTGCGCCCACCTCTCCCTGAGGAGACCCCCCAGGAGCTTGTGTTCATCGTGCAATCATGCTGGGTCGAGGATCCTGCCCTGCGACCCAGCTTCAGCCAGATCATCCGCATGCTAGATGCTTTCCTCATGACAATACCTGCACCACCCCCTTCAGAATCAGACGAAGATGCGGAATCAGAAGAAACGACGTCGTCGTTGAGCAGCAGGAGTTCCTCTGTTTCCTCGATCGTTTCTCGAGCAACAAGCAAGCTCTCGGTCGTCCGCCATCTCTTCGCCTCAAAGAAGGCAGGCAATGGGAGGACATGATGCATGTCCTGAGACGTTTTCCTTGGTGCTGTAAAGGTGTTAGCCTAGGTTATGTGTAATACAAGAGGGATCTTGTTCAGTGTAGAATAGCATTTGTATTAATGATACAAAAAGAAAGTTGAAATGCAACTTATGCAAGCTATGTATAGCTGGCAGCTGCTTCACCATTACTTGTGCAATGTTGCCTTTGAGCGATTTTCTCTTCTTGTTTTCATTACAATAATGTTTAGCCTTAGCGCCTTTTGCAATGACAACCCATGAGAATACTGTGATCCAAGCACAAACCCATGGGAATCACTGACTCGGAATTTAACGAGAAAATTGATAAAATGCCACTCCTTTAGAGTGGCTTCGATAAAATGCCACCCTCTACATTGCAATTGTTAAAATACCACCTAGAAGATGATTAACTCTATGATTTGCCCTTTTAGGGGATTTAGGTATTTGTTTTTTATTTTTTTTTCACCAAAATTGTATACAAAATTACCCTAATACCCTTCTCAAAATACACTAGTCCTCCTCATCCGATCCATCTGCTGCCGTCTCCTTTTCCAGAGGGCTCCGAGAGACGAGAGAGAGGCGAAGGGGCTAGGGCGCCGCCGCTCCGCCGCCCGCACGGGACGCCGCCGCCGCCAAGGCCCGCCTCCGCCGCCGCCGCGCCCGCGCGCACGGACGGGGTGCCGCACGGGGTGCCGCCGCCGCTCCCATTCGACGTCTTGGGCCGCCGCCACCGCCACGGGTGCCGCCTCCGCCACAGTCCGCCGCCGGCGGCACGGGAAGACCCCGCCGCCGCGCCCGCCGCTTCCCGCTGGGCTTCTCCGCCGCCGCCTCCTGCTGGGCTTCTTTGCCGCCTCCTCCTGTGGTGCTTATTTTGTGAATGGTTGCAGTCAAATTTTTGTGATGGTGCTTGTTCTGTGAATGGTAGTTTATTTGTGAATGCTGATTACTTTGTGCGGCATTGTGATTCTTTTTTTGTGACACCATGTGAATGATCAGAAATTGTGGTTATTTTTGTGAATGCTGTGATGAATGACCTCCTCAGCTCCTGGAATACTGACAGCACCTCAGCTCCTGGAACCTGAGCTCCTGGAAGCATTGCAGATGAAATATGTGATGGCAGTGATGAATGAGCAACCTGATTGCTATGGTCTTCTGTACCCCCAACCTGAATGAGCAACCTGGAAGGCATTTGGTTTGAGTACATCATTTTCTTCTTTGCTAATGGCAACCTGATTGCTATGGTCTTCCTTTGTCATTGCAAACTGAACCGAAGTATTACAAACCAAACCAAACTGCAATAATGCTTGGGCTGTAACACCTAGTGCAGCCCTTCCATATATCATGAACTTCAGACAAATTTCTCTATCCAAAAGAACTATAGTCAAAATATATTGTTGGTAAATTCTGTTTCTGAATCTCTGAATCTTCAGTGCATATAGGATAACAGCAACTTAAAAAAAATTGCCATGAATTATAAACACTTTACATTCTTACAGGTGCTTCTTTGCTTTGACAGTAGGAAACTGTACTGATCATAAACCAAATGTAGTTATCTGGATGTAGATATCTTTAGAATCAGTATGATTTTCATTTCAATGGAGAGTAAAAGATATAGCAATCAAATAAGCAATCCGTCACAATATTATATCTAAAACCATGTGAGAATGAGCATTTAACGTACTCCAATCAGCAGCATATGTAAAATATGATAAGAGCTTCTGTATTGCAAGAAACAAAAGAAAGAAACTAAAATCAATATGCAAGAGTCCGCAACCTTGAACTGAGCCATCAAGTCCTTGCTTTCAGATGGATCTCCATAGTTTTCACTCCATGAGGACATTATGATAGCCATGCCTATTGCCAGGAAGCATGCAGCAGCATCAAAAGGAGCCACAGGACCAAAGCCCAAGTTGTCAGCAAGCAGGTTTGCAAATACCCAGCTACAATGGCAATTAGACCATTTCCAATAAATATAGCCCAGCTACATTGAGCTCACATCTCAGTACAAAATAAGATCATAAAAACATTGAGTTCACATCTTAGTACAAAATGAGATCATAAAAACATTGAGTTCACATCTCAGTACAAAATGAGTCCACAAAACATTGAGTTCACATCTCATTTGGTTTTTAGATAGCTACAGGAGGTAGATCATTTCTTCTTTTTCTTAGGAGTCATTTTCTTCTTCTTAGGGATAGAAGAACTACTTGCTTCCAAAGTGTCTCCTATTCCTCCACAAGCCCTTTCTCCCATAGTGCCTCCTCCTCCTCCTCCAGTGGTAGATGTCTTGTCTCCTAGCAGCATTGCAAGGCGCCTGCACAAATAAGGATATAAGCTAAGTTACTCACAGACAACAACATAGTTATATAATTTACACACAAACAATTTACTTACCTTCTTGTCACCATTCCTGGGCTTTCCTGCATTATTGTATCTCTGTCTGTTGTCCTTATTGGCGTAGAAGGTTCAGGTGGGTACTTTGTGTTATTCTTTCTAGGCTTCCTTTTCCTACAAATAAGCATACGCAAAGGATTAATAAATAACAACAATGAAAAATTAAAAGGTCGTATAGAGATAAAAATGTTACCTTTTTTTGGTACCATTAAGTGGACACTTGTAGCTAGCTTGCTTATGACCCTTCTCACCACATCTTTTGCATGTAACTGGTCCTCTAACCATTTTCTTTTTCTTGTCGTCATTTTTTGCACTACTTTTGCCACCGGTCTCAAGACATCCTTTAATCCTCAATTTCCTCTGTCTCCCCACACTCCTCTTGCCTAGTGGTGCACCCACATCGAAAGGCAATTCCACCTCTGGCCATTGTGACTTGTCGGGCATTGCTGGTATCTCTCTCTTGTATGCAGCCTTGAATTTGTCTATAGAGTAACACTCGTCAATATATTCTTCTAAGTTCACATTTTTTTGAGTTGTTAAAAAAGCCAATGCATGCCCACAAGGCTGCCCGGTGTGCTGCCACTCCTCACATGTGCATGTCTTCGCCGTGGCTGCAACAACATGCCTACCAAAATCCTTGCCATTGTCCCACACCTCTGCGGTATGTAAACTTGCTGTTACAACCTTCAAATGTCCTAATCCTCTGGTCCTTGCCTTTAGTTGGTGCATTACAACGGGAAGGATCCGACCATGCAGCCTTTCTCCAATCCTCCTTCTCTTATCCCATAGAACCATTATCATTTCCCTTATCTTATCAGCTAGATCAACAACAGGCAAGTCCTTGATACCACTAATCCAGTTATTGAAAACTTCAGCAATATTGTTTGTGATATAGTCACACTTGATTGCTGTGTTGAAGCCACACCTCATCCACTTCAGTTTATGATATGTTGTCAAATATTTCCAAACTTCAGGAGCTCCATTAATAATAGGGGTCATGTGCTTTTGGAACACCATCTCCCTATAAGCCCTAGCTGCAGGGTACATATTCCCAAAAGTGTCACCATGGAACTTCTTCTGGAAATTTTTCATAAGATGATAAAAGCATTCTCTTTGTTCAGCTTGATGAAACACCTTTTGTACTGCATTTTCTAACCCCTTACAGGCATCTGAACAAATAGCAAGAGGTTCTAGATCCCCTATTGCCTTATGGAGCTGTGTCATGAACCAAACCCAGTTGTCCTCAGTCTCAGAGTCTATAAAACCAAATGCAACTGGATACATCCAATTATGCCCATCTATTGATGTAGCTGCAGCTAAATGTCCATTCCACCTACCATTTAGTGCAGTGGAATCTACACTAAGGTATGGTCTACAACCATTCACAAACCCCTCAATGCAAGGTCTAAGTGCACAGAAAAACCTATAAAAGTATGCCCTCCCATCAACTACTTTGATGTCAATTTCCACAACACTACCAGGTGATCTCTTAAGAACCTCTTCCTTCCACCTATACAACATTTGGAAACTTTCTTCCCAACATCCATACAATTCTTTCAAAGCTCTCTCCCTACCATGCCAAGCTGTATCATAACCGATTGTTACCTTGTGATCATCTTGTAACCTTTTCTGTAACTCTTTGGCACCCATGTTAGGAGTGGTCTCGAGGATATCAATAGCCTTGTCAGCAACCCAGGCCTGCGAAGCTGTAGTTGTCTTTATCCTCATAGTAGACGTACAATTATGATCTTCATTATGAACTGTGACCTGCAATACCAAATAAATAAAATCAATTAGAACCTTATACCCTAGATATAATACCATTACGTAATGTCAAGAGTATATATCAGGTTAGTACCATTATAGTTTTATCGCTCTGCCTACGCCCAACAAGATTCCACGGACACCCCTCAACTCCACATTTTACCCTAAATATGCATTGGTCAGATTTCACCATGTCAAGCTCAAACTCCTTGTTAATTGCAAACTGTCTCACAGCCAACCTAAAATCCTTCATTGATGGGTACTTACTGCCAAGATCCATACAAGGGTTATTCTTGTCATAACTTATCACAAGTTCACCCGGTATTGCATCATCAACAGGAAGAGCTGCGCCTTCAGTGCCCTCAATAACCGTAGGACCACTTGTTTCAATAGCACTATTAGATCTATCAACTTGCGTGGAGTTCTTTGCACTTTCATCTTCATCCCTCAAGCCTAAAAGAGCAAACAATTGGTCATCACTCATGACCTGAATCCTTCCCTCGTCATCTTGTGTTTGCTCGATCTCCAAGTTATCCTAGTCAATTTGAACTAGTTGTGAATTGGGCTCAATTCGAACCGCTGCTTCTGAAATGGACCCATACTCAATAAATAAAGGTGCACTTGTACAACTATCTAGATGTTCTTTATCTACAATTGAAACCACTGAATCTGAACTTGTCGCATAATCAACCAATTTAGCATATACTCTAGACCGTTGTTCTGAATCCGACCTAAACGAATTGAACCAACAAAAAAATCGAGTTAGCTCCATCTAACTCAATGCAACCACAATGTGCTAATATCAGTGGAAGATTTTACCCTGAGGACACGTCCTTGCTCATGGTGTCAATTCGTTCCAACCAGCTTCTCTCCTCCCAATTGTATTCTTTCTGACATAGTAAAGAATTAAGAACACATGTGATGAATTGATGATAACAAAAACCTACTGAATAGAGGTTTGGTGGTGCACATATATACTACTAATCAACAGTAGGAAGATCATGACAGACATACGAGCATTACTAATCACACGAACAAATGCAAGATCATGACAGAATAATGTGATTTTGTCACTTACACAATGCAACAAAAAATGATTTGTACTGGCAATTGTTGAGAAATTACCCAGTGCGGGCGAGGCGGTTCCCTGCTTGCACAAGCGGCGGCGGAGAAGCCCAGCAGGAGGCGGCAAGCCCAGCAGGAGGCGGCGGCGGCGGAGAAGCCCAGCAGGAGGCGACGGCAAGCCCAGCGGGAAGCGGCGGGCGCGACGGCGGAGTCTTCCCGTGCCGGCGGCGGCGGCGGCCCGTGCCTGCGTCGGCGGCGGCCCGTGGCGGAGGTGGCACCCCGTGGCGGTGGCAGCGGCCCAAGACGTCGAACGGGAGCGGCGGCGGCACCCCGTCCGTGCGCGCAGGCGCGGCGGCGGCGGCCTGTACCGACGCGGGCGGCGGCGGCAGAGGCGGGCCTTGCCGGCAGCGGCGGCGTCCCGTGCCGGCGGCGGAGCGGCGATGCCCTAGCCCCTTCGCCTCTCTCTCGTCTCTCGGAGCCCTCTGGAAAAGGAGACGGCGGCAGATGGATCGGATGAGGAGGACTAGTGTATTTTGAGAAGGGTATTAGGGTAATTTTGTATACAATTTTGGTGAAAAAAAATAAAAAACAAAAAAGAAATACCTAAATCCCCTAAAAGGGCAAATCATAGAGTTAATCATCTTCTAGGTGGTATTTTAACAATTGCAATGTAGAGGGTGGTATTTTATCGAAACCACTCCAAAGGAGTGGCATTTTATCAATTTTCTCGAATTTAACAGAGGGGTAGGAGTGGAAGAGTGATCTCAATACACTCTTGGTAGGTCTTATCCTACTTGCAATGCAGAAAGAATAGTACGCCTTTGCATGATTAGAGTTGCGAATGAGTTTGCCATAACCATGGTTCTGGAGATGAATTGTGCAGGTTTTTTTTTTGAAGGAGAATTGTGCAGGTTTGCCTTTGTCACAAATGGGTTTTGATTATGAAAGCCTTGACACCACTGTCACAACACGTCTTTATTTATTGAGAAAATAAGCGTATACACAATATATACACAATATACACAATAGTTCTGAAACGCATTATTTAATTTCACGTGAAATTTACTCCGCGATAAAATTCATTAAAATTCCGGTGTTCGGAACTGGCTCTGAATGCATTGCAGTTTTCTCACTTTCTGCTAAATACGACACGCGGAAACAAAAGAATGTTACCAGCACAGCGCAGCGCACCGTTGTCTCGAGCCCAGCAAACCACCCCTCCCTTCTCCCCCACTGGCCACCGTGCTCTCCAAGCTCTCTCTGACCGCCATGGCGTCTCCTCCGGGGGTCCAACGCGCGGCCTCCTCCTCGAGGGGGGCGCCCTCGCCCGCGCCCTTCCCCGCCGCGACCAACTTCCCCTCCCGCGCCGCCGCCCTGTTCCTCCGGCAGCACCACCTTCCCGGCGACTCCGACGGCGACGACGCCGTGGAGGAGGTCGACGAGGCATCGACGACGACGACGAAAAGGAGGCCGAGCTGGTGGACGGAGCGGCCTGCAGCTCCCAGCAGCGATGCGCCTCCTCTCCAGGTGAAGAAAGGGTTTGCGCGGTGGCTTCAGCTCTTATCGATTCTGCTGCTTCTAGAAATAGAATGATTAGGGTTGACTTGTGCCAATGCAAGATTATTCTAGGTTAATGTGTTCTCTGAGTAACAACGATCATGCTCTTCCTTTCTAGTTAGGATTTTTTTTCGTGTATCTAGATGAATTGTTGCTTGCCGATTCACACACCAGGAATCGGGCGTGCAGTGATGAATGGGCAGAATGGAGTGAGGCAAATCCAAGAGGAGCAGCTATGGCAGCACAGCCATATATACAACCGTGGAACCGAGCAATACGGGCACGCTTCGTCTAGAGGGGATGAACCTGGTACCATCCCCAGGGAGATGAGGGTGGACAATGGATATGGAATTATTGGGAGAAGAGAGGGAGGTCCTGCGTCTAGCTATTGGGACCTACTCAGAGCACACCTCTGATCCGTTGACGTGGGTATCTGCAAATGACTGTGTTGTTCTCTTTGGAAGTTATATTTTGTTTAGTAAAGATTACTTAGCTGTTTTACCTTCTTGATTCACTTTGTAGTGTATCGAAACACTGGAGTGCAAAATTGAGACTACTACATGCTGTCAAGTACCAGTATCGCTTTGTAGGCTAATGTTATTTTCCACTAAATCATGACAATTTATAGTGCTTGTGCTTACCAACATGTTAAATGCATTTTATTCTTTCCATGCTAGTGTTTGCCTCTGGGCTTAGATGAGTGTTGGTCATGTATAGCACCTGTATCATGCTTGGTTGCGATAATACATAATATTTAGGGAAAAGTATTTGAACACCTCATTCATTATCTTCCTGCATCTGAACTTGTAGAGGTGTTCTGATGGACGATGCAATGATTCTATCATGTGGGCATTCTTGTGGAAGTAGTGGGATGCATCATATCTACAGAATGGTTTGTTCAAGGATCCTTACTGCCTGATACTTTTTCGAACTTTTGGCTCTAGTTTATTGAATGTAGCTTGCAATTTATGTTTTCTGTATCCTGCTTGTTGCTACATCTGTTCATTGCTAATGTTAAGACTTTCTTACCCCAAGCATGCTATGTTCATCTTAATTACTTGGTGTGGCTTTGAAGTGTAGTGTTTTTCATTGTTACATAAACATTGCTTATGCGGCCTTTGCTCTGGCTTAAATCCAGTATGAACTACGAAGCATGACATATGTTCTTGCTTTTCTGGAGTAATAAAAGCACATTTTTAAGAACTTATATGAAATGGATCCAGTTAGATTCTTTTCCATTCATGGATTATGTTGCTCTATCAGAAGTGAGCTGATATCTGGGGCCATAAAAACTAGAGGTATTTTGTAGTCAACCATTTGCTGTCAGCATGAGTAACACATCAGGTTAAAACAGTACTGAAACAATTCTGGAAAGTGGATAGCCTGATATTACAACACTACCCAAAGAGGGCTTGCGTGAAATTGCAAGTGTATGTGAAAGTGATATAAAATAGTTTCTGTCCCTGCCATGCAGAAAGCTTGTGGCAAATGTGGTCAGCCGATTACTGAGGACTCCATTCGACCAAACTTGGGTGTGGACCAGGGTTCCAAAAACCGGCAGTTACCGGCTGGTAACCGCCGGTAACCAGAAATTTTGGTGACAACCGGGATGGAAAACCGGCCAAAAATCCCGGTAGTTACAAATGCACTTTCTAAGTTGGTTTAGGCCTTTTTTTGTGGTAGATTACGTATTATATGAACAAAATATATATAAATATGCTAGTCCCAACATTTTGTGCTAGATTTTCTCTAGCTTTTTTTTGGTTTTTAGCGGGTTTTGCGGTTTTTTGAGCGGGTTTTCTAGTTTTTTTTCCAGTAATCGGTCTGCTTACCGGTTTCAAACCGTTCAAATTCAAATTTTGAAATATAAATTTCATCCGAATTTTTCCTGGGATTTTCGATAACCGGCCGGTTACCGTTACCGGTCGCCGGCTGGAAAAACCCCCGGTTCTGAGATTTGGAACCTTGGTGTGGACTATGGACTCAAATTTCTTGACTATTAATCACTAATATTTACAAGGATTTGTTCTATGTGACTCAACTTCTTTCTTTGCTGATTTACTTGGTGAATTGCGATACTACATTGTATATTTGTATACATATGAGTCTTTCATCTCCTTAGCTATGAGTGGCACCAACAGTTTTCTACCATTTCCTAACGAAGTTTTTGGTACTTGGGGATATAAGTTCAAGGATATTATATAACTTCTATAAATTGGTACCCATGGGTTGAATTATTTATTTTGCAAGATTTGGGATTAAACTGTTTATACCGAATTCAAACTGATGCCTAGCTGCCCTCATATGTACTTCCTTCTACTACCAGCACATGCAAGACTTGACATGTACCATTTATGTCTTCCTCCAATTTGTCCTTGTTAGTTATTATGCATGCTTTTTTTTCCATGTCCATGCGCAGTCTGAGCACAGTTTTCAGGATTGATGTAGGCAACTAGGCAGTGGCAAAGCCAGAATGAAAATAGGGGGTGATCTCAAAGGACTAAGGTGGCATTTGAATGAGCGTTAGGTTTGGGATGAAAATGCGTAGATTTGGGATTTGATATAATTCTGTATGCCAAAAATGCCCTTTATAAAAAAGAAAGGAAAAAAAATAGAAAGCACTTTGTTGTTTGCAACATGTAAAACCATTATATGTTTTAAGAATGACCGTGCTCTTCAAGAAGATTTCCAGAATATTCCCATTTACTCATCCAGTCATCCTCATCCCTCTTCTCAATCAAGAATGAAGCAAAAAGCAATAGAATGGAAGAAGCAAAGAAGACAGCAACCATACAACACAGATGATTCACTAGACTTGGAGATCGAACAAAGAAAAATTTGCAGTCAAAATAGGACTTCATCAACTTGCTCGCGTTAGTATCAACATCAGATAATGGCCTGGGCAGTGAGTCCAGCAGCCTTGGCGGCGAGCCCAATTGCGGTCTCAGCCGAGGGCTCCGGATCGACCATGGGAGCAGGCTTGGCGACCTCAGAAGCGCCACAACGAACTCGTCAACTATGTTGGCAACGCCGCAGTGGACTTGTCACTGATCTTTGCAGCGGACTCCGCGGCATGCTTAGCGATAACGGCAAGGTGGAAGCGTTGGTCTCGATGCCATGCTTGATGGTGGCCTCGGCACCGAGCCGACAGAGGGTGGGCTCGAGCCTCGAGCCCAACGAAGCCTCCCCGGTGGATTCACCCCTGCAACCAGGTAAATCCCTGCTTATCATTCATGTCTACCTGTCAGTCTGCATGCGCTTCCAAGTCTTCTTTTAGCTATATCCACCTGTCCGAATTTTTTGTATTTAAGCCCTTTTTTTGAAAAATATTCACATTTAGACCCCTGGTGGTTTTAATTCCGTTTTTGGACCCAGGGGGTCGGAGCCGTGACCCACGGCGCCGAGGTAACACGTCTCGGCGCCGTGGTCCATGGCTCCGAGGTCGCAGGCCCACTCCAGCCTGGTGGCCTGCGTGGCGTTGACGTGGCAGCACCTCGGCGCCGTGGATCGTGGCTCCGAGCTCGGAGCCGTGGGTCGTGGCGCCGAGCTCGGAGCCGTGGGTCGTGGCGCCGAGCTCGGAGCCGTAGATCGTGGCGCCGAGATGCCTGCCACGTGGCGCCGAGCTCCCTGCCACGTCTGCAGACACTCGGCGTCTAGGGTTTGCACCGATCAGGCTTTACGTTGTCGCAAAAAGAATTACTAGTTGTATTTTGTTAATTTGAACTGTAATGATTATAAGTTTTGTTAATTTTGTAGTTGTGAATTACAAAACAATTTGAAAAAATTGTAAAACAAGTTTATGTTGATTGGCTCGTTGTAGATGCATAAAAAAATATGGTAATTTTTTTTAGGAACGATTGTGCGTAGAACGGTCGATATATAAAATGGTAAGTGTCTTTTAAGGTTTGATATGTTTTAAGGGTTTGCAATTCCCGTGGTTTTTGCAAGGTTTGGTAATTTTGTAGTTGTAATATGGGAACGAATCTGATGAAGTCGTAATAAAAATTTATGTTCATTGCAGGTTGGACATGCAAACCAAATTAAGCTAAATTTTTTTGCCGAAGGATTGAGCGTAGAAATATCGATGCATATAGTGGTAAGTGATATTTCAAAGGTGAGTGATATTTGACATGGCAGGCATGTGACATGTGTGCAACTCTGTACTTCTAATGTTCAGAATTCCACCACTAGTCCTAACATGCATGCCTTAGGGAAAATAACTTGCTGAGTCTATTACATTTTGTCTATTGGGTATAGCGTGGTTGTTCCCCTTTTTGTCACGCCCTGAAGATGGCTCCGCTGCATCCTTCTTCCTGTCACTCTTGGTCTTGAGAGCTGCCTCCCGAGCTTGAAGCTCCTCCTCCTGACGCTTGATGGCAGCTTCACGCAGACTTAACTGCTCCCGCCTCCTTTGCAGCTCATCCTCCTTGCCCTTCAGACGGATTTGGTCCACCCTCACGCGACGCTCTTGGTCAAGCCGCATCTGTCGTTCCACCTCGCGAGCCTGAGTCATCTTGACAAAGTATTGTGCTTTGTTTTCCACCTCCACTGCCCGGTTATTTGGCCATGCCGGCGACACCCGATCCACCCATTCGATGAACCTGCAAGCCTATGTGTGGCGTGGTAGATGTCATCGATCAAGTTGAAAAAAGATAACGAGAAACAAATGATTTAGTTGTGGTCGTTACCACGAAGTCGTCATCCAGGTCAGGACATTTGAAGAACCTACGGCCGTATTTGGCTCGTTGTACTCGATCAGTCCAGACATTGTATTAATCCAACTAGTCCTTACCGGTATTTATCTACATATTGTATTAATCACACCAATATTACAGTACAGCTCATATGAACTTGCATTGGGGACACATCAAGAAGCTCTTCGAATTCCTCCAACTAGTCCTTACCGGTGGCCAAAAAGAACACATTGTCATTGACATGCCTAGCGTTTATAAGCTGCTGTGGTTGAATTGAACTTCTACCAAGAACCATATGTCTAGCTAGTTTCTGTCAAATGAATGGCTTTGGTAGTCCTTAAGACTCTTAAGCAAAGCATAAGGTCACATTGTACAGAAAACATGGCAGAGAAGAGCAGGAAAGGATTGACGGGCATCTACCTTTGCGGCAGTTCCTTCCCTTGCGGGGAGGGGAGGAGGATCCGTGCAGGCGGTCGGAGACACGGGGAGGCGGCCGGGCGCAGACGCGGGCGGCCGGAGGCCGGGCGGCACCAGGGGGCGGCGGCCGGAGACGCGGGGAGGCGGCCGGAGGCCGGGCGGCACCAGGGGCGGCGGCCGGGCGCAGACGCGGGGAGGCGGGCGGCCGGGCGCAGACGCGGGCGGCTGGAGACGCGGGGAGGCGGCCGGAGGCCGGGTGGCACCAGGGGGCGGCGGCCGGAGACGCGGGGAGGCGGGAGGCCGGGCGGCAAAGGGGGCGGCGGCGGGAGGCCGGGGACGCGGGCGGGGAGGGGAGGCGGGCGTCCGCGGCGGCGGGGAGGGGAGGCGGCGGCGCGGAGGCGGGCAAGAGCGGACAGAGGAAAAGAACTGCACCCGTGACCCGCCGTGCCCCAGGAAAAGGCCGCATGCTCGGCGCCAAGATCCATGGCTCCGAGCTCGGCGCCGTGGTCCATGGCTCCGAGCTCGGAGCCATGACCCACGGCTCCGAGCTCGGAGCCATGGACCACGGCGCCGAGCTCTTGCCACGTCAGCGCCACGCAGGCCGCCACGCTGGAGTGGGCCTGCGACCTCGGAGCCGTGGACCACGGCGCCGAGACGTGTTACCTCGGCGCCGTGGGTCACGGCTCCGACTCCCTGGGTCCAAAAACGGAATTAAAACCACCAGGGGTCTAAATGTGAATATTTTTCAAAAAAAGGGCTTAAATACAAAAAATTCGGTCCACCTGTCAGTCTGCATGCTCCATGTCGTTTTTTAGCTATAGCAGAGAAATCAATGCATGTCACATATACTGATCTTTTTTAGCTTCCTTTCTGTCCTGTTAACACAAGATTTTTGTATTTTTTTCAGCACATAGCCTTGCAGTTCAGGCATTTAAACACGAAGAAGAGTCAGCAAAATCATTGAAAAGAAGAGAGCACCTTGAACAGGTATATACTTTTTTCAGCTTGTTAGTTAATGTTCGAATTTTGACAACTGTAAGTGTTACATGATGTTCTTAAATCTGTTCTCTCTCTAAAATGAGGACAAATGTGGCAATGATGATCCAAATCCAACTGAGCTTTCTAGAGGCAAAAGTGTTCGGTTTCTTTTTGCTGTCTTCTACCGAGTCACAATCAAGGTATTTTTCTGTTTAGTCAACTGAGCACTCCTTTCGTTCCCTGTCTTTTCCTTTCAATAAGCAAAATGAGTTACCTCTGGGCAACAAGAGGACCCCAGAACGATTTGTGGGACGTGTAGCTGTTGTGACAGCACAGTGCTTAAATGCATGGTTAGCAACAAAATAATCATCTTTTGAAACTAAACACGATGCTTATCGGTTGGCTGCGTTTAACAGGCATGTGGTGAAGACTTCAGACAACGCAGTGTGTGTGAATTTACAATACCATTCCTTGGCAAAGTTTGCTGATGCCGGCGAGTCCCCTGCTATGGTCTCAAACACTGCCCAAAATGCAAACTGGTTGTAAGGTACAAAGTAGGTCATTCCCTTGCAATCTCTGAAACACGGATTCAAATTCTTGTAGAATCTGCCGAGGATCTCAGGTGTTGCTAGTGCTAACACCCTATATTCAGACTAGATTTTTCTCCTTTTTTTTTTCCTTGTTGTGTCTCCGATAGGAGACGGTTTAATGCATAGAAGATAAAATAAATGTTTCGATACATCTATCATGTGCTCCTCGGCATTATCATCATAGGAGTTCCCCCCTATGAGTTTGGTAGCACCTAAGCTCCCTTGGCCTACCACAGCATCTCGATAACATGTGCTGCCAATGTCCTTGCAAAACTTTCTAGAATACCATTTCAGTGGTATACCCTATCATTTTGGTGATTGGACCAGAAGCTAAATAAGGAAATACAACACCAAAAGGGTGAAAGGAACTCAGTGGTAGTGATGAAAACGGTTCAGATACTTTCTGATTGATCTGGAGTATTATCGAATACGGATTCTATCGGTTTCGATTAGAAACGAATATGAATTTGGTAGCTCACTATATATCGAATACAAATATGAATTCGGATTATCCGAATATCTAGGAGGTTGAATATCCACATTATATATCCTCTATTTCAACTCAACATATTTATATGATATTTTAGTAGCACATTATACATTAACATATACATCAATACATGGAGTCGGAGAAGGAAGTCTAGCTATAATTCCCGATCTCCAATTCCATTAACTCCATTACGTGTTTCCATTGATTTTGTGCGTATAGTTTAAGTGGTTTCATGTTTTGAGGAATATTCGTGATAGTATTTGTTCCGATTCGTATTCGTTCTGTATTTGCATTTGATATTATTTGTACTCATATTTGAATCTAGAGTATTTGTATTCATATCTACATCTGATACAAAATATATGAAAATAAATATCATAGAGCTATTATCTGTCCGTATTTAATTCATTTTCACCCCTACTATGTCGTTACTGGTTAGCATTGGGGGTGTGAGGGCAGAGGCTAGTAAACACATAAAAATGATGAAAACAATTCATAACAGCTTGAACACCTCCCTTTTTGGACCAAACAAAAATTCAGTCTAAATTCAAAAATTTAGTAAAACACATATGTTGTAATTTGTAAAGACATGCTTTTGTTTTACCTGCTTTTTTTTAGAGAAAATCTAGCGAATAATATACCATTCGAACGGTATACCATCGCCAAGAGCCGCCACCACCGCTCTCTCATGCTCCTTACTCTTGACCGCCGCTCCCGTCTGTTGCTCCCTCTCCCTCGCCACTGCTATGGGTCTACTCTTCTCCTTGGGCATAGAAGAAGGTCGGGGTGTCATTGGCCGCAGGTGATGGTGGAGGGGCGGAGGTGGCGGAGGAGACATACGGAGCTGTGGCTGATGCTGGAGAAGAAGACAGCGAGGGCAGTGGACATGGAGAAGAGAGGGAGAGGAGGGTAATGGCCGATGCTAGAGAGGGAGAGGGAGGGAAGTGACGGCGGTTTGAGAGGAGAGGGAGGGGAGAGGCGACGCGAGAACGTAATGGAATGCTTCCCGATGCCGTAGTCGTTATCTTTTATTTTTATGCCCTTATTTTACCTGCCACCACCCAGAAAGAGTAGAGAAAGGACACAAGAACGGTAAAGGAAACCTCGTGGCGCTCTTGTCAGCCGTCCGATCGGTCTCGTTCCAGAAGAATACACTCGGAATCAACGGTGGCGGCTTCTGTCAGCCTTCTTGCCGTGAGCCGCTCGTATAAAAGTCTCGCTTCCCCCAAATCCAACCTCTTTTTTCTCTCCCCACCTCCCAGCCAATAGAGAGAGGGAGACGGCAGCGGGGAGCCTAGCTGCTAGGGTTTTGATCTCGCCGTCGCGTGCCGCTGCCATGGAGAGGGAGCTCCTGGAGACGTTCGACGCGGCCAAGAAGGCGGCCGACGCGGCAGCCGAGGAGGACGGCTCGCCAGAGGCTGACCGCTGCCTCGACGCGCTGCGGCGACTGCGCGCCATCCGCGTCACCACCGACGTCCTCGTCTCCACGCAGGTGAGCGGCCGCCTGGATCCGAATTTGCGGTTTCGAATAAATCTGTCCGTGGCTTCTCGTCGTGTCGTTTGCGGCGGATGCGTGCGACGGCGGCAATCTTGGCGAGGAATTAGTGGGCGAAACGTGCCTTATTGCATTGAATTTGGATTCTATGTGCCTTTTGATTCGGTTGGTACGTCAAAATTTACGGGATGTCTGGGAGAGATACTGTTTTTCCCTTTTTAAGGCGACGGGTGAAGAGATGCGAAAAACTGGGCCTCTTGATTGGAATTAGATCTGTGGGTGTCTATCGCTATTGGGGGTGGGAAGATGATGCCTTTTATCCTCCTTTTGTAGATCAGATTGATTGGTTTGTTGGAGGGTGTTCCGTGTAGGGATTTTCTGGAAGCAAGGGGAGGGTAGATGGCTGGGATTTGCGAAATGCTATAGTTTTAGATGATGGATATGTGATATGTTGCAATTGCCATTCCGAGTGGCTGAGATTAGTGAACTCCTTTCTGGTTAATACTAAAACCTGGGCTGGAAGTGATGGAATGTGAGCTGGGTGGATGGGTTATTTGTGATTTGGTCGCTGGTAATCATACTGCTTCTACTAGTTTAATCTTGATGGGGATTCTGCATTCAGTGATCGCCCAAGCATCACGTTCTAATTTTGTGTGATTAACTTTCATAGGTTGTCTACTGATGACGAGAAAGAGTGTAAACTTGTGTCTTGGTAGTGAGTGAGCTTGCGTTTGATTGATTCGTGCTGTAGTGCAGGATTCTGATTTGGCAGGAGAAGCATGTGAAACATGTGATAACGTATTTGTCTTATATAAAATCTTAGTTTCATAATTTCTGAAAGAAGAGTGAAAATGATGACTGCACAATTGGCTGGTCTTTGATTCAAGTGGTATTGTGAGAAGCTGACTTGGTAGGAAAAGCGTGCTGAACATGAACAATTTAGATGTCTTAAGATGGAAGAATTTTTTGTAGCTTTAGGGAAAGCCGTGGATTACAGAAGCCTTATTCTGTATTAGAGACATAAGCTGTCACGTTCCATGCCTTTTTTTTGAAAAGCCAGCTTCCCGTACATCTATTTGGACCAAATCCAATTGCCACTCTGCTCTCAATTCTCCATTTAAACTCATCTGAAATTGTAACAGCTTCCCAACAGTTAAGGTGCCACATACTCTGCACACTTGTTAACTGTTAGCTTCCCATGGAACTTTTTACCAGCTATAGTGATATAATTTTGTTTTAGTTTTACACCTTTGTGATTTAACTAGGGAAAGTTCTCTATCATGATTTTTTTGATTGATTGGTCCGTAAGTTTTTTCCCTGCAAAAACACTACATAAGTGCCATGGGGCTAAAGAAGTAATTCTGGACCTCCGTATCTGGGGTTCCTAAAGAGGAGCACCCATCAATTAAGGTACAAAGATATTCTGAGCTTGAGCCAGTGAGACTCCTTTTGAGGGCCTATGCATTTATTAAAGGAACAAGCCAACTTTTCAACTATTGGGTTGGTCTTGAAAGCAACCTTGAATTTTGAAACCGTTCACTTTACAACTTCAAACTCTCAAAAACGTATAAAACACAACCCTCACCCTACACCATAACGGGTTTCAACGATGTGGCATCGGAATGGGAGCCACATGGCTGACTTGGATGCCGCGTCGAATCCTTGTTGTCAAATAGAAACGAATTATCCCTAAAAAATAGAAACAAATTAGAAAATAAAACCATCTTCTCCTATGGGTCCCACATTTTTTGGGGTTTTATTTTCTAATTTGTTTCTATTTGACAGCGAAGATTCGACATGGTGTCCAAGTCAACAGCGAGTAGGGGTGGCAACGGGGCGGGGGTCCCGGTGAGGCCCCCGTGGCCCCATCTTGACCCCCGCTAGCAAGCCCCCCGCCCCCGCCCCGCCCCGCTAAGGTTACCGGGTGGGAGATGCCCCCGTCCCTGGTCCCCGCGTGGAGATAAAAATTAGGTTAAATATATTTTTTAAAATAATAATATGAATTTCTTTATTAATTTATAATTATTTAGTCAAACTTTTTTTCAAAATATATGTTCTAACATATAGATTCAAGTTTTAGTCAAATATACAAGAAATGGATATAATCTCCTATATTAAAAAACTATAATATATTATTAAAAAATTATATTTATCGGGTGGGGCCGCGGGGGAGGGCGACCCCTATCCCCGCCCCGTTCCCTCCGTGAGGGCAGATCAACCCCCACCCCTACTCCCCATGGGGATATTCCCCACAGGGCCTGCCCACATGGTGGGAATTGCCACCCCTAACAACGAAGCATCCATATCGGTGCCACATCATCGAAAACCACTGTGGTTTAGAGTGAGGGTTGTGTTTTAGACGGTTTTGAGGGTCTAGGGTTGTAAAGTGAACGGTTTCGAAGTTCAATGTTGATTTTCAGACCAACCCAATAATTGAGGGTTGAAAAGTGGATTTGTTCCTTTATTAAATATGTTTGGTTGTGGGCGTGTGAAACATCTTGTGTGAATTGAATTATTAAGTAAAATTATGTTTGCACAAAAGCTTAATTTATCAACTAAATACTTTAGTATCAAACTTCTGCTTTCTCTCTTAATTGGTTACTGTTTATTTCTTTCTGCTACTTTGCCTGCAGTTCTTTTCATAGGACTAGGGAGCTTAGAACTTACACATTATCTTCTGTTTTGTCAGGTCGGCAAACGTCTTCGGTACCTTACTAAGCACCCTCACTCAGGCATACAGGCGATGGCTACAGACCTATTTGGGTACTGGAAGAAGGTTGTTCTTGAAGAAACAGGAAAGAAAAATGGTTCCTCAGAGAATGAAAGATCAAATAACTCTGCATCTAGGGTTGAGAAGGCTCAGCCCATGAAGGTTGAAAAGAACTCTGCATCAGCAAGTGTGAAGGTTGAGAAAAGAGATGTGGATGTTAGGGGTCAGAAGCCTGAGAGTGTCAAGGTTGAGAAGATTGCCAATAATGATTCCAAAGCTCAACCTGTCAAGGTAGAGAGGGTTTCAAAGGAAGTCAGTAGAACTCCTGATACAAAGAAGCCATCTTCTGTTCCAAACGGCCCCCCAAAGCTGACATCCCTTGTCAAAAGCAACGATGCTACTCGAGATAAAATCCGGGAACTTCTTGCTGATGCCTTCTCTAGGGTTTCTGGAGAGACTAGCAAGGACGACAGAGAGGAAGTAAGAAACATCTTAGATGAAGTAGATGCATGTGACCCATTCAGAGTTTCTGTGACAGTGGAGTCTGCATTGTTTGAGAGGCTGGGACGTTCCACTGGGGCTCACAAGGCAAAGTACAGATCAATAATGTTCAATCTGAGGGCTGATAACAACACTGACTTCCGGAGAAGGGTTCTCCTTGGTCAAGTGAGGCCTGAGAGACTTGTCGACATATCCCCTGAAGAGATGGCTAGTGACGCGAGGAAGCTCGAGAATAAGCAGATCAAGGAAAAGGCTCTGTTTGATTGTGAGCGTGGAGGAGCACCGAAGGCGACGACTGATCAGTTCAAGTGTGGCAGGTGTGGCCAGCGGAAGACAACTTACTATCAGCTGCAGACTCGGAGTGCTGATGAACCAATGACAACATTTGTGACATGCGTGAACTGCAACAATCACTGGAAGTTCTGCTGAGCGCCAACTTCATTCGAATTTGGCAGGCAGGTTGGTTTCCATTTTCCATATACTAGGAGCCTGTTTCATCCACCCCCTCCCTCCTCCCCCCTTCTTCCTCCTTCGGAACCTGATTTATTCAGATTGTCTACTTGACCGAATAATTGTTGTTGACTTAATTACCATTGCCTGTTGTACCTCAGTCTTGGATGGGTGTGTGGTTCGTGTGTAACTTTTATAAGGAGATCGTGGATTGTTTTTTAAGGAAAAAAATGATGTTGCTCACATGGAGATGGAGACATGGAGTGCAATCATGGCCAGTTAGATCATAGATGATGATGATAGCCGAGAAAATCTCTGCTCCGCTTCATCTCCATTTGCATGTACCATGAAGCTTGCATTCTTTCTGTTATTGTTACCCAAAAAAGATCTTGCTTGGACAAGGAAATGTGAAAAGATGTGGCAAGATCAGAATCGCAGTCTGAAGTAGCCGTTTGTGACATGGGAATCAAAGCAAGTCTGGTGCTTTTTTAAGCTGTCCTTGTGAGAGTGATGGGCTGTTGGTCTGCCCGTATCTGGAATGTCTTGAATTTGTGTATCTTTTGTATGCAGGGAAGTGGAAATCTACTCCCAAAGGCAATCTCAAGACACAGGCAGGCAGGCAGGCAGGTGCTTCCTGGTTGGCTGGTAGCAGAAATTGAATTGGCTAGTGCTACCAGAAGGAGGCCAAGGCTACTCAACAACTCATCAGCTGGTGTAAGCACGGTTTGCGTCAGCGTGTACGATTTACACGAGGAGGAATCTATTCTTGTGCATACTTAAGGCCATGTACAACGAGGCGCTTGGGCCAAAAGCCTGCCTCACCTTGCCACCGTGGACAGTAAGACATGCAATTGAGTTGGCTGCGCTGCTTGAAGAGGAGGCTGGCGCTTGGAGCGATTCGCACGCGCAGAAAATTTTATCTCAAAGAATCGGCACTTGGGACGAGCGGTCGTGCATGGAATCGTTGGTGATTTAGTTAAGCCGGTCATGCTTTTGCATTTACCGAATTATGGTAAGCAGCAGTAACCCATGCAAATCAGAGTCATCATCTCATCGTTAAGACATTTCCTGATTTCCACAAGCACCCATCAGGAAACCAACAAGCTATCAGAGCTGTCTAGGCATTTGCACGGACACCTAGCGAGCAACCTAATAACCAAAGCGATTTTCTACCCGGAAGGAATCGCGGAGCACGGAGATGTCGGAGCTCCCCTAGATGAGTCCGTCCTCGTTCCAGGTGCTCCGCCCGTGTCACACCAGCACCACCTAGCGGTGGCAGTCACGCGCCCGGGCTCCTCCAGCTCTCACGCACTCTCGAGCAAAAGAAGCACGGATTGCGCGGCCTCCATCGAGAGGTAAGAGGGGAGGAGACGGTACTTTAGATGTATTTGCCGCTGTGTCTGAGTGCGATACCCCCACTAGTTTGTAGTGCAATGGAAATACGTTTAGATGGGCTCTTAAACTTCTCAGGCCATCTAAGCATCTGCAAAATAAATATTCCTATTGAAGTATGTCAAAAAAAAATACATACCACCTCTGAAAAATTGTTCATACTACCTATATGATCTTAAATACTCGTATACTACATGTACATACCCTCCGTTACGCGAGATACTCCCTACGTTGTGAGATACGACATAGGGTGTAATTACACCCGGGAGTAGAAAAGAGGCTTCCTAGGAAAAATACTTTTTACTCCCGGGTGTAATTACACCCACCTCTAATATACCACCTAAACAAACTTGAAATACTCCTTTATCACTTTAAGTATAGTCATATACTAATTATAAGATACTTCAATATGAACCATACGAAAAAATTGCAAGGGAGTCCATAGTTTTTAGTGTATTTTATAAATACCTTCATATCCGCACATAAAAAGGAGTATGTCAAAAAAAATACATACCACCTCTGAAAAATTGTTCATACTACCTATATGATCTTAAATACTCGTATACTACATGTACATACCCTCTGTTACGCGAGATACTCCCTACGTTGTGAGATACGACATAGGGTGTAATTACACCCGGGAGTAGAAAAGACGCTTCCTATATATATATATATACACACACACACTTTGTAATGTGGCATTCTCTCTCTCTAAAGGCATCTATCTAAGCATTTTTTCATGGGAAAATTGGATTCATACCATCAAAAGAACAGATTGTTAGATATATACCATCAAAAGAATCTACTTTAGATATGTACCAGCAAAAGATATCACTTCTTAGCAGCTTACCACTTCTGTGAACTGAATGTTACCTGTGACCATTGTACCCTTGGTAGATCCTCCCAACTCCCATTCCAGCAGCAACGCTCCAGCTCCCATTCCAACTCCCATTCCAGCAGTGTTCTGAACAAAAGGGGGATGAATCACCTCGTAAGCCAAAAGTGCATCAAACTGTGTTGGTTGAACAAGCAGGCAGATTACTTGCCTGATCAAGACTGCAACAACTTGCAGCAGACAGGGATGATATATCCTCCAATGTAGAATTTGTGTTTGCTTTATGTAGGAGCACAACATTTTGAAGAGCTTCCTGCACAAAGAATACTTTCGAACCTTCTGGTATGCTTCCAATGACACAACCTCTCAGCAAAATATAACACAAACATTTGAGAATTATATAACACAATTTTGCCCCAATTTTGCTGCCATTTCAATACCATAATAGCAGGGTACAACTAATTTTTGCAAGTTCACCATAATCTGAGTAATACTGC
The DNA here is from genome assembly GCA_017311315.1 of Dendrocalamus latiflorus. NCBI lineage: Eukaryota > Viridiplantae > Streptophyta > Magnoliopsida > Poales > Poaceae > Dendrocalamus > Dendrocalamus latiflorus. Next base: position 2,148,233 of record CM029631.1, read on the forward strand.
ATAGCAGCACCATAGTTACACAGGATCCCTATTTACACATATAGAGTTGCACAAAAGACCACAGTTGACCAGCCATGCTCACACACAAAATAGAGTAAGAAAGCTAATGTTTCTAGCTAAAAATGAGCCTTCGATTAATTCCTCCAGGTGAGATAGATGCCATCCTTCTGGTTGTAGGACCTGGGCTAGTTGGAGAAAGAGAAGACATGCTTCTTGTTGTTACACCTGGACTGGACATCACCTTTGGATCAACCACAATTTGGGATGGTTCAACATCAACCATGGAGACTTCAACAACTTTAGATTTGGATTTCCTAGGAGGTACAACATAAGTTAGATAGGGAACATAATGCATTACACATCAAGCATATTATTACAGTGGGATCCCTATTACAGTACCTTTGCTTTTTTGTTTTTTTTGGATGAGGTGGTGGAAGCTCTTGTTCTAATTCAGCTTGAGTGGCAGTACAACCCTTCTCTATATGTCCAAACTGAAAGCACCTTTTGCATTGATACGGGCCTCTTTTCCCCGCCTCTCCACTAGCCTTGATTCTTTTCTTCCTTGGTCTACCAGCAGGCCGTTCTAGCTTTGGAGGAATCATTTTAAACCCAAGGTCAATTTTTGGCCATTGAGTCTTGTCACCCATTGGAGTGACCACAAACTAATAAGCTGTCTTGAACCTCTCTACTGAGTAGTAGTCATCCACAAAGTTCTCAATGTTAAGTTGTCTAACTTTCCCAAATAGAGCTATTGCATGAGTGCATGGTTTTCCAGAAATCTGCCATTGACCACATCCACAAGTTCTTTTCTGAATGTCAACAGCAACTCTCCAATTCTTCCCTTCTTTTGTTATTCCTGATATCTCACCTGACATTGCATCACTCTTTTGGATTTCATAGTGCAGCCCTCGACTCTTCATGTTCAACTCATGTAACACACTTGGTAGGATACGCCCTTCCATTCTATTGGCTATCACTTGCCTTGTGTAAATCTTCTCCATGATCTTCTCCCTAATCTTATCCATCAGATCAGCAATTGGAAGGTCTTTGTAATCTTTTATCCAATTGTTGAAGCATTCTGAGATGTTGTTGTTCACATAATCAACCTTGCATTCTTTGGAGAATTTAGATCTGCTCCATTTCAGCTTGTGATGCCTATTTAAAAAGGGAATTGCTTTAGGACTAGCTGCTGCAATTTTCTCCATTAGTGTGTCATACCTACGATCTGTACATGCCCATGCACAAGGCCACATATACTTCAACACATCACCCTTGAATTTTTTCCTGAAATTAGCCATGAGGTGCTTAAAACACTCACGGTGCTCAACATAACCTTTGAAGACCTTATTGACTACATATTCTAATCCCTTACAAGCATCAGTGTGAATTGTTAATCCAGGGGGAGTCCCAACTGCTCTTTTTAGTTGCGCCATGAACCATGCCCAGTTGGAATTTGTCTCTTTGCCAAATATCCCATATGCAACTGGATACATCCAGTTGTGTCCATCAACTGCAGTTGCCGTTGCTAGCTGGCCTTTATACTTCCCAGTTAGATGAGTAGAATCAACCCCAAGATAAGGCCTGCACCCAGCCAGAAATCCATCAACACATGCTCTAATTGCCACAAACATCCCTGAGAAGTGCATTTTTCCATTAATCTTCTTGCAATCAATCTCAACAATGCTTCCTGGGCAACACTCTTCTAGTGCTGCTTTGAATCTCCACAGCATTTCAAAACTCTCCTCCCAAGTACGATGAAGATCCTCCATTGCAGACTTCTTTCCAGACCACACTTTGAAATATGACAATTCAATGTTGTAGTGTTTCTCCAATCTTTTCTGTAACTTCTTTGCACTCAAACTGGGATCCTCCTTTACAACATCTTTCACCTTTTCTGATATCCAAGCTACAGAAGCCTCTCGACCCTTCATCTTGCTTGTACTGGAACACGTGTGAACATCCAATTCTGAGAGTTTGACAATCATGAATGTGTTGCTACCATGTAGTTTCTTTGCAAATACTCTCCAATTGCAATTTTCATCTGCACACCTTGCCCTGTACCTTTTTGTGTCACTATGTTCAATCCTACTCTCAAACTCATTTTTGATGGCATACTGCCTAATAGTCTGGACAAACGCACTCTTGTCTACAAATGTGTCTCCCTCCTTAATGATTGGATTCTCTTTATCATGTGATGTGTGAGGCACAATAAAATCATCAAGCATAGTGGCCTCATCATCAGGAACAGTTTCAGTATCAAAGTCTCTTATTTCTGGAATAGACCTAGCCTCAACTGGATTAGTCACTAAATGATCAACAATTTTGAAGTACCTCCACTCTTCATTTGTTCCAGTTGGCTCATCTCCATAAGGATCACACCCAACAGTCATAAAGTGCTCTGTCTCTTCCTCATTAGCCATTGGTAGCCCTGCAGTTGTTTCCCCATATTCAGGTGCTTCTGCCCATGCAAATCCTCCATTCGGCACATCCAAATCATTGTCCATTGCAACATGCATCACCTCCTCTCCTATGTTCACTGCAGCAGGCATCTCCTCCTCTCCCATGTTCACTGCAGCAAGCATCTCCTCTCCCATGTTCACTTCAGCGGGCATCATCTCCTCTCTTTCGTTCTGCTCACGTCCACCCACTACCATGAACAACTTTACTAGTCTAGATGCCCTTAACAAATCAAGAAGCTGAGCATCTGAAACCAACTTGCACGTCACATTATCCCCTGTTATAACCCAAAAATTTGCCACTTGATCGCTGCCCCATTTAAAATATGGATCAATATCTTTCTCTAAATCGATGATTGAGTACTCTTCTGAATGAACAAGCCAGCTTACTGTCCTACCCCGATTGTACTCCTTTCTACCATCCCGCATAGTAAAGTAAGCATTGACTGTGATTTGTACTCTACATGTACTCCTGCGATAACAATGGCACACATAGAAGAGAGAACAAATGTGATGCCAATCAACAACAATTCCAGGTCCTCATCCACTCATTAATTCCCTTTTGCAAAGCCATGTGTCTGCCCCCACATCCATCATACTAGCAAAATAGGTAGAAATTGCAAGAAATTACAAAGGTTCAGAAGAAAGGAAAAGGTTCTTACCCATCTGGCGTCTCAGAAGGATCCATACAGCTCAATTCGAGGTTGATTAATCAGCACTGGTAAAAAGGAAAACCTAGGATTTAATACAAAAAAAAGAAAGATAATGTCAGAACCAGCAAATGAGCTGAAGCAAATGAGCTGAAGAAATGTCTGAAGTTGTCTGAAGAAATGAGCTGAACCAGCGTTTCATTTTTTGTTATCCATGTTTTAGACTTAGTTACTTGGGATGTAATTACAGTAATTGCTGCTTAGACTTAACCTTTGATTATGTACTTGCATATATACCTTCTGGAGGAAATGAGAATGCTATTCGCCGTCAAAAGTTATTCTGTAGCCCTAGCTCTTACTTTAGTTCTTAGTTGCTGTAGCGATTTCCCTTTTCCACCTTCCAGATCTTTACTCCCCTTCCTTGATTCGGATTTCATTCCACGGGATGTGATAGATGAGAAACGAAGAAGGTAGGGCACACGAAGTGGTCACCTGAGAGAGGTGCGCCGGTGGGGGGCACGCCGTCGGGGAGGGCGGGGTTAGGGATGCCGGACACCACGGCGTCAAGGAGGCCCGAGGAGACGCGGCACCAGTGCAGGGGAGAGCGGAGCCTTCAGCGTGGGCGGTGGCGGAGCGCACTGGTGGGGAGCGCGCCAGGGAGGCCGCCAAGGAGAGGCGCCGCCGAGGAGAGGCGCCGCCGGTCGGCGGTCGCGGGCTTCCCCTTTCTCTTCTCGCCGGGGAGGGCGGGGTTAGGGATGCCGCACACCACGACGTCGAGGAGGCCCGAGGAGATGCGGCACCAGTGCAGGGGAGAGCGGAGCCTTCAGCGCGGGCGGTGGCGGAGCGCACTGGTGGGGAGCGCGCCAGGGAGGCCGCCAAGGAGAGGCGCCACCGAGGAGAGGCGCCGCCGGTCGGCGGTGGCTTCCCCTTTCTCTTCTCGCGGGATTTTGGATCCTCTTCACAGGTCGGTCTGTAGGGTTGCCCGGTCGGGATTTTGGATCCGGTCGGTCTGTAGGGTTGTTTAGGAGAAGGGCAAAATCAGAATTTTTTACATACTGATCAGTTAAAAAGGATAGAACTAACGATCATACTAACAGAAGTAGAGGGAATGGTAGATTTCTATAGTATCTTCATCTTTTGCTGGTATATATCTAAAGTAGATTCTTTTGATGGTATATATCTAACAATCTGTTCTTTTGATGGTATGAATCCAATTTTCCCTTTTTTCATTGGGTATGACCTTATAATGGTGTACCGGTTCTTCTCTTTGCAAATTGACTCCATTGCAGCGCTAACATACGGCCTTTCCTTTTTAGCTTCTAAAAATTTCTTTTCAATTTTTCTAAAGTAACTAGCTTCCAAACGTAATCTCTTTTCAAAACGAGGTCTATATAAGTTAATTATAATATACACTGTAACAACTTTATTTATGTCAACCAAAATCGTACTTGAGTTATTTTATGTCTCCATACTCTCTCTCAAACAGCCAAAGATATAAGTCACATCTATAAACCGAAACAAAAAAGAATACCAATGATGTCCCACCTGAATCTTGGAGTAGAGGAACATTCTAGAAGCAGCACGAGGGCATCTCTGACATTTTCATTCAACTCAGCCCCATGTCACCGATTTAGGGCTACAATGCGAATCAGCGAATATGCCCAATTCAAGCTAATCCGCTAGGCGCACATCTCATCTTGCAGGTTAGCAGCCGGATGCTCAGCTATCCCCATTTCTTTCTTGGAACGGAAGCTCTGCTTTCTTGTGAATGATTATTATCCTAAATCAAAATCTGGTTTTGAAAGAAGCAAAGAACACTCATAACCAAATCTTCTTGTAGTCTTGCTCAAGCTTATTGTTCCAAGGAGGTAAGATCCGAATAATAGTTACGAACACCTTTTCTATTCTAATCAAAACCTATTATACAAAACCTTTTCCCATCCCCTTCCAAACGAAGTCCTCATAATCCTCTTACATTGAAAGAGATATATTATGGTTCTTTTCGTATTGACTTTTATAAAATGTTTTTTAACAGAAAATAGTTTTTGTATAGTATCTAGCTTTTAAGCGGAGTGTCTTTTTAAAGACAAGTTTACTAGTATATTATAGTACACACTGTAATAATTTTATTTATATCGGCCAAAATTGCACATGAGTTTCTCTCTCTGTACGGCTCTCTATAAACTGTTACTATTCATAAACTGAAACCAAATGCTATCAACAAAATCCAATATAAACGGGCCCTTAAGTGTCTTGTCATTCAGCAATATTTATATAATATATCATGCCATGATAATAATTTGCACTATTTACACTAGATACGCATTTCTTCCGAGAGAAGCAATAAAATCGTAGGTTATAGTGGTGATCGGTTCGGCTGAAAAGCTCATGGCTTATGGCTGAAAACACTGTAGCTAGCTGAAAAAGCACTGTAGCTGACAGAAGCTTATTTAGCATAATTAAATTTAAAAACATTTAAAAATATAAAAAAAATATGTTAGCCCATTACGTATAATACAAACAAATACGGGAAAAAAAGAACCGGCAAAAAAGCTCAACAAAAAGCCAAAATTTCAGAAAAAGACGAAACTTATGAATAGTGAAAAATAAGCCAGAACCCAGAAGCCGAAGCCGAGTTGATCATGGCCATAATGTTTATTCTGTTTCAGTTTCTGACTTGTAGCTTTCGGAAGCCGGAATTAACACATTGGCTTATAAATTTTGTTTTTTTTTGCTCTTTTTGCTTTTCTTCTTCTTCTCCTTTGCCTTTTCTTTTCCTTCTTTTTTATTTGTATTGTTCATGTAGATATAAAAGTAATTTTTATTTTAATTGAATAATTCAGAAAAATAACAGTTACTGTAGTATAGTTTCAATCAAAAGCAAACCAGAAACCACAAAAAAAAACCGAAATAATCGGACCTTAACCCATCCATTAACCGCCTCCCATATTCCGAGAATATCCATACCCTCCGATTTCCTGGAACAGAAGATTCCTATCCTATACTGCCACGTGAAATCCCCAAACTACCCCTCACTTCCCCTCCTTTTAGTTCCCACCACCACCGCTATTTCCCCTCGTTTTCCCGCTTCCACCGCAACCCCTCAAGCCGCACACCGCCGCATCAACCCAGGAAACCCTAACCCTAAACTCTATCCCGCGCTTTCCATCCCCACGCTCCCATGGCGGGGCGCGGAGGCTCAGCGTAGCCAACACGATCACACAGCCGTATGGATTGAGTGGGTTCGAAGGCATGGGTCCAAACCCTAGCCTGGTGGAGCTGGCCGCGGCGGCGCCGGCGCCTGCGCGGGGACGCGTGTTGCGGATCCTCGTGCGTGACTCCGACGCCACTGACTCGTCGTCGAGCGAGGACGAGGCGCCGCTGCCGCCGCAGCCGCGGAGGGAGAGGGGAAGGGGGATGGCGGGCGTGAAGCGCCGCGTGATGGAGGCGGGGAGGGAGGCGTCTGTGGCTAGGCCGGCCGTGCGGTTCCGCGGCGTGCGCCAGCGGCCGTGGGGGCGGTGGGCCGCGGAGATCCGCGACCCGCACCGCCGCCGCCGCCTGTGGCTAGGCACCTTCGACACCGCGGAGGAGGCCGCCGCCGCCTACGACGCTGCCAACATCCGCCTCCGCGGTTCCAGCGCCGCCACCAACTTCACCTCCGCCTGCTGCTGGCCGCCACCGGAGCCAGCCAAGTCGACCATCTCGCCACCTCATGTGTCAGCTAAGCCGATCGCCCTACCACCAGGACCAGTGATGCCAACCGCCCCTCCGCAGGTCGAGGAGGAGGGTGGGAGCTGTGCCAGCCAGGTGAAGGAGGAGAGCATTAGCTGTGAGATTGAGGCGCACACCATGAAACCAATGTGGGCGATGATCGCTGGCAAGCGCAAGAAGCGATCAGGCTGTGGCACCCGTGTTCGCGCATTTCATGCCGCCTCTGTTTGCGTGGAGGAAGTTCGTGGGGCCTGAGGGTCCAATTATCCGTAATTACTATCGTTGGCAGCTTTATTATTCTACTAGCACCATCTAGAACTTGGTATTGTGTAATTTTGGTTAGTATTAAACTGTTGATGTGAAAATTTATGACTTTGTGTGTAATATGGTTGGTGATGCTCTAATGCATATATGGTATTGTTGCTACCCCATAATATTTTGGTACTCTATGTGGTGTTGTATGGCGCGCATGGGTGTGTAGTGGAACTGATGTGTTATATAAACTAAACCTTTTGATGTGATACGTAGTTGTGGTCTTGGATAATTAACAAACATTTGTCAACATATTGCAATAATTGATTATTAAGATTATCTTTGCAAATTCTTCTGCAAAATGTCCGTGTGTTAGCAGGTTTTTTCGGTTGTAGTATAGTAACAAAGTTAAATGCTTTGTTGGATTTGCTTTTTTCGGCTATACTGTTGTAGTATAGTTAAGTTCTTTGTCTAATGTCTTGTCCAGGTATTAACTTTGCCATGACAGGATTATATTTCCTCCCTAATCACTTCATAGAATTTGAATCCTGATGACAACGATGTTCCGTTAGTACTTGTCTATTTCGTTCTTGGTTTGATTTCTGGTATCTGCCTGCTTAACAGATACCTGTTTGAGCTGCAAAAAAAAAAAATCTAGCTGAGGACCATGGCATCTTGTAGTCACAATTTTAGTTTCATCAACAATATTTAGTCATTAATTAATCAACATGTGCTCTTAAATCTTAGTCTGTTTTAATCTTTGGCCGTGTTAAGTTCGGGTGTTTTTCCTGTGGGCATCTAGAAATACACTGCTTTTCTTTCGGTACATTTTGTGAATGAAATCCTTCTCTTTGTATAGGTGCATATGAAACTATGCTCATGTCTTGCTTATCTGTTAGCTGCAGAGCTGGATTTGGTCTGTGCCTGAGATAATCTTTGCAGAACTTAATATGCATGTGCACATCTGTAGTTATTTTTTAGTTAAGAGTCAATGGCATCTTGTTGTGGTTTTCAGATGATTCTGCATCATGGATATGCATTTCATTGCTCAGTATTTTGACTTGCGCAGGATATGGCTCTTCATAGAGCAGAGATATTTGTTTTATGGTATGGTGATTGTGCCATTGTGGGCGAGTCTAAGATGTATATGCAGTGCTGTGCTGGTATATTGGTGTTTTTCTTCACCCGTACAAGGTGAAGTGTTTTTTAGGAACTGTTGCTATACTATACAGAAGTACCTGATCCTGGAAGGGGACCTGAACTGAACTCACTACATTTCTACTCGAGTCGGCATGTGCCCTGTAACAACATAGCTGTTGTTCCGAGTTACCCTACTCTTGGACCTGTAGTTTGTGCCCATATTGTTCTGAGCCCCCTTGCTCTGGAATTTGTTGCTATTCTATGAATCAAGAGGCAAATTCTCTTGTAAATTTCCGAATCATATTCATATTGTATCTTCATGACTCAATGCTGGCTTCGGGTTTCAAATGATGTCACAACTGCATACAGAAATATGGCTGGGTTCGTTCCAGCTTAAAGCTGGCTATGCTTGCTGTATACAGTAAATAGCTTTTAAATGGTACGTTTGTTCAAGACGGAGTCAATACTAAAATAGCAATAAAAAAAATATATTGAGTAAAGCTGTGCCAGTTAAAATCGCATACAACTATTTTGTTGTATGTACTATCTCTTGTAAACAACCAGAATTTAAATATTCAAACTACAAGCTATCAGCCTAAAAAAATCTACTCTATAACTTGCTTGTCAGGATCAATTAGCCTAAAAGAATCCACTGTATAGCTTGCTCGTCACCGTCATTCTCACAAGTGCTACCGGTCGCCTTAACCAAACAAAAATCCCAGAAGGTACGTACGTTTCTGGCCAGCTGAATGGACCTGCAGCTGTTTGCATAATGGGCTGCCAAGCCTGACACAAGCAACTATTGCCATCAGCTAAAGCCTACAGTTTAGATCCTGTCCTCTCTTCTGCAACACCATGCCGTTGGCGTTGCAAGCTTGCGATCGTTATCGCTCTCAGGACGGTGCTGCTCTCGTGTGCCCCAGGAAGCAAGCAGCATCTCATCTATACCAACTCGAAGTCTCAAGCTAAAAAAATGCCCTGAATTCAGCTGTTTCAACAATGTGGATCATACAGCGAGGATGCGAAACCACCATGAACACTACTGACATCCATGTTGGATTATTCAAAGTGTCTGCAACCGAACCGAATACCATAAGGTACAAGCAGATGATCCTTATACCTTTTTATTTTCGCAGATCCATGATGTAAAAAGATATAATACAAGGTTAATAAAACACCTAAAGGGGTAAAAAGGAAAATGAAAAAAAAAAGCTCACATGCTCAGGCCTGTCTTTTGTTATGGAGATCACCTACCATAGCACCACATACTAGGGTTAACAGTCAATAACAAATAAAACGAATGCTCTAGACCTTACAACAACCAAGCTGGATGAACCCGACGATCCAGGACTATTGCCATTGTCCCAGCAGTTTCGTCTGTCTGAAGGAGAAAACCCAACTCAACCAGACTCATACAGTGAAGGTGCACTGCTTCCTTCACACACGCCCATGGCAAACATCGCCCGAAGGCATGGCATCCTTTAGGCACATAAGGCACCTGGACACTATCAGTAAGGGGGTGGGTCTAGTTGCTTCTCTACTGGCCTGTTTTCGCACGTTTCATACCACCGTTACTGAATGGAGACACACTCCCAGGATGAGGGCTGTCCTCTCTCAAGGATGAGTTTAGCATCGCCAGCTCCCTGAGCTGTTGCCTTTTGTAGAAATCCTGCGACTCATCCTGCAGCAAAAACCAATATGGCTCTGTAAATCAGGCACATGTGGAGTTCATTTATAAACACAAGGAATTCCTGGAGAAGCCAGAAGCAATGATATATGTACAATCGTACTCAAAGTTCAGGATAGAACATGCGGGGGGAAAATGAAAATGGACTTCCACAAAAAAATTGAGAAAATCAATTTAGATAGAGATCGGTAAATGATAATCAAAATTCAAGAAAAAGTGTTATCTGCTAGGTGAGGACTAGCTTTAGGGAAGCTGGAGGCAATATTTTTCCACGGATTTTGACATTATTCATTTTTTAAAAAAGCACTTTCATGGTATTAAACCATAACATGGCTAATTGGCTATTTCCTTGGCTTTCTCCAGAAATCAATCAGATTCCCACTGAGTTGGCTCTGGAGACTAGCACAAAGGGCCTAGCCTGCACAAATTCTCAAGGTTCAGGCTACAAATAGAGCAGAAAGGGGGTTCACGTAATAATCTTGCAGAAACAATATATATATATATATATATATATATATATATATATATATACACACACACATATACATATATATATATATACACATATACATATATATATACATACATATATACATATATATATACATACATATATATATATACATACATACATATATATACATACACACATATACATACATATATATACATACACACATATACATACATATATATACATACACACATATACATACATATATATACATACACACATATACATACATATATATACATACACACATATGTATGTGGACAAATTAAAAGGGTGAATACTAATCAGTAATCACTCACCACTGGTTTTAGCAATTCTTCTATAATTTCCTGTGCCTGTCTCAACCTTGCATCAATGATACTGGTTGGGAACTCAGCCTCTATCAAGATATGTAGCGGATCACTCAGATGTTCGTAGCCTGGTTTTCCTCGTAGTTTGTCCTCCTTCAAGAAACATGAAAGCAAAGAAGTAAACTTAAGTTATTTGAAAGGTATCAAGAGGGGAAAAAAAGAGTAATGGAAACTTAAGGTATGAGCCAAGCAGGATCAAATAAGAGATAAGAGGAACACTAATTTATGCTAGTGAGACCCAAAAAACATTGACAGGTAAACTGGACAGAATAGAAATATATTGGTAGCAGTGTAAAAATAATAGTTATTATGGAGAGAAACTCTTAGCCATGGTAATAAAAGGAGACTACATTCAGGACAAGACACGGTGTTTGGACATGACCACATTGAGTTTAAAAAAAAATCAAGTAGCGAGTTGAAGGTTCCTGAACATCATTTGCCCACAAAAGTTAGAACACACAATCCAATACTATGACCATAAACAGGTCGTGGCATAAAAAGCATGGTGATAGATCCCTTGCATATGAAGACAATTCCAAGAGACATACTAAACTTACTGTGCAACCAACAGGAGTTTAACCCACAAATTTGCAGACTTAGCAATAATTTAATAATGTAAAATGCTAAAGAAAAATTAGATTGCTATAACTACATGTTAGCATACTAATAACCAATAGCTCAAAAAGCAATAGTATTTCAATTTAAGTGGATGCAAATCGAACATTGTAAACTTTTGTTACCTTCCCTGGATCTTTGATGGAACCCTTTCCTCTAATGAAAACACGACAGCCAGTGGATGCTTCTACCCGCTTTAGAGAATTACCTCTAGGTCCTAGAATGCGCCCCACAAAATTGAACTGGGGTGAAAGTGAAAATTATATCAACAGAGAGATTAAAACAACTCAAGAATTATTCTGTGTGAACTTCAAGAGAAACTGTGCAAGTTGGAGGAGGCATACATTCGGATAAGTATCAACTGGGACCTCCAAACGTAGAATCTTCTTTATGACATGAGAGCTAGGGCTTGGTGGCGCTCCTTGCCAGTCCATACTGGTTCCTTGAGGAAAACTTAATCTCTTTCACATAGTTCAAAAAGGCAAACACAAATGCTTTATCAGTATTTTTGTCAAAAAAAAAACATTTCGAAGCATATGCACAACATGAATAGCGGTCAATCTTTTCTCCCCCAATAAATCACATCTGCATGGTATTATCATAGTAGAACACTACGCCTCTGAAATCTATCACATAAGCATGTATGGAGTTCATTTGTACAGACAATAATGGCTATAACTCCCGGGGTGGAAGCACATCACTTCTGGAGTACGAAAGTCTAAAAGAGTGATCTATTGGATTGCAAATAAGTTTTGTTGAATGCATACCTCTTGGTGCAGTCCACTCCAAGGACTGAACCCGTTGCCAGGGAGATTAGACCTGGGGTTTGGTGAAGACATCGGACTAGGACTTCTGTACCGATGCCTGTCAAAATCGCAAAATCCATGGTTCTGGGCAATGCTTGATACCCGCATAATTTCTGAGTAGCATAAATGTCAGAAGAGAGTTTAGATAAAAAAAATGGATAAGTTGTTGATTAGGATCAGAATTCTAGACAGTGCTATTAAGTTTTAGTCAGGATCAAGACAAGAAATGATCATACAATAGATAAACATTGACAGGAGAAAGGCAGATATCGAAGAGCACATGCACATAGAACCAAACCCAACATAACTTATATAACATTAGCAATAACTTAGTCATATAAACCATTTGTATGATACACTTATCCAATAGGCCTACAATATACAGGTAGCAGGAGGGTACCAATAACATTGAAGTGTGATGCAAGTTTTGATCCAACATCACCACTTAGGAACTTACAATAGAACAATTATTGATGATATCATTCTTACAATAGATCAATTATTGATGATACCATTAAAGAAGATAGTGAATTCTTCAAGGCACAATGTGACGATAAAGAAAATCCTATAAGTCATGGTCTAACAATATGTACTGCCCACAAATAACAGTCATCTGACAGAGCAAGATAACCAAGAACAAAATAACAGTCATCCTATAAATCAAAAGATCTCACCTTGGCTCAACAGCTTGCTGCATATGGGCAGCACCTGCATGAAAGGCCCCAGCTTCTGGTGTTCGGCGAGCAACTCGGCCAAGTATTGACTGCAAGAAACCAAGAATTGTGCAACAATCACAATATCACCATTCATCAAGCAAACCAAACAAAAAAGGAGGATACGATAAACAAGCAATCTTGGCGTCAAGAATTGCCCAAGAAACAATCCAAGAAAGAGAAAAAAAATCCACGCGCGGTTCTACCTATCAGCATCCGGGTTGCTTCTAATCTGAGGGGAGAGGTTCCTCGCAGGGGAGAACCCCTGGTTGTAGAGCCCCGACATGGCGGCGGCCCTGCGGAGAGAAGGCTGCACCCGAGGCTGTGCCCAAGAGGAAGAAGCGAGAAATGAAAGGGAAGGAGAGGAGAGGAGATGGTGTGCGCGGTGTGGGGTGGTAGGAAGAGAGGAGGTAAAAAGGCTCGCTGCTTTAGGGTGCAGCCTGCAGCGGCAGCGGCCAGCGTAGGGGGAGGAGAGGGACGAGCTGGCAGCCGCTGCCTCTCTGGAAACCCTTTTTCGCTTTCAAGAGGTAGCCTTGGGTTGCTCGGTCTCTCGTGTCTGAAGGTTGCAACTCGCCAACACGACACCCATTGGAAATTTTGATCAAGAACCACAAAACAATGAAAGGAAAACGATGGGAGAAATATGATATTTATTATTTTTGTGAGTCACGTCGTGTCTATGTCTATAGCGTAATAATACCGTGGTTCTATGGTAGGATCATTGCCATATATGTGGTAGCGTGATTTTTGACTGGTTGAACTGATGTCTTGATCTACATCTAGTGTATGTATAGAAAAATATATTGTATGCTTTATTCGACTTTGCACATGGTATTAGATATAAAAAATTCATATCAAACATTTTTGTTGCCATACACGAGGAGCTTTATTCTAATATCTATGGCCTAGAAGTTCGACTACATGAGTAACTGATAGAGAAATGTCGTTATTCAAGCTTACATGGTGTACAATTATATGTATATGTGAAGTAGTCATCGTGGCGTACAAACTTTGTCGTCACAAGGAAAATGATGTCTTTTGTATTTATCGTGTGACCAATTCATTTGTTGCATACACACACTCCCACTTCTAATATACCCTATTGATGGTGTTATTATACCTCTTTATCTATTTGAGCATATTCTCATAACAATTATAAGATGATTCAAAATGAGCTCCATGAAAAATTTCATCAAAGTCTATTTTTTATAGCATAATTTATATATGTATTTCTTTTAAACATGGAAAAGTGTATATAGTAAAAATAAAAGATTCTGATGAAAACATTTCCACCAAGTCGTATTGAAGTATCTTAGAATTAGCATTTAAGTATACCAAAAGTGATAAAGAGGTATAAAGTAGATGTTTAAGTGGTATATTGAAAGTGAGAGTATGTACTCCCAGCCTCCCAGGAGTATCGAAAAGGCTTTATATATATACTCTCTCTCTCTCTCTCTCTTTGTATTAGGGATGTCACAAAATTCATTTATTATTATATGTACCATAGCCATCTAAAAAATAAAAATATATTTATTTGTATAGCCAAAATAGGAATTTCCCTAATTTCTCATGGTTAGCATTTCTTAATAATTTCTAGCACCTAGATCCTCATCCATGTTTATATTGTCAAACTTTCACTAATGTTATTTTTATATCGCTAAATCAGCAAGATTTAAAAGCTGATCTTATTTTCCCCTTGTTATTGCAAGAATGTTCAATGTGGAGGTTTCAACAGCTAGAAGAAAAGTAGGTGTGTTTGGTTTGTGGATGGAGGTTGTATCGTATATCCTGACTGAGTTGATGCAGGCTGAGTGGAATCGTATTTCAGAAAAAGAACATGTTTGGTGAGGTTGCATGAGCGGATGCAAAAAAACTGAGATGCTGTTTGGTTGCCTGTATGAGCGGATGCGGTCTACCAAACCTGATAGGCTGACACGTGGGACCGCATAAGATACACTGCATCAATCCATCCAGGATGGCCAGTGAAGCTCATTTTGAGCGTATCCACCCATCCAGGATGAGGGCGTATTTTTGCATCCACTCATGCAGGCTGCATCCACTCATACAGGCAACCAAACAGGCTCTTTCTCAGATTATACGGATCCACCCAGCCAGGACGAAGGAGATTCAGGCAACCAAACACACCCTATAGTTTCTTGGCTGAATATTCTCAAAATGGAGATCGGAAGGAGTTGACATATCAGCACGAGACCCAAGATGTTGGCCTCTCATAAGTGTGATATACCTGGCAATTTTCGACAAGCCAAATCCTCATGCTACTCTTTCCAAACTGTCCATTTTGTCATTAGAGTCCATTCCAATCTCCCCTTTTTCTCTGACTTAACTCTTCATCCAACATGTAGGAGTTTCTGATAATTCAATTTTGGCTGTCAAGCATTTAGTGGTATGGACCCAGGTGACCGGGTGTATCTAGGTTCTTTAACTGTATTTGTTCGAGCAAGCGATAGGAACACTTTCTAATTACTATTTTAACCAATTGCGTAGAGGCCCACAAAATGGCTCGGTATTGTGGTTTTTTTTTTCCTCTGCAAAATGTGTCGGTGGCTAGTGAGCAGAGCAGAACATTGCTGTCGCTATCATTACACAACAGGAAGATCGATCCCAGCTGTAGTGTAGAGTAGTAGCGCCTTAGAGCTAGTACACAGTCGTAGTATGGCCTGTTTGATATGGCTGTGATTTTTGGTTTTTAGCTGAAAATTTTAAATTTTAGCTGTTTGCGACAGAGATTATGGAGAGAGATACTCATTTGTAATTTTGGTTGATATAGATGTTAGACTTTTAACGTATACTATAATTAACTTGTCGATCCCGTCTTAAGAAAATACTACACTTGAAAGTTAGGTACTGTAGCAAAAGCCAAAAGCCGTTTTTCAAAGCCGTAAAGAACAGCCCCATATACTGTTTTCCAGACAATCGATAACGATAAATGGTACCACGCTAGATTGAACACTACGGTAAACATCAAGGATTTGTTTGGAAGATTTTTTTTATAAGAATTTCATAGAAACTAAAACATAGGGTGACTGAAAAATTACTTCCCTTAACTTCCATGCATTGTCCTTATGTTCCAAATGGGTTCTGATAACAGCTGTAACATTTTGTTTTTGCCACTTTACGACCGAAGCTTGCCTCCAATAAGCCTCACTGTAATTTCAAAGAATATTGAGAAAAATAAGTAATACTTTTATTTGCAAAATAATGGAAGCTCACCTATAATAGTAGAACAAAAAAATCCTTAAGATGTTAAACCAATTACTGACGACAATTGACTCTTGAAAAGCATGCACCAAACAGTAAATCCTTATCAACCATATGATCTTAGCAATTATGTACATTCAGGGTAGATGAATATACTTACCATGTTCTCTATTCTTTCTAAGCTATCATCATCTACGGATGAATCAAACTAACGATGCAAAAGGGCGCATTAATGCCTTCTTTTTCCCTTGATAAAATAGGAGAAATGTACTATATAGTCCTAATTAATTATGTACGTAATTGCGGACCACACTAGCCAAGGGACAATGTTAAGTGCCCCTAAGAGAAAACGACAGGTGCTCGAGCCAATGAAAAAACACTGGCAATCAACTACTGTGATAAATTGCTTTTTCCAGGAGATACTGTGGCTTGTGCTGTGATCTGGTTATCAGACTCTCTCTCTCTCTCCCCTCTACCCTCTCCTGAGTCAGTATGCTTGAAGTGAATGTACCTCTTTGTTGTCTCTGTAGTTAATTTGATTTGTTTTATGCGTTGTCTATGTGCTCGATTTGGTAGACAGGTGAACTTGGAGTGCCTGGTAAGTCAGTAAAAGTTCATGAGGTAAACATCCTTATTTTGCCCTTTTTCCTGAAGGCCTGAAGAAACCAAGTAAGCTGGATGCTCTGATCCGGGCGTCAACTTTTCTGTGTTGGCCCTTTTCAGTTATCGCTTTACTCATCAGGCTTCACATGCGTCCTGCAGTCTCATGCATGCTCTGTTTTTATGCCATAATTCAGGAAAGAGAGAGAGAAGGTAAGCTCCTTGCTAACATCGATCTGGAATGGTGTCAAGATTAAGATAGGACAGTAAGATATAACAGTAGCTAGTTAAGCTACTAACGAGGTACTATATGGGAATGCGATAACATGTCAGCAAGTACCAAGTTCCACAAACTGCAGTGTCAAAACGAAGGCAAAAATTAATGTGCAGGAACAGTTGCACACGTTCACCATTCTGTATTTTCTGTTGATGCTTGCACTCGCCAATCGCCATATCTGTACATGAAAAATGCTAACCGATGAGAAGGTTTTGTGCAAAATCTTTCAATAAATGAATGAACATACACACGTCGTACAGACATAAAATAGATCTTCTTCGAGCATACGAGCAGTACATACGGACATATATTTTTTACTCTTAGGTGGACATCCTCCCACATCATCCGCCGTCCAATCTGCATCGAGATCTGTACATTTGGGAATATACTAGAAATATGCCCCCACCTCTCCATGTGTGCACGGATCTTAACGAAAATTCAACGGTAGATGGCGTGAGAGGACGTTCACCCAAGCGGAAAATCGCTTTTCCTCCGTGCAGTGCAACACATCGTCAATCAACAGCGCCACAAAATTAAATAAACAAGTAACTGTCGTATCATGGCATATCATGTCACTGCCATTGGCATATCATGTCACTACTAATGTTTGCCATGCAGTGCATAGTACTACCTTTCCCATTGAATACAGCATCCTCAGTTTTCTGAAACCACATGTATTTAGCAACGGGATGTGCTTAATTGGTACCCAAACTACCAAGTAAACCATTCGCGGACATGAGAATCAAGTGGACCAATGAGCAATGATCTAGCAAGTCGAAGAAGGAGCCAAGCCCAAGAGCAAATATAATGGCAGCCAGGATCGATCCGACCAAACACACAGCTATAACACGCATGTAGCAGCAGAGGTAGATTCACATTTGCATAGCACACGGAGCATAGGATTCCCTCCTGGCTGGAGACGGGTGTGAACGCCACCAGGAGGCAGCGCACGTTGGGCACAGGCAGGCGCTGCGTTGCAATGCATTGCATACACCACCACTACACCATGCTGCCCCTCGTGGGGGCAAGCTGGTCCGTATGCTGTACCCAGGGCGGATCCACGACCACGACAGTTTAGACACTAGAGGAAGGACGGATTAAGCACCATGACAACCTAAGCTCTAGCCGAGCGTATAGAATATTTATCAGTGTAAACTATACGGTAACTTCAGATATATAATTTTTTTCCTTCTCGTTCAGGTAATAGTGGGTTCTAGCTCCCTACACATACATGATGAAAACCTAGACCCGTTATACCAGTACAGTGATGCAGCCGTACCTACACGTATGGGTGACTCCCATCGATCCCAAGCACACGTGCGGCGCAGGATGCATGTGTCCACCACCTACCGCGCCTGCCTCGCCGGTCTCTCGTGCACATGACAGCGTAATTGCTGCATGCCTCTTGCTCATGCATCGAATACGTACGTACGGCCTCTGCCTCCTGGCTGCTGCATCTCCCTCCATTGCAACGCTCCAAGAACGACGCGACAAAGATATCTACCCCTGTACCTTCCCTGCCGTCTTTGTGTTGTGTCCCCTGCGTGTGATCGATGCGGTGCCGTGCAGTGCAGAGCATCCAATTATCCTCTGCCTCGATCGATCTCCAATTCGTTCTAACCGGCCGTTGGCCGGTCGATCGATCTACACGGCGATCGAGCAGAGCAATGTACTACGTACGTACAGTGGTAGAACGGGCGGTGGCGTTTGGTTGCGTCTGCTTAGAAACAAAGTTTGACTCATGCAAGTATGCAACATGTGGTAAAATGCAAGCATGCAGCCTTCCGTCTTGGAACTGCAGGCGATGTGAGGCCATCGCGTCAGGATTCAGGAGGAGAGCTCAAAGAACAGCATTACTTTGCTGCTAGCTAGCTAGCTGCTGAGACATTCTGCAATGATGTTTTTTTGGCTGCGAACTCCGTCTCCATCTCATCCTCTCCTCACTCTACGATGGCCTAATGCATAAGAACAGCGCCGTCACGGTGACGCTGATGCCGACCGCACTCGTCGGTCGTCGGCGGTGAAGGCACCTTGCTAGATTGTGCGTGGCCGTCCCCGGCCGTGGCGTCGGTGCGCTGCACTCGTCGCCTGCGTCGGACAGGATTTCGGTGGCGCCTTCTTGATGTCGAGGTGAGCGATGCCGCCGGCGAGGCTCTACCTTCATGAGCGAACCGTCGCGGTTCGCGGCGGCGGCCCTCCTCCCCACGTCTCCGTGAACCGTCCGATCACATATAAGCGGCCCGGATGGATCCGAGTATAACCCCTGAGAATTGCATCGCGCTTACGCTCCCCTTGGGATCAATCCCGGATCACTGGAAACCGTCGGATCTCGCATCCGCGGCTCATATGGATCGTAATACAGGCTCACTGGAGCCTTGGACGTACGTTTTTCGTAAGAGGCCTTCCATTTACTCGTATTATCATTTATCAGTAAGACCCGCGAAAAGCGGATCCCGTATTCCCGTCCCCTCCTCGGTCCACGGAGACACGGACCCCGGCGACCTCCCGGATGCCGACCGCCTGAATGAGGCGCAGAGCTCCAGCGAGCGGCGGGGCTTCAGCATCGGAGCATTTTCTGGCTTTCTGCGCAGGAACTCAGCGTTGGCGGCGCCTGGTGCCGCGGGGGCGTAGAGCGCGTGTTTTGCTTGGTTGTTCTTGCGTTTGACCAAGCAGCTGCTCCTTTTCTCCTCCGTTATCGACAACGTTGGCTTCGATGGAGGGGTCCACAGATGGGAATACACACATCGGAACAGGGAAACCGCATTCTGAAACCAACTTTTTTAAAAAAAAACTGATGTCAAATTAGTCTCTACCTTGATTAAGGTTTTTTTTTTGTTAGAGAGGGAGGGAGGAAGATCTATCGTAAGGATGTTAAGAGTTCGAAAATACCAAAAAAATATTGCACTTGTCAAAGTCAGGTGTTCTTCCTCGAAAAAACTACTAGTGTTCTACGACAAACGAAAATAAAATTGAAAACAGTAAAAAACTTTGTCAGAAGTGGGATTTGAACCCACGCCCTCGTTAGAGGACCAGAACTTGAGTCTGGCGCCTTAGACCACTCGGCCATCCTGACCTTGTTGTAACTGCCTTAGTAAAATGTAATTAGGTGATGACATACTGCACGGTGGCTCTTCAATACAGCACATAATTAAAGTAGACATTTGAGAATCATACAACCAAACACCTAACTGCAGTGTAAATTTTCATCAGAGATATCATGTATAGATAGTTTTTCCCTTCTAGAGAAGATTTGCCGTTTCTTAACAACATTTGTGAACACGTGTACAATTAGAAGTTCAGTACGTCCTCATTGCCTTTGCCCTAGCCTTCGTTGAAACAAACCTGAAAATCAAAAATTTGATTTGAGCTCAAATTTTCGTTTTTGTTTTGACCCCTTGCTTCTCCAACCTAAACCTCACTAATCAACCATCTAATCCACTCCTAATCACCCCTTTCACGGCCCGATTAGAGGAAGAAATGGCCGGTACTGTTGGCATCTGACAAAAACCACCGCCTCGCTGCTTTGTCACCACCGCTCACGCATTCCTCGTGACTGACTGCCTCGGCGTCCTTCCCGCCAGCTCCGCTCGGTGGACAGCCGCCGTACCCCGCCTCGGAGCAGTACCAAGCCACGCTGCCCCGACCACCGTCGCCGTGGCACCGCTTTTAGCGCCGCCCAACCCATCTGCGCGCGCCACCGTCGCCCCGCGCCAAACGAGCTCGCCACCTCCACCACGCGGACAAGAGCCTCTTTCCACCTCCCCTATGTCCCCTCTGACGCCCTGCACCGGCCAAATGTCGTGGCACTGCCGCCACTCGCCACGCCCCATCGCCGTCGTGAATAGCCTCAAGCCGAACCGCCTTCAATCGGCCATATAAGCGACCAAGCTTCCTCCCCGCCCTAGGCCATCACCCCACCCTCCGCCCGACGCCCCTCTACAGCCCCATTGCCGCCCCCATCAACGGTAATCTCAAAAGTCCCCAAACTCCAAGCCCTAGATCAATGTTGGTTACCCGCCTTATAACTTCTCAATTCCTCTAGCCTACACCTTCCCCATAGCATTAGAATCATGACCCAACCATCGTTTTAGCTTCTCGGTCACTCATCTTTCCCGGCGCCGTGAGCATCCCGCCGCCGCACCCACCCCACCGTGGCTAGCCCTACACGGACACCCCTAGCTCAAATAGCCGCCTCCACTAGCTTCCCCTACCCCCTCTAATGCTCAATCACCGGCCAATTTGTTCTATTAAACCCTAGCCACCCAATAATACCCGAAATGGCCGCAAGATGGAAGAACTCACCGCCGGCGAACGCCGCCTCCGTTGGAACCCTAACCACCCAAAATGGACTCTACACGTCTCCCCGAACCCATCCATACCTCCAAAAGTCGTCGCACTTCACTTCTCCGCCGCCGATAACCGCCGCCATCCTCCTATGTTCCCCGCGCGCTCGGGTGAACCGGGGAAGAAGACGACCGAGCCCCTCCTCGCCGGTCGCACCGTACCCGCTCGCTCCGCCCGCTCGCTTGCGTCCGACCGCATCGCCTCGCGCGCGTCCCCGCCCGACCGCACCCGCGTTCACGTCCGACCGCACCACCCACCGGTTGGGTCGAGTCAAGTCGCCCGTCCGCGCCCGTTCCAGCCGACCGAGCCCGAGCAACAGTGTCCGACCGGACCCGATGAACAGTACCCGACCCAAAAATCAAAAATACATATTTATACTCCCCGGATTCGTCTCGAGCCCAATAACCCATATCCAAGGCCCATTTCCACATATGACCTTTCTATAAGCCCAAATCTCAGTTTATTTGAATTTTATCGGATTTTCTTCTTATTTCATTTCTTTATTCCTAGCTCATCCCTTCGGGCACGGAATTGATTTTATTTTAATTGATTTGCACTAGCTTCCGGAGTCGAGGATCCGCAGGACAGGAGGGAAAAGCACAAGTTCGGGTCCAGTCCACTGAAGATTAAGAGTTAATCGAAATCGTAAACCCGCAAGGCAAGTCACACATACCTTGATCATGTTGAACCTACATTTTCCGCTATTTATTTATTAGTATGTTCATTATTTTATTTGCGCACTGTTATTTTGTTTACAATAAATGCTTAGAATGACATGATACTAGTTATGTCCTACCACCCGAGAAAGCCCAGTCTAAATTTGATTGCCATATTTCCTTTGACAAGACCTAGTAATATTAATATGTAATCATGGTAGTTTAGAGAATCAACAACATCTACTGTTATTAAAAGATTTGGTATTTGGGAAGTGGTCCTAGGGTAAGCGAGGATCGTTGGATCCTGCGACCTAGGGTGAAGGCAAATGTTACAAATCAATGGGAGTGTCAAATCACTGGACAGATTTGTAGAAGGGAATTTGCCACCGGGTAAAATAAGGACTAGACCCTTATGCTGAGTAAAGAACATAGTGATCGCCCAACCACAAACGTTGATACGTCAAACCTGGTCTAGTAACTGCTCAAATTCGATTGAACCTCTACATACGCAAGGCGAAGGCGAAGTGTGAGTCCATACGGAAGGGAGTTGAGAAGGGCCGTATGGAAGTTGGCGCCGTTGTTATTGTTATTGTTGATTTGATTATCAGTTGTCCACACAATAGTAGGCCGAGATAAGTCAGAGGTGGTGGCCTGGGCTTATCGAGGAAACCTACTAGGTAGAGGCTATATAAAGAATTGAGCAGTGAACAGCCTTGTTTCCTTTACTCTTTAGCGGGAGTTAAGGAATCTTGTGGGTAAAGCAGGGCAGCTCTGCAGAGTCATGATTAATGGTATTCGAATACGCCGTGCTTCCGGTAAATGAAGCTATGTTTAATGGGTGATTCCAACAACAAGGCATAAGTAGATTTGAGAATGGTTTGGTAACATGGAAAGTTGGTAATCAGTTTGAAACCCCTGTTATTAATAAAATATCTTTTTCAGTTTTTAACCGGTTTCCAACTAAAACTGCATCCACACAAAATAAGACTTGTTTCCCTTTATTTGTTATACCTTGCATGAAATTATTATTAAGCTCCGTGTGACTTGTTGAGTACAAGTGGTAGTACTCATGCTTGCTAAAAACATTAACAGAAATATCCAGCAATAAGGAGGCAGACGAAGGCAAAGAAGTGAAACTTTATGAGATCGAGGATGCGTGGAATTAGGGTCGTCCTCCGCTCAGGCGTGCCTGTGGCGTTCTTTTGTTTGTAAGGTATCTAAGGGCCGTTTGCCCTTCTGTAAAACTTGGCTTTTATGCCTTTATATTGCAATAAAGTTGATTTTTATCTTAAGCATGTGTTGGCAATGTTATACACTCGATGGATGTACTCGCAACTGAACAATCCTGGGCAGTTGCGAGGGTTTCATAATACTCCCAGAAATGGGGGTGTTACAGAGTGGTATCAGAGCTAGCCTGTTTGACCGTAGGATGACCCTAAGTGCATTAAGGATATTTGTGAAAACTATTTTACTTATAAAAATGAGTTACATAAAATATCAATATTACTCCTGTATAATCTCTTTCCTGTCTACCTTATCTATCAGTCTTATTTTAAAATTAAGTTTTGTTTTCTTAGACTATTTATATTTATTCTTGTCTAAATTCAAATTTTGGCGAGGTCAGCAAAGGTTAAAAGAAAAAAAAGTAGAGCTGTATGCGTTAGTATAGTTGAACCCTTTGGTAATAGTATCTTTTTGGCTGTGCAAAACAAGTTGAGATATGTACCTTGTATGAATGGTATGTACCCAGCTTGTATAAAGAATGAATGAAAGACTATTTTGCCTATTTGATAATTTGTTTGATATAGATATCTGTAGTCTTACCCTCTTCAAATTTCAGTCTTTCTATTTCGCTCTAAGTCCTTATCTGTTTCATTCTAATCTTACCTTTAAGTTCCGAATTCTTACTTCCCTATCTGACTTTATTAAAAACTCGCTGCAGACCTAACTCCCAATCCTATCAAGAGTAATTAAGATGGCTGAATCTGGAAATGGATCACAAGAGCAAGGCAATTCTTATCCAGGAGAAGCAAGGCAGCCAAGTATAGTAAACCTATTGGTAAAGATGGAAGAGAACCGACATCAAGCGGAACTTGGTCAAGTCAGCAAGATGGAACAGCATACTAAACTATTAGAACAGATTGCTAAGAAAAGTGAAGGAAATAGTCAGCAAGGACTGCCCGTACAATCAAAATGGACAGATTTTCACAAGACTAGGCCCCCAGTCTTTTCTTCATCACCTGACCCGATGGTGGCAGACGATTGGTTTAGAGATGTAGAAAGAAAGTTAAATACTGTTCAGTGCAATGATCAGGAAAAAGTACTATATGCCTCCCATCAGCTGCAAGGCCCAGCAGCAGCCTGGTGGATGAATTATCAAGTTATGGTTGAAGACCGAGAAGTTACTTGGAAAGAATTTGAGGATTCTTTCCGTCACACCCATGTACCAACTGGAGTGATGGAAGCTAAGCGTCGAGAATTTCTTGCGTTGAAGCAAGGAGGACGTACGGTCGTGGAGTATCTTCATCAGTTTAACACGTTGGCCCGTTACGCCCCTGATGACGTGAAGACCGAGGAGAAAAGGATGGAAAGATTTAGAGAAGGGTTGCAGATATCCTTGAAGCATCATATCTCGGCTATAGACTTTAAAGATTTGCCTTCAACGGTAAATAAACTCATTATATCGGAGGAAACCCAAAAGGAGTTAGAAGGCACACAGAAAAGGAAGATAGTACAGGTAACACCATCGTCAGATGCACCTCGAAAACGAGTAATCCTAGCATCCCAGTTCAAAAGCCAGCAAGACAAGATAATGACATTCACTCCAAGACCACAAATGCAAATGAACCAGAATACCACATCTCCACCCCAAGATACAGTGAGAACCCCAAATTCGAAATGCTTTAAATGTGATGGGAACCATTTTCAGAAGCAATGTCCACAGTGGCAACCTGCTTGTTTCCATTGTGGCCGAGCTGGTCATTTCAAGACTCAGTGCCCAAGAGGAGGACTACATTCCAAAGTGGCAAAGGCCCAAGTCAGAGCACAGACATCTTCGCCACGACAGTTGACCGCTGTACCAAAACAGGAGGAAGAAGGCCAGAGCCAACAGTTTACAGTCAAGCCAACCAGAATTCAGACGACAGCTACAATGCCAGCAACGGACAAGGACAAAGGAATACGAAGACCAGTCCAAGGAAGAATAAATCATATCTCGGCAGAAGAAGCAGCTAGAGCCAACGACGTCATCGTTGATACATTAAATCAGAAGAGGTACCATGGCGAACAAGGTCAGATAGCAGCATTAGAAATCCAGCAGACACTGACAGGTCAGATCAAGACAGCTCAAGAGAATGATGAGGAAACACAACGACTTGCGAAGAAAAGTCAAGAAGAAAGTTCAACTGAGTTTGTTAAAGATGACCAAGGGATCTTGAGATTCCGAGGTCGTTATTGTATACCCAATGATAAGGAGCTGAAGGACTTGATTTTACGAGAAGCCCACTCATCTCAATTCTCCATACATCCAGGAGGAACTAAAATGTATCAAGACTTAAAGAAGAGATATTGGTGGAGTAAAATGAAAAGAGAAATAGCAGAATATATCGCACGCTGTGACACATGTCAAAAGATAAAGATAGATCACCAGAAGCCATCAGGATTGTTAAATCCTTTACCCGTTCCAGAATGGAAATGGGAAGATATCGGTATGGACTTTATTACAGGATTCCCAAAAACCCGCAATGGTTACGACGCTATTTGGGTAATCGTGGACCGACTGACGAAAGTAGCACACTTTATACCGATCAAGCAAACTTATGGCAAGAACAAACTAGCAGAGTTATACTTAACCAAGATTGTGGCGTTACATGGAATTCCAAAGAAAATAGTATCTGATAGAGGAGCACAATTTACATCTGTCTTCTGGGAAAAATTGCATGAGGCAATGGGAACAGACTTGGCATTCAGCACAGCCTATCACCCGCAAACCGGAGGACAGACAGAACGAGTAAACCAAATCTTAGAAGACATGTTGCGAGCATGTGCGCTAGTCTATGGAGCAGCTTGGGATACATGCTTACCGTTTGCAGAATTTTCTTATAATAACAGTTATCAGTCTAGCATCAAGATGGCACTGTTTGAAGCCTTATATGGAAGAGCATGTAGGACACCATTGAATTGGACTAAAACTGGAGAACGGCAGCTCTTAGGACCACAAATTGTTCAAGATGCAGAAGCCCACGTCAAGATCATTCGAGACAAAATGAAAATCGCCCAGAATCGACAAAAGAGTTATGCCGATATCCGTCGAAAAGACTTAAGTTTTGAAATTGGAGATTTGGTATATCTCAAGGTCACACCATTCAAGTCAGTAAAGAGATTTCAAGTTAAAGGAAAGCTAGCCCCAAGGTATATTGGCCCGTTTGAGATTCTCGAGAGAATAGGAGAAGTAGCTTATAAATTGCAGTTGACACCAAACCTGGCCAGAGTACATAACGTATTTCATGTATCCCAGTTACGGAAATGCCTCCGCTATCCAACAGAACAAGTGCCAATTGATGACATAGATTTACGACATGACCTATCGTATAATGAGGAGCCAATTCAAGTCTTAGAAACTTCAGAAAGGCAGTTAAAGGGTAAAAATGTCAGATTTCACAAGATTCAGTGGAGAAACCACACAGAGGATGAGGCTACATGGGAAAAGGAGTCAGACTTACAGCGAGAATTTCCCAACCTACTCCTTGGCCCGAGTTGATCTCGAGGTCGAGATCCTTTTTAAGGGGGGTAGGTTGAAACAAACCTGAAAATCAAAAATTTGATTTGAGCTCAAATTTTCGTTTTTGTTTTGACCCCTTGCTTCTCCAACCTAAACCTCACTAATCAACCATCTAATCCACTCCTAATCACCCCTTTCACGGCCCGATTAGAGGAAGAAATGGCCGGTACTGTTGGCATCTGACAAAAACCACCGCCTCGCTGCTTTGTCACCACCGCTCACGCATTCCTCGTGACTGACTGCCTCGGCGTCCTTCCCGCCAGCTCCGCTCGGTGGACAGCCGCCGTACCCCGCCTCGGAGCAGTACCAAGCCACGCTGCCCCGACCACCGTCGCCGTGGCACCGCTTTTAGCGCCGCCCAACCCATCTGCGCGCGCCACCGTCGCCCCGCGCCAAACGAGCTCGCCACCTCCACCACGCGGACAAGAGCCTCTTTCCACCTCCCCTATGTCCCCTCTGACGCCCTGCACCGGCCAAATGTCGTGGCACTGCCGCCACTCGCCACGCCCCATCGCCGCCGTGAATAGCCTCAAGCCGAACCGCCTTCAATCGGCCATATAAGCGACCAAGCTTCCTCCCCGCCCTAGGCCATCACCCCACCCTCCGCCCGACGCCCCTCTACAGCCCCATTGCCGCCCCCATCAACGGTAATCTCAAAAATCCCCAAACTCCAAGCCCTAGATCAATGTTGGTTACCCGCCTTATAACTTCTCAATTCCTCTAGCCTACACCTTCCCCATAGCATTAGAATCATGACCCAACCATCGTTTTAGCTTCTCGGTCACTCATCTTTCCCGGCGCCGTGAGCATCCCGCCGCCGCACCCACCCCACCGTGGCTAGCCCTACACGGACACCCCTAGCTCAAATAGCCGCCTCCACTAGCTTCCCCTACCCCCTCTAATGCTCAATCACCGGCCAATTTGTTCTATTAAACCCTAGCCACCCAATAATACCCGAAATGGCCGCAAGATGGAAGAACTCACCGCCGGCGAACGCCGCCTCCGTTGGAACCCTAACCACCCAAAATGGACTCTACACGTCTCCCCGAACCCATCCATACCTCCAAAAGTCGTCGCACTTCACTTCTCCGCCGCCGATAACCGCCGCCATCCTCCTATGTTCCCCGCGCGCTCGGGTGAACCGGGGAAGAAGACGACCGAGCCCCTCCGCGCCGGTCGCACCGTACCCGCTCGCTCCGCCCGCTCGCTTGCGTCCGACCGCATCGCCTCGCGCGCGTCCCCGCCCGACCGCACCCGCGTTCACGTCCGACCGCACCACCCACCGGTTGGGTCGAGTCAAGTCGCCCGTCCGCGCCCATTCCAGCCGACCGAGCCCGAGCAACAGTGTCCGACCGGACCCGATGAACAGTACCCGACCCAAAAATCAAAAATACATATTTATACTCCCCGGATTCGTCTCGAGCCCAATAACCCATATCCAAGGCCCATTTCCACATATGACCTTTCTATAAGCCCAAATCTCAGTTTATTTGAATTTTATCGGATTTTCTTCTTATTTCATTTCTTTATTCCTAGCTCATCCCTTCGGGCACGGAATTGATTTTATTTTAATTGATTTGCACTAGCTTCCGGAGTCGAGGATCCGCAGGACAGGAGGGAAAAGCACAAGTTCGGGTCCAGTCCACTGAAGATTAAGAGTTAATCGAAATCGTAAACCCGCAAGGCAAGTCACACATACCTTGATCATGTTGAACCTACATTTTCCGCTATTTATTTATTAGTATGTTCATTATTTTATTTGCGCACTGTTATTTTGTTTACAATAAATACTTAGAATGACATGATACTAGTTATGTCCTACCACCCGAGAAAGCCCAGTCTAAATTTGATTGCCATATTTCCTTTGACAAGACCTAGTAATATTAATATGTAATCATGGTAGTTTAGAGAATCAACAACATCTACTGTTATTAAAAGATTTGGTATTTGGGAAGTGGTCCTAGGGTAAGCGAGGATCGTTGGATCCTGCGACCTAGGGTGAAGGCAAATGTTACAAATCAATGGGAGTGTCAAATCACTGGACAGATTTGTAGAAGGGAATTTGCCACCGGGTAAAATAAGGACTAGACCCTTATGCTGAGTAAAGAACATAGTGATCGCCCAACCACAAACGTTGATACGTCAAACCTGGTCTAGTAACTGCTCAAATTCGATTGAACCTCTACATACGCAAGGCGAAGGCGAAGTGTGAGTCCATACGGAAGGGAGTTGAGAAGGGCCGTATGGAAGTTGGCGCCGTTGTTATTGTTATTGTTGATTTGATTATCAGTTGTCCACACAATAGTAGGCCAAGATAAGTCAGAGGTGGTGGCCTGGGCTTATCGAGGAAACCTACTAGGTAGAGGCTATATAAAGAATTGAGCAGTGAACAGCCTTGTTTCCTTTACTCTTTAGCGGGAGTTAAGGAATCTTGTGGGTAAAGCAGGGCAGCTCTGCAGAGTCATGATTAATGGTATTCGAATACGCCGTGCTTCCGGTAAATGAAGCTATGTTTAATGGGTGATTCCAACAACAAGGCATAAGTAGATTTGAGAATGGTTTGGTAACATGGAAAGTTGGTAATCAGTTTGAAACCCCTGTTATTAATAAAATATCTTTTTCAGTTTTTAACCGGTTTCCAACTAAAACTGCATCCACACAAAATAAGACTTGTTTCCCTTTATTTGTTATACCTTGCATGAAATTATTATTAAGCTCCGTGTGACTTGTTGAGTACAAGTGGTAGTACTCATGCTTGCTAAAAACATTAACAGAAATATCCAGCAATAAGGAGGCAGACGAAGGCAAAGAAGTGAAACTTTATGAGATCGAGGATGCGTGGAATTAGAGTCGTCCTCCGCTCAGGCGTGCCTGTGGCGTTCTTTTGTTTGTAAGGTATCTAAGGGCCGTTTGCCCTTCTGTAAAACTTGGCTTTTATGCCTTTATATTGCAATAAAGTTGATTTTTATCTTAAGCATGTGTTGGCAATGTTATACACTCGATGGATGTACTCGCAACTGAACAATCCTGGGCAGTTGCGAGGGTTTCATAATACTCCCAGAAATGGGGGTGTTACATTCGTAGTCTTTATCCTTCCATGCTTCAGCAGCTGTGTGGTCAGCCCACGCAGAAGTGCCTTCCGCTGATCTGGAGGCCTGTTAAGTTTAGGAACGCGTTTCCCATGCCTCATTGCCACTATCCTTCCGCGGGCATCAATACCAAACAATCGGTGATCAAAGCTTGAACTCTCTACAGTATGTTTGACAAAGTAATGAATTGAGTTTACTGCATATTTCAAAGGTATTTTTCAGACAAATCCATCCAAAATTTCAGCATTAGTTTGACTTGCTCAAGAAATTTGACTCGGAAGGCTGGACCCTTGCAAAGTAGATAAGACTGCAATTCCTTCGCATGTTTTAGGTACACAAAACTAGATGGGCTATGCATTGGCATCTTAAAACTGCCACTCGCAAGCATAAGAGAAATGTAAAAAGTTGCAAGCGACTATTCTTTGCACATGAATACTTGTCTTCAGTGACGGAGGGCCCGATAGGGCAAGGTAAGGCTTGGGCCATACCTTGATTTTTTGCAGCAGACCCCCATATACCCCCTATCCAGTATCCAATAGCCCAATAGCTACTAGCTAGTCAATGTAAATGTAAACCCTAGACTGCTCCCTGCTCCCTGCCTCTCTGGACGGCTGGACCCTGGGCGTAGCCGGCGGCGGGCGGGCGGCAGCCACCGGTGGGCAGTGACGCTGGGCAGTGGCGTAGCCAGCGGCGGGCGGGCGGCAGCCACCGGTGGGCAGTGGCGCTGGGCAGTGGCGTAACCGGCGACGGGCGGGCGGTGGGCGGGCGGCAGCCACCGGTGGGGAGTGGCGCTGGGCGCTGCCGCGCTGGGCAGTGGCGTAACCGGCGGCGGCCTGGGCATAGCCGGCGGCGGGCAGGCGGCAACCACCAGCGCGCAAACTCCGACGTTGACAGGGTTGGAGGAGCTTGAATGGTATTGCTTTCGATCCGCCCCACCTCATTTTTTTCTCGTCCTCCGCCACTGCTTGTCTTCATCTATCTAGATTGTAGACACGACAAAGAACACTACAACTCTGTTGTTGGAGTGCTGTTAGACAACTAGGAGTATACATTCACATCTCCAATTCATCATCGAGCATTCAAGTCACATTTTTAAGCATATCAACATGCATTCTTATCTGAAAATCCTAAATTTCTAATTGCTCCCTCACAAACTGCAAACCATTCCCTCGTCAAAAAACAGCATCCCCTTCGTAGTTCTCATTGCTCCATCATCTACAACTACAACGCTGCAATGTCGCGTGGGTTAATTAAATCGGGAGGGTAAAACGACTCCTTCACCGGCGCCGAGGGAGAGGAGAGGCGAGACGGGCGCGAGGCCGGAGAAGGAACCGAGGCAGCCGACCGTCGCCGCCGCCGCGGGTGATAACGACGACCGAAGCCTGCCAGCCGCGGAGGGGCGGAGGACGGGGAGGGCAGCGCGGAGAGATTCCATGCGCCAGGGAGAGACGAAAATCGCCGGCGAGGGGGAGGCGGAGGCGAAGGCTGCCATGGCAAGCGACAGGGAGGGAGGAGACCGGAGATGGGGGCGAGCGGGGGAGTGACTTTGGTTGGACATGTGGCGAGGGGCGAGGCCGTTTGGGGTTTTTTGTGTGGGTTATGGTTTATGATTTAAAATTTAAGATTTTAATTGTTTGCGAGAAATAATATATAAAAGAAAGTAGTTGCATATGATTTTGTTTAATACAGATAAATTTAATATACGTTTTACTACAATTATCCTATTGATTCTGTCTTAAAATAAATATTATTTAAAAGCTAGTTACTGTAGCATAAGTTATAAACCAGTCATAAGTGAAAAAGAACTGAGCCAACGTTTGGCTCTCTTTGCCGATTGGGTTGCGTAGCATTGAGCCGGAAGTAACAGACTTGCACATATAAATGACAGGCACCACGAATCGGGAGTTCGAGGAGCTGACCCAGCATGGCCAAAATTACTCGACTTAGGTTTCTAACGTCAAGATTGTAGTTGGAGCCAAGAAGCTCGGCGCTGCCATTGGGATTGATGCATCGGAAGATGCCAAACCCAAACCTGAGAGAATGATCAGGCACTTCACTACCTCATGTACCACCACTGCCTCACTCTTAAGATCGAATATATAGTAGAGAAGAGCACGTTAGCTTTATGGACTGTACTAAAGAAGCGGTTCGAGAAGCTAAAGTGCATCATTCTTCGTTTGGCAAAGTAGGAATGGATTCTGCTCAGATTTGTTGACTTCAAGACGATTGGGGACTACAACTTTGCTTTGCATAGAATTTGTACCAATCTTTAACTTTGTAGCAGGCAAGTCACAGATGAGCAAAAAATTGAGAAGACCATCTCAACCTTCCACCCCATTGCATTGCAGTATACGCGTAACTATCATCAAAATGGTTATGAGGAGTATACTAAATTGATTGATATTATGCAGACTGCAGAGACTCAGAATGAAGTGTTCACATCTTACCTAAACTACTACTGCCACTTCTTATGCTGCTAATAATATCAAAATTCTTAATTCTCTTTGCAAAGAACTACTATATTTCAGTTACCAATAACTAGTAGTGTGCCCGTGCTAACGCTACGGTAAAATACAAAATAAGATAAAATTTGTAAAAAATAAAACAAAAGAATTTGAAGAAACCACCTCTCATGTTGCTGGACACATCAGTTTGACAGCTGAAAACGGTCTCGTGTTCATATGCGTGTGAAAATCTGAAAACAAGTGGCTTCCACCGACAAGTCACCGTCTCAGAAAATTGGGTGTGGTCGGGCGCTGCAATTCCCAACTGCTGCTGAACTCTGCTACTGTCAACAAGAGGATAATATCACAACTATGTTCCTGGCACACCAGTAAAATAACAGGTGATGCTTCAAACACTATAGCTTAAAGGTAAACCTCCTATACAG
This sequence comes from Dendrocalamus latiflorus, assembly GCA_017311315.1. NCBI lineage: Eukaryota > Viridiplantae > Streptophyta > Magnoliopsida > Poales > Poaceae > Dendrocalamus > Dendrocalamus latiflorus. Next base: position 2,180,982 of record CM029631.1, read on the forward strand.
CCAAAAGAAAAAAAATACAACGTAGCATATTGGTCATAACTGGTGTTGGGTTCATGACGAGTAGGACAGCATGCCCACTCCAGGCCTGTATGCCCAGGCTGGTGGCAACCATGCGTATTTCTCCATTCCAGGATGCTCATCATATGGATGTTCCATAACTTTCAATAGCCGACGAACTTCCTCATAATCACCTTGCTCAGCGGCGTCAATCGCAGTCTGGCAGAGATAGTTCCGAAGAACATACTTCGGATTAACGGAGTTCATTGCAGCTTTCCTTTCATCATCAGGAATGCCACTTGCCACCAGCTTCACAAAGGATGAATATATCATTAGATTAAACATATTTAAATAAGCTCTTACAGTATATTGTTATTTCATAAATTATTCCACAGCTATATTATTGAAGCATGGTTAGAGGTTTTACCAAAATATTGGCACAAAATTCTTGAATGGTGGTAGAACAGTAAAAAATTCAAGGAGATTATTGTAAAACAGTATGGCAACAGGAGTGGAATGCAGCAAATAGCAAAATCTTATTGGATCTTCCACCACGCAGATAGCAAATTTACAATGTATGAGATATTCACGAATATGTACTTGACGCTATTTTCATACGATAGCATTTAATGTAATTTTCATACGATAACATCAAATGTGCAAAATGCTGGTAAACTTCCTGAAGCACATAATGCCGTAATGGATTGCAACAGCCAGAGATTAAAGTCATTTCTGTCGTCATGATGACATGTTTTAGTTTCCAAATGAATATTCCAACTGCACAAAATGGCAGGGATTGAGAAACATCCAAGCACCATAAGACTTGGGCGACCAATGATAATAAAAGCATTCATGTATTATGTCAGTTTTAGATCTTCACTTATAAAATAGAGCTAGAGAAAGAGAACAATTACCAAAATGAACTCATACCTCTTCGATATATGTCTGCACCCAACTAATCCATGCTTCCTTCCTTTCTTTTCCAATATCCAGGAGTGCAGCTTTTAGTGGAACAAGTAGCTCGTTCTTTGGAATGCCACGGTCCGCTTTGACAGTTGAAAGACGACGGAAAAAATTTGTGTAGTCAACCTTATCAACAGCCAAGTTATTAAACAGCCTGCTAATTAGCTGCTTATTATACTTAGCTAGACCAAGTTTCCTGGTCATTACAGATTGATACTCATCCATGAACTTTGTCCCATACCTGCAATATACAAAAAACAAAATGCTACTGTAAATGAGATTATTATTGCACATAATCAGTATAGATTGGAACAACCAATTCACCTCTCCATTACATAATTTGCCTCATCTTTACTGATAAGCTCAGCAGATGACAGTGGTGCAGTAAAGTGAGCAATATTCCACAAGCCAACATCAGGTTGATTTGCAAAACAGTATCTCTTCCCAGGGAGGTCAGTGGTATTTGGAGTGTAGCTAGGATCAAAAGCATCCAAGAAGCCAAAGGGTCCATAATCAATAGTTAGGCCCAACACACTCATATTGTCGGTGTTGAGCACACCATGGGTGAAACCAACACCTTGCCACCTTGCTATCAAGAAAGCAGTGCGCTCTGCAACCTCAACTGCCCAGGCTGTTACCAAGGATTGCAAGGGAAAAAAATTAGATCTTCATAGCATCAATGAGGAAACTGAAAGAAAATAACATATAAGGAATTTTGCCTGCATATTTGTTGGAAGTAAGATCTATTGCTGGAGAGTCCCCTATAGCAGCCTCGAAAGATAAACCTTCACTCTTTTTAATATTTTCAAGATGTGGGTAGTGATAACGTATTGTGTAGTCTGCCAAATGACGAACAATTTCAAGGTCTTCTTTGCCCCTTGAAGCATGTATCTGGTATGAGCCAAAACGTAAGAAGGACGGTGCTACACGGCAAACAATTGCACCTGGCTCCTCCTTTGAATTGCCACTGGTATATTAAAAAAGACAAAACATTTAACATCAGAAGCAATTGACAATATATGCACCGTATGTACCGAAAACCTTCAGAAACATGATTCTGGCAAAAAAATTGTAGTTTAATTACTACCATCAGTGTTTTAGATAGTAAGTACTGGAAGAGTAATAGCAAAGTGTTTTCTACAGCATAGTACACTGGTGATACAGTGGGTGCAACTGCAGCGTGCTTGGCTACATTTGCAGAATAAAAATGGAGTAACATATCCCAGAGGCTGTAATCTTTTCAAATGACCCAAGGGGCTTTAGTGCATGGTCACAAATCAATTTTAGGCCGTTTGGTGCTTCATAATCATAGGCCCAGGGAAATAGAGACATGGGAAAAGAGCTCATTTACTCATGAAATTAAGGAAAGGTATAACAGGAAAAAAAGAGGCAAAAGTGCATAGGAACTCTGGAACGACTTATATTTAGAGAGAAGTTGGAAGGCTAAAACAACCTACATTTGGAATCGGACAGTGTATCAGTTTACCACCTATTAGTTTGCCAAATAAAAATATTGCATGCTCCTTTCTCTACAAGTTCATGTAGGAAAAGAAGAAATATGTTTGATTCCCTTTGAAAACCTAAAAGTTCATGTAGTTTGTAAAATGAAGTTTTTTCTAACATTTCAAATATTTCATAATGGGGGGGAAACAAGGAGCAGCTAGCATTTTAGTTAACTATTTTCACTGAATAATAGTTCAGAAACAGGCCACCCCAAGTTTGCAACTGTGACTGATAACAATTATCCTGTGTGACAGATCATAGAAATATTCTCAAGCTGTAAAGCATAAGTTTTACAAAGGTTAAATATGGAAAAAAACTTAATGAGACCTCCTCACCTTTAGATCCTTGCTTGGGCCATCTTTTAAATCATGACATGTGGCAAATAGCATTAGATATAAAGAGGTGATTGATTTATTCTGCCATGTCTCATGAGATTTGAGGGTCCAACCAGGGTCTAAAGGTGAGAAAGTCTCATAGGATTTTCTCTCGTTAAACATAGCCAATTATAAGAACTTCGTTAATGATTCAAAAAGCCCAAGAAAGTCATGTGCAAAACTACCTGTATTTCGACGATTCATGACAACAAATTGGAATCTGGGCTGCCTGTATCTGTCTGCAGACTCGTCGTGTCCAGCACAGGAACCTGGCAATTACCGTTCTCCCATGCATCTCTGGAAGTCTGAACATAACCAAAAGCAGCAAGAAGTAACAGGTGAAGTGCTTCTTGGTCAGATTATATTTCCTATAGTAATTTTGCAAATTGGAATGCCTATTTGAAACAGAAAATCTGCAGGGTTTCAAAAAAACAGGGGCATGAAAACGAACCTGGCAAGACGGCGGGGTTTACTCGGCTAGCTACGTACTACACATATATGCAACCATAAAAAGGAATTAAAGCCTGATGTACATATATTCACAATTGCATATCTGTATACACCAGCAAAGTCTTTAGATATTTGAGTTGATGCATGAAAGAGAATTAATTTTATGCAATACAAAAACATTCATAAAGTGACTCTAGCAAAAGCTGGAGAAACATGGGTATCAAGAAGGCAAATAATTAACTGAGATTATGTTAATTAAATAAAAAAAGTTGATATACTATTTCGAAAGGAAATTGCATTCGTTTGAAGTTTTTTTGAGTGAGGTTCATTTGCACATATATAACCATTAGCACCAAATAATGCTTTGAGATCAAATTAATTTTCGTTTAGCTATATGTGTGTGTGTGTGTGTATAAAATAATTACCATATATTTTCATCCATGTCTTACTCCAGGAGGCACGATGTCGTCAAGCAGTCCCCTGCCAAATGAAACAGCCGGTGGCACCAACGACGACGGTGACTGCACCATGGTCATCGACGCCGTCGGACTATAGCTAGTCCGCCGCAGCTCCTCGCAACCGTTCAACTGCTGCAAAGACGTCGACATCGATCTAACAACGGTCTCCGAGGACGGAGGGTTTATCTATGGGTGCAACGGAGGAAAGCTGTACAGCTGCTGCTGCTGCGCCGAGACCAACGACATTTGCTCCGCAAGGGCGACGGTCGCCGCGCTGTGGATGTGCGCCGCGGCACCGCCGCCTACGCCGCGCTGGAACAAGGCGGTGTGGTGGCAGTGCTGACCCTCGTAGGTGGTGATCACCACGGAGGGGTCGTCTGAATATCTCTCCACGCGCTTCTTCACAGTGCACTTGCTGTTGGTGCACCTGTAGTAGCTCCTGCCAAGAAAGACATCTTTGTCTCTTGTGTTAAATTCGGCACTTGGGGCTGACACAAAGCTATGCTTATGAGTTATGATGATGATATGAAGCAAATTCATATAGCTAGAGAAGAATGTGCTCTCTATAGCTAGATGGGTTCGGCAATTAGTTCTAATCTAAATATAAGGGACATCAATAATTGAACAATGTGCTGTAGTATATCATAGGATTAGATGATGACGACCCAAAAAAATCAGTAATGCATGGTTAATTGATCATAGGCAAACACCCAATTGAGTCCTATTAATGACTTGACACTAAAGGCTATGTAACCTCTCACTCCTTCCATTTCCCATTCCCAACCTATGTCTCTAAAGTTTAACTGACACAGAGTACCCCTAGTGATCAGTCTCACTGATTGATGTTCCAGAATTTTGGAGGTTGGCAACATTGTTCTTGTAAGCCAGCAACCTAAGTTGCATATTTACGTATCAATGGTATACACTACTAATAGCACACAGAATTTATATTGCAAAACTATTTTCCCCCCACTACAATCAAGGTTGAAATATTATTGAGTGACACTGATTTGATCCGACTGAGCATAATGAGAAAGCATGTTATGTAGTTCAGGTATAGAGAGCTGCCTAGTCTTGACGACTGAATAGCATTCACTCCTTATGTGCATTTTCATATGCCAAGCATATAATAGCATATATGGATAACACACAGAGAAGCAAAAATTTTAAATAAAGTGAAATTTACAAAAGGAACTGGTAACAGAATTTCTGGTTTGACAGCAAGGACTTAGAAAACTGTTAATCTGAATTACAACACAAACCATAATAGGGGATGAAACCACAAGGAGAAAGAAACCTTCCTTCAAGACATACATGAAATGACTTGTTCAGATTACCTCCTTTTGCTGCTTTCTATTCATCCTTATTCTCCCTTAGAGATGGTGGTGGTCTAACCACAATGCTCACAAGCAATCTGATGTAAAGATACAACACAAGTCACAATCAATTTAGATACATGCTGCTATTAACTCATATTGTCAGTAGGAACACGCTTGCAGAAGTTGCCAGAATAGTCTTAAATTTGAAGCCCCTAACACGCATTCAAAAAAGAAGAAAATTTAAGTTACTATCAGATTATGGTATGAAGGGGGGAAAGGATTGGACATATGCTCACCTGACTGCACCTGACACGCATGACAGCCTCAAATCCCTGGGGTCTACTGATATTCCATCTGAGATCGTTGAAGAGTTTGGCTGGATCAGAAAGAGCAGACAATGGATAATAGTAGTAAACCTGCAAAATTAAGGCAAGATGCTCAGATCAAGCTGTATCAGGCTAGGGTTTCCCCGCCGCCGCCACCGCTTCTGCCCTCCCCGTCCTTTCCACTGCTGCCTCCATCCTTGCATGCTCACGCCGCCTTGGTCCACCCCCTTCCCCGGCTGCCCCGCGTTGCGCCACCACGTTGGGCCAGCCGACCCACTACCTCGCGGCCAGCAAGGCTGCGCCCCGCTTGCCTCAGGCCGGCTTCAATTCCAGCCTCTTCCTGCTTCAAGCCGCGGACTGGCAGAGGGCGGAGGGCGTGGGTGCGTGGCCGCAGAGCTGGCGGCTGGCCCGGCGGAATCGGACGGTGGGGCCGCTAGGGTTGACGGTGCGAGTATGCTGTATGCGCCACAGAGACGGGTATCGCGGGGTGGAGGCAACGTCGGGGGCATGTGCGTGGGCGCGGGGAGGAGGCGGCGGAGCAGAGGAGTGGGGGAAGGAGGAGGCGGAGCGGCGGAGTGGGGGGAGGAGGAGGCGACGGGAACGCGGGGGGGGGAGGAGGCGGCGACGTGGGGTGGGGTGGGGAGGAGGAAGAGGCGGCGGCGGCGCGGGGTGGGGGAGGAGGAGGCGGCGGCGGAGCGGAGGGGTGGGGGAGGAGGAGGCGGCGGAGCGGGGTGGTGTGGGGAGGAGGAGACGGCGGCGCGGGGTGGGGTGGGGAGGAGGAGGCGGCGGTGGCGCAGGGGGTGGGGGGAGGAGGAGGCGGCGGCGGAGAGGAGCGGGGGAGGCGGCGGTGGAGGAGGAGCGAGAGCGGAGCGGGAGGAGTGCGAGATGGGACGCGGTGCCGGGGGGAAGCAGCGTCTCGGGCGGAAATTTCGCGAGGTCGGGGAGGTTCAATGATGTGCATGATCCAAATAATTTTAACCTTAGGATCTTTAATGAGTAAGAAAATAAGGTTTAAGGAGAGATCTAGGCCATTCATTTGTATGAAGTTGGATTACTTGGTATACAAATCTGGGTGAACTTAGATTAGGCATGACTGTGGGGGTGGTTGAGGGGGGTGGATTTAGTAAAGAAAATTTTGGTGATAATAAATGATACGTCACCGAAGCAGAGTCCACACACGTAGAATCTCTCACGAGAATCAAGAGTTTTTTTTTGAACTCACGAGAATCAAGAGTTTTTTTTTTTTGAACTCACGAGAATCTTATATGTGGGTAGGGCGCCGAGCCACTGAGTTTCCACGGTTCCAACCTTAACAACTCTTGATTCTCATCATCTCCTCCCTGCAGCCATCCCACAAACTCATCACCACCCGTACCCTGCATTCGGGCCCCACCGCCCAGAGACAAGACCATGCCCATGCACCGGGTCCATCCAACACCTGCAGTTCGTGGAGTCAGATAGGGCGCACACCACCTGCGCACTCCCTCCCATTGGGAAAATTGAGTATATAGGACTGAGTTGGATGTGATTTTGTGGAATAGGATCAAGTTCTTTGGACTTGTAAATATAGGACTGAGTTCACCACCTCTTTGCAAATATAGGACTTTTCCCATTTTAATTTCATTTTCAATTTCCAGCCCCTTTTCTCCACGCGAAATGACTATTTTGCCCTCTTCTTCCTCCCTCGCCTGGCCGCGCCGCCGCTGGCCGCGCCGCCCCTCGCCTGGCCGCGCCGCCCCCTCGCCCGCCCCGCGCCGCCGCCGCTCCCTCGCCTGCCTCGCGCCGCGCCGCCGCCGCTCCCTCGCCCGCGCCGCGCCGCCGCCGCTCCCAGGCGAGGGAGCGGCGGCGGCGCGGGCGAGGGAGCGGCGGCGGCGCGGCGCGAGGCAAGCGAGGGAGCGGCGGCGGCGCGGGGCGGGCGAGGGGGCGGCGCGGCCAGGCGAGGGGCGGCGCGGCCAGGCGAGGGAGGAAGAAGAGGGCAAAATAGTCATTTCGCGTGGAGAAAAGGGGCTGGAAATTGAAAATGAAATTAAAATGGAAAAAATCCTATATTTGCAAAGAGGTGGTGAACTCAGTCCTATATTTACAAGTCCAAAGAACTTGATCCTATTCCACAAAATCACATCCAACTCAGTCCTATATACTCAATTTTCCCCCCTCCCATTAGGACGCACGCACAGCAACGAAGGGGAGGAGGAGGAGGAGGCTTCTAGAAGGTTCGAGATGAAGGTGATCGAGAAGGTCCGGGAGGCCGCGGCGGATGGCCGGACGGTGTTCTCGTTCGAGTACTTCCCGCCCAAGACGGAGGAAGGGGTGGAGAACCTGTTCGAGCGGTTGGACCGCATGGTGGCGCACGGCCCGACCTTCTGCGACATCACCTGGGGCGCCGGGGGATCCACCGCCGACCTCACCCTCGAGATCGCCAACCGCATGCAGAACATGGTACGCGTGTGTGTGTGTGTGTGGCTGCCTCCCGCTCGTTCGCGCGCGCGCGCGCGCGCGCGAGATCTGATCTGATATGTTTTGGCGTGCCTTCGGGTCGATTTGGTTCCGCGTGGCGCAATACATCGGTGGAAGTGGCTAGATGTGTTGGATTTGACGTTTTGGATCATGGGTGTAGATAATTAAGTTTTGTTGGTTTTGTTCGGTGAGATAGAATGTGTTTGATGAAAGGAAAAATTGCTCCTTTACCCTAAAGTTTAATGGCGTTTGCTCATTTGCTTCATGATATCTCACTGATATACGAGTCCAGGGCTTACATGTCAGTGAGACATCATGGGGTAAATGAGCAAACGCCATTAAACTTTGGGGCACATGAGCAAATCTCCCTGAACTTGATGAAATGCCGGTTTCCATTGTTGCTCGCTTTCATTTGGTGTCGCTAGAGTTTGGTGGGATACGCTCGAGATTATACTGCGATATCGATTAGTTTAGATTGCTCACTTGAGTTGAAAATTGGACGGATACGCTTGGCACGATGCTGATTTAGGATGGCCCTGGTGTGGAATAGTTGTGATATTTTGGCAGTTCGGATTAATCCACTCCTATGTGGTTCAGTTGGTTGGGTGGTGTGTCTGGTGAATGTTGATAATGTTTAAGCGATAATGATGCCTAATTTGAGCTCCAATGAGGTGTTTTTGGAAAGGAAATTCATTTTTGATACCCTTGGCGCTTAGTTCAATGCTTATTTAGAGATTTCAGCTCTGGAATGGGTTTGGCGGAAACGAATGATTTTGATGGGTTGAGCCACATTGAGTTCACCCATTGTGATATTTGGCCAGAGTTCTCAGTAGAGGTTTGTGCTTTCTAAGCTGTAGCTCGGCCGGTCCCATGCAACGTGTTGAATGTCATGCCAATATGGAGCGCAATGTAGCAAACCTGAATATTTGTCTGGGATGTGTCATTTTGATAGGAAAGGTTATCCAGGTTTCATGCCATTGTGGACTTGTGGTTCACGGATCCATCAGGTGCTTGCATTCCATGTGCTCACCGTTGGGTGTCTCTTTATCTAGGGACTGTGGAAAGGTGCGATTATTAAGCGTTTGAAGAATGTCACTCGGCAGTAAGCAGTAATTTGTTCATGTGAAAACAACTAATTGGTGTCATTTGGAGGAAGGACTCAATGGATGTTAGCTGTTAGCTTTTAGTATGAACATTCTATCAGCGTTCCAATATATTGTTCAAGATAATTTCAATAACAAAGTCGAATTCTTAGACTTCTTTTGCAATCTCAATGTTTCTTGTACATTGCTGCCATAAGTATAGTCAGTGCTTATAATATTTTCATGCTATTTGGCAGGTGTGTGTGGAAACAATGATGCACCTGACATGCACCAACATGCCAGTTGAGAAGATTGACCATGCTTTGGATACCATCAAGAACAATGGGATTCAAAATGTTTTGGCACTTAGAGGAGATCCTCCGCATGGTCAGGACAAATTTGTTCAAGTTGCTGGTGGTTTTGCTTGCGCTCTTGATCTGGTAAAGATCTGCTACTTCTTTTGAAAGATTGCATTTAAGGCAGCGAATTTTAAAGTACAGGTAGGCATGGACAGGATGACAAGCTGACTGCTGCTGCTGCTGCTGATATTTACGATAGTTGATAAAACCCATCTGAGTACTGATAGGCAACCCCTTCTTTATTCAAACTTGCCTTTTGTTTTCTAAATGCAGGTGCAGCACATTAGAGCCAAGTATGGTGATTACTTTGGCATAACTGTCGCTGGTTATCCAGGTTAGCTAAACTTTGCTTCTTTATATGGTGTGCGTTTTCAACCTTAAAAATTAGAAGTTTTTTGTAACTTTTTTTAAATGTCAGAGGCCCACCCTGACGTAATAAAGGGTGAGGAAGGGGCTACACCAGAAGCCTACAGCAACGATCTTGCTTATTTGAAGAGAAAGGTCTTATTCGCTCACTTGATATTGGTTTTTGTTCAAAATGAATGCATCTTTTGTTTTTGTTGATTGATGACCCAGACATGGTCTTGCATATAATCTTCTTTCCTAATGCTGTTAGTCTGTTACACACTAAATGTTTTTGTTGAGCATAACAGTGCTCTGTCAGCTTCTCTCTCAATGTACATTTTCTCTGCAGGTTGATGCTGGTGCCGACGTTATCATCACACAGCTTTTCTATGACACCGATATCTTTCTCAAGTTTGTGAATGACTGCCGTCAGATTGGTATTACTTGCCCCATTGTTCCTGGCATAATGCCAATCAATAACTACAAAGGTTTCTTGCGCATGGCTGGATTCTGCAAAACTAAGGTATGGTCCTTAGCTGTAGCTCCATCATGGCATCATTAGTAATTGCATGTAGATAATTCCAATGGATATGGAATTATGCATAAACTCAAATATATGCTTTGTGGAATTCGATACTTTTTAATTTACTGAATTTCAATATGTGGTTTCTCACAATGTTTCGTTGAATGCATTAACAGATACCAGCTGAGATCACCGCTGCACTGGATCCTATTAAAGACAATGAGGAGGCTGTCAAAGCATATGGAGTCCACCTGGGAACTGAGATGTGCAAGAAAATTTTAGCTAGTGGGATCAAGACTTTGCACCTTTACACACTAAACATGGAGAAGTCCGCTTTAGCAATTTTGATGGTAATTTCCATGTCTTACTTGATTTAATATTTTTTTTTGTTCTGATGTGCTGCTAACAACTAATTTTTCTCCAGAATCTTGGATTAATTGAGGAGTCCAAGGTTTCAAGGTCACTACCTTGGAGGCCTCCAACAAATGTTTTCCGTGTCAAAGAGGATGTTCGCCCTATATTCTGGTAATTGTTTTAAATGTTATGTTTGTCCAGCTAATTGAATCTTAGTGCTATACGTACTCAATTACTCATGCAGTCTGGTGAATGACGATAACTGAGCAGGGCTAACAGACCAAAGAGCTATATTGCGAGGACACTAGGTTGGGATCAATACCCACATGGGCGATGGGGTGATTCCCGAAACCCATCATATGGGGCACTTACTGACTACCAGGTAATTTTAGTACCGTTTTGTTCCAACCTACAATTATGGTGTCCACAACCTTTTTTTACGTATACTGTGTGCAACATTTTTATAATATTCTAAAGGGTAGTTGAAATTGTACACTACACCTTACAAAAATAAATCAAGTTAAAAGTGAACATTTACATATGGTTCAAAGATATGGGTTCAGCAGAAAATACTTATGGTCCCCCAACAGGGTGTATCATGATGGGCTCTATTTCTTAGTTTTCATACCATCTGCCAGTACACGTCAAGTGCAGGATTGTGCAACATAAATTAGTTATTGGGCATTGGCTATTCTTTGTTTCTAGATCACTGGAGTTGCCTTTTGTGATCCTTAATTTTCATAAAATTCTAGATGTTTGTAATAACAAATCCACTCTTTTTCACAGTTCACACGACCACGTGGACGTGGTAAGAAGCTCCAAGAGGAATGGGTGGTTCCACTGAAATCTGTGGAAGACATTCATGAGGTAATTGTTGAACTGCATAATATATTATTGCTCTGTATGACATAAAAAACAATTTCATCGTATTATTGTTTTTGCTAACCCTTCTCTGTCTCACTTATAGCGGTTCATGAGTTTCTGTCAAGGAAAACTTACAAGTAGCCCATGGTCTGAGTTAGACGGTCTTCAACCTGAGACAAAGATAATAGATGACCAGCTGGTGAAGATCAACTTGAAGGGCTTTCTTACCATCAACAGCCAACCTGCTGTAAATGGAGAGAGATCTGATTCTCTCAGTGTTGGTATGTTAAATCTATTTTCGACACTTGGTCTTCCTCTTGTTACTGGGAGGAGCATGATTTTAAGCATGTGTATATGTTCTTATACATAACACTCTTTTACAGTGATACTTAAATGCCAGTAGTCCATGTGTTAGTCTGTGAAATCGTGATGCAAGAACTATTCTGCTGTTTATGGTTTTTTCAAAGTACTGGGCCCGAAGCTCATTTTATGTGAAGAACTTATGTTATTTATGAATGTTAATTATGCTCTGTGCGCAGGTTTGTTGTGTCCGAAGTACTTCACGGTAAATGTGTGTGCAATGTTAATCATCAAGTTCGTTGCAACATCAAATTATTTTTCCAAATCCTTATATACAAAATAGTCCCAGGCGGTGCTGATGCTGAAGTATGAATGGGTTTGATATCAGCTATTAATATTGTGCAGTCACCCACCGCTCACGAGTACCCCAGCATACTAGCTGTAGGGTTGTGTCCATTTTAATTATCAGCATACAAGCCAGTGCTACCAAACAATCACATGGAACATGTGTCACCCTAGAGGCAAAGTCTTGTTTTAGTAAATCGTATGCCATCTTTTATTCTTCTTTTCGTGATTTTTGTACAACGCCATATGGTGTGTGCCTTACCAAGTACCAACCTGCTCATTGGTGTCCTGTTTTGCAGGATGGGGCGGACCAGGAGGCTATGTTTACCAGAAGGCCTATGTTGAATTCTTCTGCGCAGAAGAGAAGCTGGACCAACTAATTGAGAAGAGCAAAGCATTCCCTTATCTTACATACATTGCTGTGAACAAGAACGGGGAATTGCTCTCAAACATGCCCGCAAATGCCGTGAATGCTGTCACATGGGGTGTTTTCCCTGGCAAGGAGATTATCCAACCTACCGTTGTTGATTCGGCGAGCTTTATGGTTTGGAAGGACGAAGCATTTGAAATCTGGTCGAGGGGATGGGCTTGCCTATTCCCTGAGGGTGACTCATCTAGGGAATTACTAGAGAAGGTACTTCAATACTGCTTTATTGTTTTACGCTAGTAACAGGTGCAAAGAAACCTCCTGCAACTAAATTCTGTTCTTTTAGCTAATGAATCCGCTCTCTCCCAGTTTCTGCTAAAAACTTAATACTAGCTAGTAGAGAACACCTTTCAGCATCCGCATGCTTATCTGAAATCTCATTTCCATCTGGCATTAAGTCAGCTAAATACACTCTTGAAACTAATGTGGACGAATTATATATACAAAAATCTAGATGCATTTCTGATATATTTCTTTGCTCTCCACTTTCAGGTTCAGAAGAGCTACTACTTGGTTAGCCTTGTGGACAACGACTACATCCACGGGGACCTCTTCGCTGCGTTCAAGGGATCTGATGATACCCTATAGCCTGCAATCTCTTGCCTGCGGCTAAATTCGTACCTTCATTAAGTATTCTTGCTTCCACGACTATAGGTTTTCATTTCCTCGAAAGCTTTGCAGATTTGACCTCGCAGGAGTCGTCTTGTATGATTTTTCGTGATTTTTATCAATAAGCATTGAGCTGTGTTTTTTTTTCCCTTGTGCAATCTCTTTCCCAGACTCGTTTATCATGTACTAGTTTCATTTCCGTCAAGATAATTTGATGTCTGGAACACTGTTACTTCCTCTTTTCCGCTCAGGCGATCACAAGGCAAAATTGCAGAGAAAACACAAGAGAAGGTTGGTTCACTGCTTAAATTGTATCTGAATTATGCTCTGTTTCGAGGAAATAAGATCCGAGAAGGTCGTACTCAAATCGAGTGAGCTCTGGCAAATTATTTCGGATGAGCACAACGTTTAGTAGTATCTTAGCCCAAAAAAAGGCTTGGACGTGTCATCGTGTAACTAGGCTTAAAGAGTGCATGCGTGAGTTCGGATCGCATTGTAGTAACATTGATCATACAAGCACGCCGCACGCGAGAGCAGTAGAAAGTAGAACAAAATTTGGTCGGTTCTATTAAAGAGAAGGAAAGAGCTGCGTATCTACCATCCAAGGTAAAAACGAATGAATGTCCCAGCCTCAGCACCGGACTCAATATATTACACCACACCACGCCACTAATCTTAAGCCCCGGTAAGTAACCCCTCCCGGTAATGTCCCGTTTCTATGCTGTATTTACAGAGGTTGCAAGTCGGCAACTACTCCTCCCCACGCCGTCTTCCTCAGAAGGGGGCCATGTCGCCGGCGCCGGGCTGGTTCGCCTTGACCCGCGGCGACGCGAAGAGCGACGAGTAGAAGTCGTCCCCCAGCGGCAGCATGTCGAGGCCGCTGTACATGCTCTGTATGTCGTCGTAGCTGAGGTCCACGAACAGGTCGTTCCTGGCGTTCTGCGCGCCCTCGTCCATGTCCTGCTCCTCCTTGGGCACCTTCATCTGCGCAGCCGGGTCCTGGAACGCCGGGAAGGAGTCCAGCTCCGGGAACGGGTCGTTGTCCACGATCTCCGACTCCGGCGTGCGCGTCTCGCCCCACGAGTGGGAGTGGGACTGCGAGTGCGAGGTGATCATGTCCGACGCCTCTTCCTTGGCCTCCTTCCCCAGCTGCATCTTCTCCCACTCGTTCTTCTTGTTGTAAAGCCGGCACAGCACCCAGTCATCCAACTGCACGCACCAATTCACATCGAAGTAAGTTTCAACAATCACTTCTAGTACCAAATTAATCAAAGGAAGGATCTTTTTTTGAAGTAAAATTAAGTTTTGCTTACCCTGAGGGATCCTTTCTTGGCACCTGCGGCGGCGCGGCCGGCGTCGGCGAGGCGGTACTCGTGCATGATCCAGTCGGTCTTGACCCCGCGGGGGGGCTTGCCGGCGTAGAAGACAAGCGCCTTCTTGATCCCCAAGGTGCGGCCCCGCGGCGCGACGGGCTTGTCGGCGCCGGTGGCCTTCCAATAGCCGTTCCCGGCGGCGCGGTTGGGGCGTGACCCATTGGGGTACTTGCGGTCCCTGGGCGTGAAGAAGTACCACTCCCTGGCCCCGAACAGCGCCCGCTCGGGGAGGTCCCAGGGGTTGAACTTGTAGAGGTCGACCTCGGCGATGATGGGCACCGGCAGGCGCTGCCCCGCCGCCTTCCTGCAGAGGTAGTGCTCCACCAGCTCGTCGTCCGTCGGGTGGAACCGGAACCCCGGCGGCAGGTTCAGCTCCGCCTCCGCGTCCCTCTCCCTCCTCCTCACCGCCATCCCGATCCCTCTTCTTGATCCTTGAACTCAAGAAAGTTGCTGGTTTCTTGTTTCACTCGCTGCCGCCGCCGCCGCTCCTTGCTCTGGCTGTGTCCTGTGAATTCTGCGATGTTCTCTAATAGAGAAGGAATCGCCGGTGGGGGAGGCATATATAGGGAGGTGGGGGTCTCGAAGCTTCGGCGGAAGGGAGTCAAAGGAGGGCAGTATCAGTCGGCGGCCGCGGGAAAGGGCAGGAGGAATCGGGCACGTGTGGCGGGGGAGCGGGGTGAGGTGGTGCGCTTCGGGGAAGGCGCGGGTGGCCACCACAGCGCGGCGGGATTGGCTCCGGTCGGGGCGATGACGTCACGGCCGACTTCAGCAGTATTGGGACGGATTCTTTTCACGCTCTCTTTTTTTTTTGTGGCCTTTGCGGTTGCGGTGCGGGCGGCCGAGCCGGCTCTTCTGCGGATGTACGGGCGGATGGTGTACACGTGGCTCGTGTTTTGCTCATGCGAAAAGTTTGGTGCTCGTGCAATTGCTTGTGTGTCTCGGTGTAAGGATATGTCTCCAGACAAGCAGAGACAGACAGACCGATGGAGTAGGGATGTGTCTACTGCTTTTTTTTCTCCCTCTTGGTATGCGTGACGTGGCATGGGGTGTACATTGCAGCTAGAGAGAGAGAGAGAGAGAAATTAAGGTACTAGTGATTAGGATAAGCTTGAAGAAAAGCGATGGTTGTGTGCGTTGTCAATAAAGGGAACTAGGGGGGCATCTATCATCTCCCTTTTCTTATACGGTACCTTGTTCGTTGAATGTTCCCTCGCATTCTAGGCACGCTTAGAGCAAGTCCAATAATAGAGTTAAGTATTTAGCTATAAATCAAATTATAAGAGTTAAGTTATAGAATAATTTGTCTTTTATTTGTCTACAAAAGGTTTTTTTATTATTATGTGGTACCATGTCTCATATTCTCTTTCCTATTCCTCCTCACATACATTTATTATCTGAGCCCACCACTGCATATGCTCCCGTGCCCAGCTTGTTGCTTGCATGAGAGCCAAGCTCTCATCTCTCTCCTCTCTTCTCTCCTCCACATCAGCAAAAATGCTGACTAGTTTGGCTATAAGACCATTATTGGGCTTGCTCTTAGCAGACAACTGTAGGAATTAAGAAGATTTATAGCGAAGATTTCCCACGTTGCTCAGACCAATTAAGAAGCGGTAAAAACTCAAAGTCGGTCATTCCACCGCACCATATGAAATGGGCATGTTCATCTCGGCTTGAGTTTCTAATTTGTAGCTTATTTTTTTTACTATTTCTAAATTTCGTTTTTTTTAACTTTATAACTTTTTTAGCTTTTTTACCGATTCTTTTTTCCTGTATTCGTTTGTATTATTCGTGATGAGCTAACATATTTTTCTATTTTAATTTTTTAAAATTTAATTATATCAAATAAGCCACCATCAATTACAATGCAATTTCAGCCATAAGCCACCTTTTTCAGCCCAACTGAGCGGACTGCAAAGCCTTTGCCCCATTCTTTTCTGTTTCTGTCTTATAACTTCTGGTTAGTTTTTAGACTAAGTGTCTTTTCAAAGTATGATTTACAAATAGTTTATAGTATATATTATACCTACTTTAACTATACTGGTTAAAATTATATTCAATTTTTTTTCATTTTCGTGATCAGATAGAACACAAAAGTTATGAAAGAACCAGACCTTTTTCCGTCGTCTCTGGAGAGATGATCACGAAAAGAGCGTCAGACAAAGGCACAGCTCTTATCGTACAGCATCGTCTCGTCGGGGATCGCCATCGCAACATGCTTGCTCGGCATGCGTCGAGAAGATTCCCACGCTACCTCAGCACCGCTCATCCCCTCCCCCGTATTCTATGCTTTCTCCACTGTTGCTTTGGCGGGCAGGAGCGCACACGTGTAGACCAAGCGAACAACCCAATCGTAACGAACCGCCAGCCAAGCGCACACGTGCCCGAAAGAAAAAAAAAAGGAGCTGGTAATCCCGCCTTATCGGCATCGCAGACCGGCTCGGTCAATGGCGGATGGAGTCAAATGGTTCGCCGGCACGTGGTGCGCGGGGGCCGGTGGCCCCGGCGGCGGCTGTGAAAAGCGCGAGCGCGAGCGCGAGGCGCCGCGCCCGCGCGCGCGACGTGGTCGTGCTGCGATGGCTGGTTGGCCTGGTTGGTGCGGACTGTGTGCAACTGTGCATGCCCTGTCGTGCGCACGGCGAGGAGAAAAAGTGCGGTGCCGTGAGGTGCCTGCCGCGCTGCCTCGACGTCGTCTTCGGCGGTTGACGTAACTGCGAAAAGAAAGATTAACGCGCGAGGCAAGTGGTTCGTAGAAAAAGGTGGCTCGGCCGGCGCTCCGCCGATTTGTATCCTCTGCCTGCCTTAGAGCAAGGCTAATAATACAGCCTTCAGCTGGTTATATGGACACTTACAACTCACTTATTAATCCATTCACATAGTAGTTTACAGCTTGCTGAAGGCTGTATGACCCACCCCTTTCTCTCACAAAGTTTCTTGGTTCTTGTGCTTCAGCTGGCTGTAAACTTACAGCCCACCTCTCTTCTCTCTCCTCCACCTCAACATACAGCCTACTAACAGCCTCTTATTATACTTGCTCTTATCACAATTCTAAGAGAGAGAGAGAGGGAGAATGAAGTGGAGAGATGAGACTGACAGCGTGCGTGAGAGAGGGAGGAGACATGAGAAAATAAAATTAGAGAGAGATGAGAGTTAGAACAGATAAGATGAGAGATTCGGATAGAGAGTGTGGAGCAAAAAGATACACGCAACGGTCAAAGAAGTAATATTTGAGCACAATGTTCGGGAGAGCGACGTTCACAAAAGCAATGCGTACAAATTCACTTCTCTTCTCTCATTACTTCATAAGCATTATTCGGAAGAATTCGCACATGTTAAAGATGAGCTTTTTTTTTGTATTTTTCGTATGTGGGCCTGTTCTTTTTTGCTGAGGTTTATGGTTTTTAGCTTTGCCTTATGACTTTTAGGCTATTCATGCGAGAGATTACAGAGTAATCGAAACTCACGTGTGGTTTTTACCGATATAAATGAAATCGGTACAATATATACTACAATTAACTAGTAGACCCCATCTTGGAAAGACACTCCGTTTAAAACTTCGTTACTGTAGAAAAGCTAAAAGCAGAAGTCAAAAGCTGAAAAAGAATAGGGCATATATCATGATAAGTTTGCTAGTAGCGAAAGATCAGAGGCCTCACAGCAGACGCAACAAGTAAAGACAAACTTGGCATCACACTTATGGAAGAAATTAAAGGGCAAGTCTACTTCGTCCTCTCAGTCTCAGGCAGTCTCCAAGTGGAATTCTATCTCGGAGCTGAGCCACTACTTGGAGCATGATTTTGCAAATATTGATCCTAAGGCAAAATAGACTTGCTCGAGTGGTGAAAGAACAACAAGCGAATATTTCTTGTGCTGTCACATTTTGTACGGGATGTTCTCCTAGTGCTCGTGTCCATCGTCTCTTCAGAAGCGATGTTGAGCACGGTAGAGAGAATAATCGAATGGGGCATCTGAAATAACTACTGAGCCCTCTCTCCTCCTCTCTTCCAAAGGCTTCCAAAGCCTCTCTCCTCTTCCCGAGGCTCTGCTTTCTATTCGTCTCCCCCACACATAGGCCAAGCGGAGAGGACGAGCTGGCCAAGAGTGAGCTAGGTCAGTGTCGGCCGACCGGCAATGAGAGATTGAGAGAGCCGAGCAGCGGCGGTAGCCCAAGAAGAGGATGACGGCAGCAACTCGAGCAGATGCTGGAGGAGGTTGCAGCTGTGGAGACCTGAGGAGAGCGTGGCAGTGGTTGGATCTGACGAAGATGGCCGAATCCGGCGGTGATGAAGCTTGACGACGCCGGGAGCACACAGATACGACGTGGTCACGTGGAGAAGACGGCAGCGACTCTCTGGGGCCGTCGAGCGTTTGGATCTGGCAAGTAGAGGCCGGATCCGGTCGGGATCGAGCGTAGGCAGGGGTTGGGTTCACCAAGCCAGTAGAGGCCGGATCCATCTCTGCTGGTGACGGAGAACGGCGGAGACGGCCAGCGGCGATGAAGCCTGACGGTGGTGGTGTACATGGCGGATCCCGCCAGATCCTCTGAGAGTAAACCAGAGCGTCGGATGGTTGGCGTTGCCCAAAGAGGTTGCCGCCGCCAGGAGTAGAGATCGCTCCTCTCGGGGGCAATGACAGCGGAAGACAATGGAGGTTAGGAGCCAATTGCAGTGGCTACAATAAACCCTAACCTTTGCGCGTATTGTGTGAGTATTCAAGAGACCCAATGGGCAATATATATAGGGTACAAAGTGCGCAAGATAAAACCCTAGTATAGTAGGAAATACCACTAATATCCTTACAAGGTGATACCTAAGATAAATTGCATTCATGGAATCATGGGAATGTTAAAAGAGTTTAAATGCAAAACCAATCTTTTCTTAAGAGAGCGCATATTTTTGCTTTTGTAGTGTAGTAGCCTTCACCTACCGAGGGAACGGTGCGGGATTTCTTGCTAGCGCCCTTATTCTTCTTCCTCTGCAGCTCATCCACGAGGAATGGTGGTGGCCCGTGGCTGGCTGCGACGGCGGTCGCATCGCAGTAACGTGGTAAGTACTCTACGGTCTCTACCAGCAGTTTAGCACGTACCATGTGTTTCGTGTTGGGTACTGATTTTTCTACGCCTGACTTGAGAGGAAGGAGTGCGTACGTACGAAATCGCGCTCAAAATTGCGGTTCCTTGCCCGTGAGATTTGACTCTTATCCGCCTGTAGATACAACAGCGACACGTGGAACGGGTCCAAGTAATATGTTCATCAAGTTGGAACGAGGTGCACTGAACCTTCTCTTAGACGGAGGTACACTGAACCTAGAAGCAAGCAAACTGTTATTTTCTTTAAAGATGACAGCGGGGAGTTTATCCATTCGCTACAGTGTTTCACGGGTGCATGGAGGAACTCCCGAGGTGAGAAACCCTGCATGCCCCGTGGCGACGATTACAAGCACTCCACGCTAAGCAAGGGCGGAGCCAGCCAATTTTGCGAGCCCGGGTGGATGAGTTGATCGGCTGGGTTAGGTCCTATTCTTTTTTTAGTTTTTGTTTTTTTTATAGCAATTGGTTTTTAAATAAAGTGTTTTATCAAAATAAAATCTACTAATTAATTATAGAATATATTATACCGACTTTATTTATATTGGTAAAAAACACACTCTGTTATTCTGTAATCTCTCATATGAACAGCACAAAAGTCACAAGTCGCAACCAAAAGCTCTAAGTCTGTAAGAACGGAACCGAGAAATTGGCGGGGCCTTAAGGGTCGCCAGGCCTGGCTTTCCCGTGACGGTAAGAACGGAACCGAGAAATTGAAAAGTTCCATGTAAATTTACTGTATTCCAAAAGGAGTCTGAGATTCCCCGTTTGATTTCATGCTCCTGCCAAGCAGAACTGGGTGGCGCGCGTCATTTTGGCCCTGCCACTAGTCTTGCGGAGTGTGGCAGCATAGGGGCAACTGTTCTTCGTGTCCAAGTTGTTAAATAACCTTCTTGATCTACGGAGAGCACATTATTTCAAACAGACGATTATAAAGCTTCTCTCATTCAACGATCGAGAGTAATATGAGACAAGAGCGCCACCGCAATTTAGCCAAACTAATACTGTATGTATCTAAGCCAACAACACTTGGCATAACAGCAAATCATCTCCAAACCATCACAAATTATTCACCCAAGGTTGGCACATCGTCCTAGAAGAATGAATATATCAGGCCCGCTAGTCTTTCATACTGCATACGGATCTGAACTTGGCAAGCAACATACACCAAGGTAGAATTAAACAACAGACCAAAAACAATAGCATTCAGGTAGGTCCATCCGAGCGCATAAACAAACTAAATTAAACTAAACTACTGAAACAAAACCGAAATTTCAAAAGAGTTTGGATTTCCTGTTTGATTTTGATTTCTCCTAAATCTTGGTCTAATTCAGCCCAAATCTCAGCCATCCAAGCCCTAATCTCCCTGCTGCATTGCCTTAGCGGCTGATCTTCGCGCCGATACTATTCATTGTCTAAAAAGATCACCGCCGCCCCTGATTTTTACCGCCACCCAATCCCTATCTCTGTTCCCAGGCCTTCTCGCGCTTTCCCGCCGCTCCCACCCTACTACGAGATGTCAATGGCCATACCACCTTGTCTCCCCGCCCCCGACACCTCCCTTAACCGCCCTGCCACGCGTCAACGTCGTCGACCTACCCCGCCACCGCCTCTGCTCTCCTCTCCCCCTCGGCCAACAACCCCGATTCAACCGCCTTTGACCACTACAATGTCGTACATTAGTCAACTAATACCTCCCCCTTAGCCAGCCGCGCCGCACCTCCCCATCCTCTCCCAACCATGCCACGCGCCGCCGCCACCACAGCTCACCCACTGTGCCAAATCGCCTCTGCCACTGTATTTAAATCCCCAAGCTCTTCCATTCAAAGGCATTGGCACCCAAGGAAAGCCAAACACCCCAATTGCTCCGGCAACCCCCCACACCGCCGACGATCATCAAAAAATCTCAAAGTAAGCCAAACCTCAATTCTTGTTCTACCGTTCATTTCTTTTCGATTGCATTCACCAGTAGCTTCCTTATGCTCCCAAACACACCCCCGAGCCATTACTTTAGCTCCCCAATCCCTCTTCTTCCTTGCCAGCGAAGCCAACCGCTCGGCCATGGCGCCTCGTCGTGGGCAGCTCGACTCCGGCCACCCTGCTTAGGCCACTATTTTCCCGAGCTTACCCTAACCCCAGAGACGCTTAAACGCAAACGCCACCGTCCTAGAAACCCACCAATACTCCATTCAAATTCTCCGTGGAAGGAAGACATCACCACTGGCGAACACCGACTCCCCTGCCCCCGCTAACCCCCAAAATGGAACCCCAGTAGCGCCAGGAACCCTAAAAAACAAAACAAACACCAATCTCCTAATGAAAACTTGAATAAATTAACCTCATCTGAAATGAGAGAGAGATATATGGGAGGTTTCTTTTTTGCTACAGTTGATAGCTGCAATTGATGACTTTTGGCCATAGCATAAATGCTTATGTGAATGAACCGAATGCTGATAAGTCACTTTGAAAAGATTGTCTCGATAAATTGTTTCAAAACGCTGATGAAAAAGTTGTTCTGTTTGCATGTTCAAAGAAATCATAGTCTGTAAATTGAAAAGAATTAGGCCATACATGCGCTGACAAGGCATCAAAGAATGCTAGGCCCTTTTGAAAGGGGTAGACTAATAGGCCCTTTTGAAAGGGGTAGACTAATGAGTAAATTGCACTAAATCGTAAATCCACGTGAATCACTGAAATGTCTATGTCACATACATGTACTCTGCTATGTGATAATTATTTCAGTGTGCCATCAATCATGTGTGCTTGAAAAAACTTAGATACAAAGCAAAATATTTCAGCAAATCTCTGAGCTGCAAGTTTCTACCTGCAACTCTGACTTGTAAATCAGGTATATTCCACGATACACAACGAAAGACAGCAAGGCTATGAATAAAGACAGCAAGGCTACGAATAGGATACCGGCCTAAAGCTGATACAGAATCACGCCTAGCAAATAATAATACAATACAAACAACAAAGCCGGGGGATTCCCGGCCCCCCGGATAGGCCACGTCGCCCCACCCGCGCGTCCGGCCGGCGCGTGGCGGGGCATTTTCTGTACGACCAGGGGAGGTGTTTTCCTCCAGTTTTTCGGAAATTACGTAAAGATCCTTTTTCCTCGCGAAAAGGTCCCTGCAAAGTTTTTTTCCCCAAAAAATTTTTTGGATAGCGCCCCGCAGGTTCCCGAAATTACGTATAGGCCCTTATTTACTTACGTACATGTCCTTACAAATTACGTAAAGGTCCTTTTTCCTCGCGAAAAGGTCCCTGCAAAGTTTTTTCCCCAAAAACATTTTGGATTGCGCCCCGCAGGTTCCCGAAATTACGTATAGGCCCTTATTTACTTACGTACAGGTCCTTACAAGTCCTCGATTTTTTCCCAAAAACCCCTTTAGCTTTCTCGAAAATACGTACGTGCCCTCGAATTTTTTTAAAAAACTCCTCACGAATTATCGCCTCTTTTACTTCGGTACACACGGTGGCTGGCGCGGTGTGTCGCCGCGCCTATGAGGCTAGTAAACAACAAACATGGAACCTTTCGTACAAAAAAGAAGGTAAGCCCAGAACTCAGCTTAGCTTAGAGCATCTCCAAGAGAGGCTCAATATTGTCCTCTAAAATCTCATATTGGGAGCCTTTCTAAAAAAATTGTCCTCTAAATCTTTCCCCTCCTTCAGCAGCTACTTTAAACTTGGATCCCTAAAATTACCATCTAGGCACTGTATATTTGATGGTGATCCACCTCAATTTTAGAGTACCAAAATTATTAGGCTTGTTTTTGAGTATCTGTTGGAGGCTTATTTTTAGCTTTCATACCCAATATTTTAAGATAGGGAGTGAGAAAGAGCATCTCTTGGGGATGCTCTTAGTCGGCTACGAGCACATGGATGCTCCGAGTCTATCCGCGTTGGAGCTTCACTCAACACGCATGCTTACCTAAATAAAAAAAAAGTACACACGCTTAAGTGGGACAGCATGTACACACGCTCCCAAGGCAGTTTAAGTCTCCCATTAATATACTAGAGCATGTAGAAGACGCTCATGTGTGTATACGTGTGGTATGTGTGAATTGTGTGGCCGTAAGGTTTTTTAGGAGCAAAGACGTTGTATCATCTGTAACAGTCCAAAAGTTCAGTTACAGATAGAAAGAGTATCATGTCTATTCATGAACAATTAAAAGAAATTAATTTAATTAAAATAAAACTTAATGGTCAACTTTAGCAACAACACGAGCGTCCAAACCCAAAACTTAACTTACATTCAAAAAAGCCGAAAAAAACTCCACATAAACGCTTGAATGCGGTCGTAACCCTAATACGAAAACTTGCAGCATCCTATTTTCCTCCGATATCTGTTGTGGTGAAGACATTGCAAGACTGAGTACCATCAACAGTACTCAGCAAATCACATGGAGAAATGATATATAGCTACTTGCCAATATTATCAAATGATGGTAATATAGTTGTTTCATTATGATGTGGATGCAATTTTATTTGTCAATATTTTTAAACACATAAGAATAATAATTACTTAAAGATTTGGGGGTTCCAAAACTTGATTAACAGACCTCAACATTTGTCAATTCATTTCCAAATCTACTTATGCCTCGCGGTTGGAATCACCCATGAACATAGCTTCTTTTACCGGAAGCACGGTGTATTCGAGATACTATTATGATTACCCCGTAGAGTAGCCCAACTTTACCCAAAAGAATTTAACCCTCATGACTGAGTTAAGAAAACAAGTTCGTTTCACTGCTCATCTCTTTACATAGGCTCTACCCGATAGACCTCCAACTCAGACCCGGGTATCTGTCGACACGGCCAAATATCTTTTGCCCGTCCTGAGAGGAAATTGTTCAGTATGGTTTTACCCTCTCCCATACTAACACTTCTCACTCCTGTAGAGATTCAATCGATTTGAGTAGCTACTAAACCAGATTTGACAAGTCAAAACTTGTGATTGGGCGATCACTATGTTCTTTGCTCAGCATAAGGTCATCCTTACTTCTCTAACTTTATCACCACTTCACTCTGAGACATTATCTGCACAAATATCCACCCTTGGGAAAGGTCGTGGACGAAGGTCACCTTGTGGCTTTCCACTAGACCCCCTTACCCTAGAGCCATCTTAACAAATCTACCGGCCAAAGCCAACACATGGATCTCATGATAAACAATTTCCAAGAAACACTTTTGCAAAATTTCTGGCAAAATGATATGTTAAACAGTAGTATGAAATAGTTGAGTTTCCTATTCTACCATGATTATTTTAGTAGCAGATTTAATATTACTAAGTCTTGTCAAGATGAATATGGCCATCAAAGTAAACATGACTTTTTCACTGGTAGGATGTAACTAGGTATCATATCATTCTAACCATTTATTGTACATAAAATATCAGCACATAAATACAAGATAATGGAAATACTGTTAAATAAATAATAAACAAAATGTAGGTGCAACATGATCAAAAACATGTAACTTGCATCCTTCCCGTTGTTCTTGGTCTTCTCTGCCAGCTTCAAGTTTACTTCAATTGCTCTTGTAGCTCCTCTGTTGACCAACTTGCTTGGTCCATTCACTAGCGCAGAAAATGCGGGCAAATAAGTTCCTACTTTGCATACTGCAAGCTGGGAACAAAATGCAATTAAATAACAAGAAAAGACATAAAAGGAAATGGGTTGGGTGGTTAGAGTTCAACTATGCTTGGGTTGACTGATAGGGTTAGAGTTGGACCAGATAAGATGAACTCAACGGCAGAAGCAGCTTAAGCTGGGATAGCTCAGGTTGAGCTGTCCATGGTGAGGTCCCTCCCGCCGGCAAGGGCTCATGCCGCCAGAGCTTTAGAGTTATGTTCGTGCTAAGGTTAGCTCAATAGTGTAATCAAGATACTTTGGAGATGCTATGGACAAAAGCAATTGAATTTTTATTGAGAAACGAAGGATATTGCAAAGGGGCTCACCGACGCAGGGAGATGACGGCATCGGTGATGGTGAGCGAGGGAAAGCAATTGGCTGCTTGAGAGGATTGTGTGAGATGTGTACAAGCTTCAGAACGACTCCCAGGAAGGCGGTTTGGAGACTTTCGTGCGCGCGGGCGAGGAAAGGCAGGGGGCTCTGCAGAGAGAGTAATGGCACTGGCGACGTGGCTCTACGGCGTCTGAGAGAGTTGACAAGAGCACCCTAAAAAAAGCTAAGCCCTTTCTTGCTCAGAAAAGCCCCCTTTCCTTCCAAATCTCGAAAACATAAAGAAGCAATCTGCTTCTGAACTTAAACGTGGCTTGATTTATCCAGCCAATCATACTAATCCAGTTTCAAACTTCACCGATCAAAACAGATTTCAGCTACAGCAACAAACTATTCTCAACGTTTGAGAAATTTCTGCAAATGACAAAACAAGCAATAACAGGGAAGGAAAGTGAAGTACACGATACCAGATATATGATTTAGGACCAGTTGACGCACACCAGCATCCTTCCATATGCATAGGTTGCCACCATCCTAATTTGGATCGGTAACTCCTGAATTCAATGGAGTATGAGGGCCAGCAAAGTCACCGAGCCTTTTCAGATTTGTTCCAAAAGGGTTCTTACGGCGATAAGCCGATAACATAGTGCTAACCTTCCCTTGGTCAAACTGCTAACCAAATTGGCAATCCTCTCAAGAGGCTAACTTTTATTTCACATAAGTAGACACAGCAGGCATCAAACAGGTTACAGGCTACATAGGTTTCAGAAAAGCGAAGTGAATAGCTTTGTCTTGCAGAGGCAATTTAAAATATATTTACAGAAAACGACAACATAAAGACGCCAGTCTCTCAGGACACTCATTTTAGAACTCCTTCGTCGTGTTGCAAGCCCAGGCCACGCAGGCTGCAATATAGATAATGCAACTACCGAGGAAGATATCAAGCATTAACGAAAGAATTGTTCTTGCCATCGTCTCCATCAATATGATCATAGTAATGTAGTTACCTTCAGCTTTCAGAAGTGGAATATTTTTCATCCGATGAGGAGCGAGGATGGATTTGCGAGCTCAAAGCAGAGCATATAGGACTACCAGGATGGTTGCCTCCATTATGGTTAGTACTAATATCTTTATCATTGCTCACTGTCCCAACACCACTGGCTGATTCACATGGGTTCTTTTGACACCTAAGTAGGCAACTGAAATCGACAGATTGGGCAAGAACTGTGGAGCTCCAACCATGGAAGGATGCAATGGGAGTGAAACTTATGTTGACAGGGCATCTCCTTTGCTTCCGTCCCCATTTCAAAATCCTCAAGACAGACTGTGCATCCCAGTACTTCCTGGATGTTCACACTTGGCAATGCTTCTACTGCTTCCTTCTTGGCAGGTGGTGTGCCAGAACGATTCAGGTCGCTCTCTGCCAAACGCTGCAAAAGAAGGTCTAAGCCAGGGCCAAGAAAGTAGTCCCCAAGTGAAACGCCAGAACTTGTGTTGCTTGAGTCCTCTTGGTTGTCATCAAGTCCAAATGTTCCTTGGAGAATAATGGCCTCATTGTTGGAGTTTATCAGTATTAAGCTTTCTGTCCTTTCTCTCCCACGATCTCTCTCCCTCTCCCTCAGCCTCTCCCTTTCCCTCCACCTCTCCCTTCTTTCTCTCTCCCTCTCCCTCTCTCTGTCCCCGTCCCTGTCAATGTCATCCAAGCCCCTTGAGTCATCACGGAGGGTCTGGAGCAGCCTCACAAGGGATGAGCCCCTGCTCCTTAGCCTCCTAAACAAGTCTTGAAGACTGTCGTCGTCATCGTCATCTTCATGGTCTGAATCATCATCGTCATCCTCGTCGTCGTCATCATCCATGATCTCCCTCCGGAGCCTTGATCGCCGAGACGAACCCCCCATCATCCCGAGCAGCAGCGGGGCCCAAAGCGAGAGGGATCCATCAGACCTCAAGTTTGTCGCTCGTTCAAAGCCCGCACCCATTTCTTCCACACACCCGCCATCACAGTCCGGGCACTTCATCTCTGGCTGCACAGGCTCGATCACTTCCTCACATCTGTGGCACCAATACCTAACCCCCTGACCTTCTTCCATCTTGTAACTCAGCAAACACTTTTCTCTTTCCCACTCTACTGTGTCTTGCAGTCCTAATTCACGGCCGAAATACTTATAGCACACCAGGAATCATCCAAAGAACTACAGGGTCAAGAAGATGTCTTCCTTCAGCAGCACAAAAAGCTATCCTTGGCACCCTGAAACAACTTTCCTCATGAGCATCTCCACTTAATTTGTACCAACACACACGAAAAAAGGTACTAGATCTAACAAAGAAAGGCAAACCAATTCCTAGTAGTGTAATCCATACTGAACTAGCAAGAAAGGCAGGATATTTCTTGGAAACTTTCT
Organism: Dendrocalamus latiflorus; assembly: GCA_017311315.1. NCBI lineage: Eukaryota > Viridiplantae > Streptophyta > Magnoliopsida > Poales > Poaceae > Dendrocalamus > Dendrocalamus latiflorus. The sequence continues at coordinate 2,208,861 of CM029631.1, forward strand.
GCATGGGCATCTGCAAACAAAGCACATATGCCTTCATTCAAGAGCAAGAAATCGAGCCAAAAACACAGACGAAGGCCGGTCTCGGTGAAACCCGGGGGGGGGGGGGGGGGGGGTCCTGCCTTTCGATCCAAGAAACAAAACCTAGCCAATTGCATCAAGACTGCTACTCTAACACTAAAGATCTGTACCAAACAAACCAGAGCACGCAAGAACCCGAGATCTACAACATCTCACGCATACAGCAGTAGGGAAAAGATAATAAAGTATCAAATGAATCGACGATTCGAGGAGTTAGAGAGGGAGAAGGTAGCAACCATTTCTTTCTTCGAAACCTTCTCGCGCAGGATTCGGTTCAGGCCATGATTCTGCTGCGCCGAGGACTAGTGCGGCAAGTGGCGGGTGAAGGGGAAAGGGGATAAGCGAGTCGTGCTCGTGCGGAAGGTCACGGATTCTGAACTTGAGTATTTTACACATTTGACCCTAGGTTAAACAATTTGCTGGATTGGAGGACCTCGGGATTCCAGTAAATAAATCAGCATTAGACTTCCATGCACTTGTCCCAAGTAACTGTCCATTTTGGATCTCAATACGAGTAAGATTTATTTATAAAGATGTTCCTGTAGGGAATGTGTCGTGCAAGCAATGGATAAAATGTGAGTTTTTTTGGATGGTGGTGTATAATTCTTATTTTATGGTTTTTGAATTCTATCTGTTTGTGAAAGAGATTACAAAGAGAGTCAGTCGTATGTGATTTTAGTCAATATAGCTGAAGTCAATATAGTGTGTACTACAATCGACTAGTAGAATATACATTAAAAAGACACAATGTTTAAAAGCTAATTGCTATAGTAAAAGTGAAAAACCATAAACAATGAGTCCATTCGAATTGGTGCTAACCCACTTTCTTAATTTTTTTTATGATTGAATCCAAGTGGTGAGACTTTTAAAAAATGCTTATGAATTATTCCAAATATTTTGATTGACTCCCTCAAAAAAATTGATTGACATGTGGATGAACCGACTTCGCAGTTGAGGTCCTTTTAACCATTCTTCCAGTAACCTTCTGACCTCTTGCGAAAGCACTACTATACGTTTGCTCAGAGTAATAGTTTTAAACTTTTCTTGACGATAAACTATAAATTGATGATTTTGAAAATATATCGCGGCCGTTGAAGCTTAGGTCACCATTACTTTATTTATTTCAGCTTGACACGTCGGCATCATGAGCTGCAAGAAACGAAAAATATTTGGCGTATGGGTACACCTCATCGTCCACTAAGGTGTGTTTGGTTGGTGGAATGGGGAGGAATGGGATGGGATGATTCCAGTTTTTTGGGTTGGGATGGAACGGGATGATTCCATCCATGTGTTTGGTTCATAGTATGGGATGGTTCTATTTTTTGTTTGGTTAGTGGGATGGAGAAAAATGGAACCGTTTCGTCTCTTGTTTGGTTGGTGGGATGGGGATGAAAAGTAGGATATGCTAACCTGCTTGGTGAGGTTACCCCTTTGACATTTATTAGAAATTTTTCCCCTTGACATTTATTAGAAATTTTTTCCCCTTTGACTTCACTGGAGAGCTCCTTGGCCACCGCCCGCGCCGCCGCCGCCCACGCCAGCCTCCCGCACCGACCTCCCACGCCGGCCTCCCACGCCGACCTCTCGCGACGCCGCCGCCCGACCTCCCGCGACGCCGGCCTCCGTGCCGCCGCCCGCGCGGGTCCCGCCCAGATCTGGATCTGGAGCAGGGAGGGGGAGAGAGAGGGGTGAGAGCACGGGAGGGTGACAGAACGCTCGTGAGGTTTCTGTGGGATGGATTCGTCCGGTATTTTTTGTGGGTTGGCATGCTACCGAATCTTTGAGGAATATTCCCTTAGGAGGGACCATTTGCTTCCATTCCATTCTCTCCCATTCCAACAACCAAACAGCTGGATGACCTCAAAATTGGAACGGAACCATTCCATCCCTGGGTCATCCTAGCATCCAAACACACATGCGGAGAGCATACACGGGAAGAAATATAAAAGGATTGCTCGTGTGAATTTATGGATTTCTGGTTGTTTTAGGGTCTATTCTTTTTTTATTTAGTTTATGTCTTATGGCTGTAGGTATGAGCGGACCCAGTTTAATTCATAGGTATTCAACCAAAACCCCAAAAATTTTAGCAAAAAAAAACACTATATACAAGGTATAATACACATATATACTAATAGTTAGGCTAAATTCGTCCTATTCATACCTAGGTAACCCAAATTAACGCCAGATCCTTTTGGCCCATTTCCCCCCTACCATCGACACTAGCTCAGACCCACTATCATCCTATTCATACCTAGTTGTGAGATCGTGTCTCACTTAGTCTCTTCTCTATTTATCTGGTGTCTGGTCATCTCTTCATCTCTTGGCACTCAATTGGCACCTGGCAGCGGTGGGTGCCCATGCCCCTGGTTCTTTTCTTCTGGAGGCTGCGCAGGCAGCAGGAGCGTTGGAGGCTGGAGCGGCCGTTAGGCGAGCGAGGCTGGAGGTTGCATAGGCAGCAAGGGGCTGGATGTTGCGCAGGCGACATGAGTGCTGGAGGCCAGAGAGGCCGCAGGCCAAGTGGGCACTGCCGCATTGCTGGCCTGCAGCATTGGGGCAGGTTCATCCTCTCCGACCCAATGACCCCATGCTGTAGAATCTAAATGCGTAGATGGTAGATCTATTCTACTTATATGCCCTTAGAGTTTATAGCTTTGTACTCCTGAGCAAGGTAGATGATAGATCAGTAGATGAATGGACGGATGTGGTGGATTTAGCATATGTTTCTTCTTTGTTTAATTTTGGGTGCTCGGATCTTGTTTATATATGGTGGATTACTAGATTTGACTTAGTTATCTTTAAATTAGTACTTATGCTTCATGAATTTAAATCTATGTTCTCCATATATATATATATATATATATATATATATATATGCTAAGTATTTTAGAGGTGTACGCTATTGAGCTTCATGTCATGCCTTTATCTGAGCGCTTTGTTATGAATCTATGAAATAAGATCCTTAGCAGCGTACGAATAATTGCTTATGAATTGAAAAACATATTCTCTACCTCTTAAATTAAGCGCTACAGTGTGTACTACAATCTACTTATAGAATTCGCCTTAAAAAGACACTTTATTTGAAAGCTGGTTATTATAGAAAAGTCAAAAAAATAGTTTTTAGAAGCTGAAAAGAAGAGCCCTTAGTCCATTGCTAATGGGTAGGCTCGTGATTTGTTATGCTAGTAGTACGATTTGGCCTCGACTTGATTGCCCTCCCAGTGAGTTGAGGCTTTTAGCTTCTAGCTCCCTCATTTCACCTTTATATGGTTTTTTGGGGTTGTTTTGTATTTTTTTTATTTTTCCTGTATTCCTTTGCATTGACCGTGATAATGTAATCTTTTTACTTTTTTAAATTTAATTATGTTAAAAAGCTTTCAACAGCTACAGTATAAAAAAGCCCCAAACAGTACAATTTAAACTAAAAGCTTAAGCTTTGGCTGCTCATTTAGGCTTTTGTGGCTTATGGCTTATTTTTATTGTGTTTGCATTGTAGTTGGTTTATTTTGCACTGTAACTGGTGGTGGTTTTTTTGCGTAATTAAATTGAAAATTTTAAAATAGAAAAATAGGTTAGCGCATCGCGGACAATGCAAAGGAATACTGAAAAAGACAAGGCAAAAAACCCCACAAAATAGAAAAAAAGACAAAATTAAAAAACTATAAGCTAGAAGCCAAAAACCCAACGGAGAAGTCAAAACAAGCAGGCCAGAGCCCTGCTCGTTTTAGCTTCAGCCTTTGGCTTTTGGCTTCTAGTTTTTTATTTTCGTCTTTTTCTAACTTTTTGGTTTTTTTTGTCTTTTTTCACATATTTCTTTGCATTATTCGTGATGGGCTAATCTGTTTTTTTCTATTTTATTTTTTTAATTTTATTACGTTAAAAAGCTACCAGCAGGTACAATGTAAAATAAATCAGGTACAATGAAAAATAACCATAAACAACAACATAGATCATTTTTGCTTTTGCATAAGAGTTCAGTGTTGGAGAAGCAAAGCAAAGTTACTCAGGGTCGTCTTTTTCACTCTTACACATCTGCTCTGACCTTTAGCAAAATAAGGGGAAAAGGAAAAAAGAAAAGCAAAATAACAGAAAAGAAGAAGAAAAGGAATCAAGACGGATGCGATGTGCATATGAGTCTTTTCCGTGCGAAAATGTAAGTATAACAAAAATACCTACGGAGGTTCGTGGGGTAATTTGAAAAAAAAAACACACACACACACACGTAAGACTCCACTCGTTTCGACTTCAGTTTCTAACTTTCGGCTTATTTTTCACTATTTATAAATTTTGTCTTTTTCTGAACTTTTGGTTTTTTGTTGAGCTTTTGTGCCGGTTCTTTTTTTCCCCGGATTTGTTTGTATTATACGTAATATGCTAACATTTTTTATATTTTAATTTTTTTTAAATTTAATTATGCTAAATAAATCTGACTATAGTGTTTTTTTAACCAGCTATAGTGCTTTTCAGCCATAAGAAAAAAAAATCCGGCATAACAAAAAGTAATTTCTACTGTCCCAATTCCCGGGGGGGGGGTCCCACAACCCACCGACTTGTACATCATGTCTACCCTGAGATTGGTGAGCGTTGAGAACGGGTGAGCTTGACTTAAAGGTTAGTTTTTTTAAATAGTTTATGATTTATGGTTTAAATATTTAAAATTTGTATGTTCGTATGAGATAATATGTATAGAAAAATAGTTATATACTATTTTAGTCGGTACAGTTAAACTTAGTATATTTTTTACTACAATCTTTCTATTAACCTCACTTTATAAAATACACCGTTTAAAAGCTAGTTACTGTAGACTATATGAATATAATCTGATTTTAAGCCAAAACGAACCCACTTCTTTCAGCAACTCCCATCCGCAGCCATATTTTTTTTTAGTGTACAACCGAACCGAGGACGTACTCATGTACATACCTTATGCACGTTTAACTCACGCACACATAAGTGCCTTCAGTGATCGAAGTTTTTGGCTTCGGTTTACGCACCTTGAGCAACTTGTTGAACAATTTGTTTTTACGGCTCTTTGTCTTTTGTGAAAAATCGTATCTTCTTCTATGTCAGATCAAATACTATGTATATCGGATGCAGAGTGTCGTAGTGTGTTGAGACGTATGATGTGTCCACTGCTGTAATTCAATTATATCTAAAATACTTTAATTTGCTAGAATAAAAAAAGATTAAGCACGAACAAGTTCATGCTTTTATTTTTTTAATGAGGTGGCAGTAAGGCATTGAGTCCTTTGCATATGTGGCACTATAGCTACTTTTTTAAAATTGGCCTCGGGGCATCCTTCTTGCAAATTTAACTCACTCCTCGAGTTTGGCAGGTGCTAATCATGATTAAATGAACCACTTCCGAGGTGTGACTGCTCAGTAGGTCCTCATACTACGCTGTGGTTGATCGGCAAGTGCCAATTAGGACCTATCGTTACTACCAACACTTGAAAAGTAACCACAACTAACAAGCGTACCTATCTACTGGCTCTGAGAGTCAAGCGAATTGCAGCTCCAAGCTACCAGAGCCTGTTTGGGATTGCTCTGCTCCAGTTTTCCAGCTCTGCTCCACCAACTCCACCATAGAGTTTCTGGAGCAGGTGATCCTATTTGGTACGCAGCTAGCTCCAGCTCCAGGAATGTGAGGTTTTCCTGAGAAAGGTCCAATGTGCCCCTGAATGATGTTTGGTGTATGTTTTGATGTCTGCGGAGCATATGTAACTGAATTTTTTTTGTTGCCAATTGAAATATGATGTAAAATATTATAATCGCAATTAATTTATTCGAGAAAACCAAAAAATAAATATTTTGGTCAAATAATTCCATCCTTTTGTCCCATTTGCAACGTGCATGATAGATAATTAACAAAGTCCATCATTCGAATACAAATTTATCTAACTAATTCAAAGCAGGAAAACCGTATAAGATTTCTACAATACATCAGCAATACACACTGCAAGTATAAAACATGATGCACAGCTACCTCATGTAACATCATGTCGTACCAGAATTACAACCATAATGGAAAGCAAAATGCAAAACCAAACAAGCAAACGAGCACCATGCGGCAAGAACTATCTATTAAGTCAAATTAGTCGTCATCCTTGTAGGGGTATTTCTCTGGGACTTGCTTGGTAAGTTTCACTCGCATCTCATAGGCATCATCCCCACGAAGCATATCGCGGACCCATGTAACCTCTGTCTTCATAGACACCTAAAGCAGTACAATGGCAATTAAATTAGAGCAGATTGTAAAAGTTTTTTCTGAACTGATGGGACCACATCACTAGGAAAACAAGTCTAAAAATATCATAAGCTGATAAAGAAAATTACATTAGAACACTATTAAGCAAAAACACTGGAGCATAACACTCCGTATCAGAGCAGGTTGGCCACTGGTGATACCAAAACACAGTGATCTAGACAAATTCATCATGAAGTACCTTAAATCTGGATATCAAGAACACGCAATTTGCTAGGAAAAAGTACACACTATCATGCACTTATTGATCTTTTATTCTTCATTGTCAGAGATGAAATGGGAAGGATAAAAAAACATAGCAGTAACATAAGAACTAACCATTTCCAGTGCTCCCCTAATAACTCCACTTAGCACATTGCAATAATGAAGGCCTTACATTGCAATAATGAAGGCCTTGGCAAGTATCAGGAAGCTCGACAAAGTCTACAAGAGGATTGTCCTCCAATACAAAGCTGCAACTTGTACCCTCAACATCCCAATTGGTTACAGTAGCAGTCACACCCAAGAACATTTTGAATCCAAGCTGTTTTGAAAAAGGAACAAAAGTACACTGGACCATAAACCCATAGATGGCAAAACAGAGGGGATATTGCAAGTGCAAAAACATCAAATAGCCAATAGGTTTGATATGTTCTAGGAAGTAAATGATAGTAATGAACCATTTGGAACAATGGCAATTAGTCATAGGATCTTCAGTTAACCAACAAGCATAAGAAAATGGGTTCTATAGCTACAAAATCTGCAGAGGAAACAGAAGGCATGCCATGTCACTGAATAGTATCACTGCTGTAGAAGCAAAGAATGCTATAAATGCACAAAAGTATAACTCCAGGTATGGGCAAATCCATATTTCTAAATCCCACATCACTCTTGCATATCTACAATTGAGATATTTTTAACACAGCATCACCACAAATCCCCCTTGTTTTCCCATTCACAGGCTACACGCATGTTACTTAACTTGGGCAAGAAGCACATAGCTGGAGCTATTTGGATTCACATTCTTAGGCAATTGCAGCTAGTGCACTGTTAAATCTTCACACGTGATTCGCAGGATAAAAAAACAGCAAATTTCATATCCCAACTCCTGGATTAAGATCACCACTGCAATCCCTAAGCTATCCACCATAAGCCATCAAAAGTTTCTAAATTGCCACAGAAAATTAGAGACAGAGGAAGATCAGAGCCGCATACATCTGATCGAGCTGCTTGTTCACCTCCTCGACCTCCTCCAGATCCGTGAGCAGCTGCCGCACGATGGCGTCGTACGTGAGCGTGAAGAGCTCCGCATTCTGCAAACCAAAACAACAGGATCAGGGCCAGATCTAGGGCCAAGGGTCCTGGGGTTTCAGGCAGCTACGGGCCAGCGGGAGCTTACGACGCGCTCGACCCTGGCGAAGAGGGCGTCGCCGGACTTAGGGGCCGTGAGAGGCGGCATCGCAGGGATCGCGGGGCACCTCTCGCCGGCGGTGGTAGTGGTGACGTGGGTGGAGACCGGAGGAGAGGCGCTTCGGGATAACCGTCCGCGCAGGTGGGGGGCGGAAGCGCGGGTGGGGGCGGAGAAGAGGGGCCGCGCGCGTGTGGGGGGGCCGGAGAAGAGGCGGCGCGCGGGTGGGGGGCGGAGAAGGGGCGCGCAGGTGGGTGGGCGGAGAAGAGAAGTCGGAGAAGGAAAAAGAAATCCAATTGGTACGGAGAGGAATTGTGTAATGGCAGTGGTGAGTAATTTTTCACCAACTCCACAAGAAGTTTGAAAACCTTTGTTTGTGGAGTACCTCTTAAGGAGCTCCATAAAAAACGTGGAGTTGGCCTCTAACTCCACATTTTTCTTGGAGCAGGGTTTTTGGAGTTAGACCTGTTTGGTTAGCGAAGTTGGGAGCGGAGCTGAAAAACTTGGAGCGGAGCAGTCCCAAACAGGCCCTTAGAGGTCGTATTTTGTGAAATGACCCCCGACGTCAGCCTTGTCAGGCATTTCATCAAACACGTCACGGGTAGAGGCGATGTCATCACCGACAACGAGGGACTTGAGGAGGACATTGGGCCTGTTCGGCTGGCCTCCAGCCGGCCGGCTTTTCGCAGCCGCTACAGTACCTAACTTTTAAACGGGGTATTTTCTCAAGACGGGATCTACAAGTTAAACATAGTACACGTTAAAAGCCCAATATCTGTACCAACTAAAATTGCAAGTGAGTATCGATCTCTCCGTAATCTGTACTGTAAACAACCAAAATTCAAAAAATTCAGCAAAAGCTACAGTCAAAAGAACAGGCCCATTGTGAGAGACGATACCCGTCTTGATGGCGAGCTCCGCGGGGAGGGTGCAGAAAGCGTGGACCATGCGATTGTACTAGCAGTTTGTTGTGGTATGTGGAGAGGAGGACGGAGAGGGCCCAGTCGGACAGGGGCTTGACAAGGTGGAATGTGGTGAGGGAGTGGTCAGGCATACCGGCGGCGACGTAGGGGGAGATGAGGCGGATGAGGAAGCCCTCGGAGGGTGGGGCATGGTGAGGGAGGAGGAGAGCATGGAGGCGACGAGGTCGCGGCGGCCGGTAGAGGCAAGGCGGTGGATGGAGAGGTGAAGAGGGACGGTCGGATAGGAAGGCGGGGTAGGGAGGGATGGAGAGGAAGAGGGAAGCACGAGAATCTAGAGTGACGGCGGCAACACTACGGATGGAGGACTTGAGCGAGGGAGAGGTCATCGAGGGTGGAGGTTTGGAGTATTTGGATTTGGTTGGAGAGAAGGTGGAGGAGGAGGTGGCGGAGGAGGAGGAGGAGGGGGTTTGGAGTTGGAGGGAGGCTCTGGTGGAGGGCGGTGGCGGCCATTGGGAAAGGAGGATGAGACAGGAGGGGTGGAGTATAGGACGGTACAGCACAAAATGAAAGAAGATCTCATCTGTTTCCTTGTGATCTAACAACATTCCAGCGTCTAATGGAACTGTCAATGTGCAAAGCAAATGGATCCTATGTGAGTGTGAGTCAATTTGTAGATACAATGTTTATATGACAAGCCTAATTGCTTACAGCATCAGCCACAAACTACTATCAAATTGTGAATAAGAGATACCAGGATTGTTCTCTTCCAAATTTCTTTACAGAAAAAATCATTCGGCTCAAACTTGACAAGCCTTTTAAAATAAGATTCAAGGAATTGGAAAGGAGATTGTCGTTGTGTCTTGTGTGTTGAGCCAGAGTCAGTTGACCATATCTTATTTGAGTGTTAGCAAAATTTGTGTATTGTTGTTTCGGGGATATCTTTGGTTGGTCTAACATTCCTAGATCTATGGGTAATTTGGTTCAGGGTGATTTACTGCAAGGGTAATCGTAGAAATGGTTTAATCTTGCTCTTTTTGCAGCTACAGCTTGGACGCTGTGGCAAGTTTGCAATAAGAGGGTATTGAGAAATGTTTCTTGAGACAACCTCTTGACATCTTATACAAAATTACTTCTTTTCTTCGATAGTGCCAACAGTTGCTTCGGGAGGGGGATCGAGACAACGTGGATGAAATACTAAGGAAGATGGTGAATAAGATCAAGAAGCTCCAAGCGAATACAGTGCACAATGATGGAGGATAAAATAACAATCTTTACTTTGGTTTATTTTGGCTTTGTATTCGTACTTTCAGTTTTATTAGATAGACTTGTTGACATTGTGAGTTGGTGTCCCCAGCGTTGGTTGTGTGAACTGTTATTTTGCTTTAAGAAAAGGTAGGAACATGGCGTACGTTGTGGTTTGACACGGTAGAGTAATATGATTTTTTTACCCGTAGTAAAGCATGAACATTGAACTAGTTATGTATATAAATCAATCGTTATTGTTACATTGGGCTTCATATTAACCCAAATAGGATACGTGACAATATGACCATGCTGAAGATTACAGGTGCACTTGGGAAAACAGAACTTGCACTTTTCGTGCACTCCTGTAATTGTGGCCTTTTCAAAGGCGCGGATTAGGCGAAAACTTAGGTTTTCCTTCTCTATCAACGAGCAGTCCTCCTACGTGTTGTAGGAAAAAAAAAGTTTTCCATGTGCTGCTAATTCAGAATCTGAACTGTTCAGATAACAATATGAACAATGAGAAAGCTTAGATCATGACTGAAGCAGTGAATTGATCCCAAAGCGGCCTTCTTTTCCTTTCAATAGTCAGAGAAACGAGCAAGATACGCCACTCAACAGACTACTACTCAACAACTAGGTACAAGGCTGGCATAATCTCGTATTCTCGTGTGTTGTGGCCGTACCAGATGTTCTTTCAGTGTCACTGGCTCACTGCCTCTGCAAAACGGGCCAACTCCGGAGGCTAGGACAGATGATGCCGCGACATTCACTTCAGAGTTCAGAGCCATGTTGATGCTCAAGAACGCGTGCAGCAACGACGAATCGACGATTATCACACCTTTCACGGGGAACCTTCTGATATGAAGAACGCTCAAGACTCTTAAGTTCCTACCTCAACAACAAGAAAAATGGACACTGGAGACAGCAGAGGGCGCTTGAATAAACAGTAGAGAAGAGTTTCGAGTTGTTCACCTCCAACAAGTCCAGTACTGTGCTTCACATCAAGAGTTCGGGACTCCAACTGTTAAAAAAAAGAGTTAGCACTACATAATTAATAACACTACGAGGTATGAAGGCTCTACGGAAATGCCTCCAAGTACTACCAATTCCATTAATTCAATGCAAGATGCCACCAATTCCATCAATTCAACGCAAGAAGCCTATAGAGCTAGGTGCCTGTTGCAAATTGCAGTTCATGTGCATGGCCCCATCTATCTCTGGGAAGGCCAACGTTGAGGTGCATTCCACTACATATAGAAGCCGCCATGCTCCATCACCGTCAGGCGTCAGACACCAGTGCTTTGCACTCCAGGAGCATCGACATTGCAAGAGCTGCAAGTGTACGTGCATGCACATTCCTAAAACAACCAACTGTGCAAGCCTAGTGAGATGCAATGCACAACGCACCTTTTGTTAGCGGGAGTGACTATTGTACATGTGACTGTTTTTTCCTTTCATCTTTAGTCACATTTTTATGCTGTAATTTTAGGTGATTGAGAGTGCAACTTCAGAATAGATGAATTAATACACTGTAACTTTAGGTGACTAAGGGTGTGTTTGGTTGCTGGGATGGAGTGGGATGGGATGGGATGGGGATGGGATGAGATGATTCCACAAAAAAAGTGGAACCACATGGTCCAGCATCTAAGAAGAATATTCTCTAAATTTGCACAGGTTCATCCCACTTTGGACCATTCCATCCCACCCCATCCCTCAAACCAAACACATGGATAGGCTTGGTCAAAGGGACCATCCCATTCCATCCCACCCCATCCCAGCAACCAAACACACTCTAAGAGTATAACTTTGGGTTACTAAGAGTATAACTTCAGGTGACTAATAGATAAAAAAAATTTCACTCCACTGAACAATAGCAAAACCGTTTGTTAGCAGGGATAAGGCTCATACGCGAAAAGTTCCTCACGCCATTACCACATATAGCAGGGCTAATCCTGGTACATGCTGCAAATCTTAACCGTAACGAGCTCCGTGTTGATTTCCTCCATAATCTTGTTTTCCTATTTCGGTTTCCTTCTTTGCCAGCTCTCCAAGTGTCATTTTTAACTAGCATGCATAGTGCAAGGGTAACCTATGCCGGGTTCCTTTTGGGACTAAGAGTTCGGTGGGCATGGACGAGAGAAAAAGGAACACACCAAGGTAAGACTGGCTCTGCTTTGGATTGAGACAAATTTAACATCCTTTCGACAAATTCGGAACACACAGTGGAATGGAATTGCTAGCTAGGAAGGCTAGGATATAAAAGATCGTGACATACTACTAGTTAAGATGGTACTTATTTGCTAGCAAATTAATTAGCAAGAAGTAACCACTCATGGTCCTTCAAAGAACCATGTATGCATTGCCTTCAGTTCAGTACTTCAGTCTTCAAGGCCAGGTGCAGTACTGCAACTCTGTAAGGCTTGTATTGAGCCTGCGATCGATGCAATAAAACCGTTCCTGGCCTTTTCTAGATAGTAGTCCCATGCAGGACATGATCACACCGAAACTTCACAACATCACTACACATTTAGCGAGCAATAACCAAGATAGGTTTCCTATTGGCATTTTGGCAGGGTTTTGTTAAATATAATCCGGATGTTTTTTTTTCTAACTATCATCCAGATTTAGAACTGTTGGATTACAGATTTAATGGTCATAAATTCTCCCCACTCCCCCTTGAAAAAAATCTCCCCCTTCAAAAACAAGAGGCTCCTTGATCTCTAATCCAAGGATCACAAATTTGGATGATAGTTAGGAATAGACACTCCCTTTTGGCAGATACAGCGAGTGCAATTTGTTACACTCACACCTTCGCCTCTTGGGCCGCAAGGCGTGGCAATGGCGGCTTTAGACTTTGGTGGCTGAAAGCTGAGTGGGAACGGTTCCACTTTGTGCTTCCCGACCGAGCTCTGATGGAACTGGAAATACAACAAAAACTACGTCTTGGAGTGCAGAAATTACAGCAGCCAGCACTGGGCGCTGGCACTCCTTGCCCCCACACGGCAACCCTGTCCCGGAAAGGGAAATCGACCCTGCGTCCAGCTAGCCATCACCTTCCTTGTCCTCCCTCCCAAGCTCTCTTCGTGATTCCAAGTTTCCAACGGCGCGGAGGACATAAAAGCGCACGGTGTCGGTGCAGCGGAGGGGACAGTGCACATGATCAGTGGCAGCCAAAGTTGCCTGTCATAACTCGTCGCGTTCCGTAGCACTGCCTACCTGCAAACCACGCGCCCCGTCCGTCCGTCCGTCCGTCTATATACAACCGCGCAATTACTGCTCGCGCACTAGTGCACTACACAGGTGGAAGTTTCAGCTCACGGGGTTCTTCTCGCGATGGAGAGAGGGAGGACACCCGCTGCTGCCGCGCTTGCGCTTCTTCTCGTCTTCCTGCTGTGCTTCCCCGCCGCGCTCGCCGCCTCGCCGTCGCCGGCAGCGGTGAAGGTTAGTTCTTGTCTCCCTCGCTTCTTCCTTCCGATCCTTAATTTGCGACCTTCCTTCTCTAATGACCCCTGCTCTACGATTGTAGCAGCTACCTTTGTTTCTTAGACGCATTGTAGCACTTAGGGCATCCAAGCTGTAAACTAGGACTCATAAACAGTTTCTAAGTTTATCATTTGCCTTTAAGATCGGGCCCATAATTAAAATAAAAAATTTCCTTTTCTATTGGCCTCTTTTATGGCAGGTAGGCCTTGCAAAATTTTTTTGTTTTTTTTTTGCTTTAAGATAGCCTTCAGGACTGAAGGCAATGCCAGACGTTTTTGTTTGAAGACAGCCTCCTACAGTGTTTAGCGTTGTCTCCAAGCTGCTTCTCTCTCTCTCTTCTTACGAGATACAGCCTTTTCAAACACTGTAGATGCGCTTAGGGCATCTCCAACAGTATGAGCTAGTTACTAGCTCTAAGACAACTTCTCCAATAGTACTAACTATAGCACATAGCTCATAACATAAATAGCTTTACATGACACTCTCACATAATCTTGGAATGTGTGTATGAGACTAGCTCTTGATCAAGAGATAACTTTTCTCTCTCTTCTATTAAAATATGAAATAATATGCTTAGAGCTAGCTCATAAGTCACTGTTGGAGATGCTCTTAGAGCAAGTTTAAAATAGAAGAGGTGGCTGCCACCTCTAGGACTAGCCAAATAAGTAAAAAGAGTACACGTGGCTCATGGTGGAGGTAGCTAATACAATAAATTGAGTAGATGTTACCTCTACTAAAGCACCCAAACATTTAATACTTGCATAAATATATCAGGGGTCACCTTTTGCATGAGGGGCAGCTTTCCTCTCTCTCCTCGTATGATGTGCTAGAGGTCACCTCTTGCATGGGGGGCAGCTTGGCTCTCTCTCTCCTCTTTTCTCTCTCTTTCACATAGAATTGTGTTGACGTGAATTTCGCTAGAGACGACCTAATCAGCATTATTGTACTTGCTCTTACGCCGCTAATGCATGTAATGTGGTTTCTTGCAGGCGCCGCACAGGCACTCCGGGCTGTCCCAAGCAGGTACGACGGCCGTTTGCAATGTCCGATTCTGACAAAATTCAGGCGCGCTGAGGCTTGATTTGCGTGCTTTCCTTTCCTATGTGGTTTTCTGAATCCTGGGCATGATGAATGTTTGCAGAGTGCCCTGGCGCGTGCCAGTACCGGTGCTCGAAGACGCAGTACAAGAAGGCGTGCCTGACGTTCTGCAACAAGTGCTGCGCCAAGTGCCGCTGCGTGCCGCCGGGCACCTACGCCCACAAGGACGCCTGCCCATGCTACAACGATTGGAAGACCAAGGAAGGAGGCCCCAAGTGCCCATGAGCTGAGCCCTGGTTTGGTTTAGTGGAGTACAAGATAAGCTAGGAATCCATCCACTGGTCCACAGTGCCCTTGCTTATTTCAGTGGTATTTGTCAGTCTGATCCATTGATCAGCTAGCGTTATTTTCTTTCTTGGACTCGATGGCTAGGGGGAAATGATCCACGAGACCACAAGTTATCTGTTTCGGCGAATGAATCTGCATTTCCGATTGCTGCATGGCCAAAATTGTATGGCGAGTGTCTGTTGATTTTTTTTCTCTCTCTTTGAGAGAGAGAGAGAGAGGGGGGGGAAGGGGTTCAGCTTGAAAATTGGAATTTCTAGTGACGCAAACGAACAGCATTGCTCGTTCTAGGCTGTGAGCACGCGAGGGGGTAGGCAATTGCGTGCCTCCAGCCGCGTATGTGTTGGGTAAACCTTTCTTCTTCTTGTGCTTTTACTGCAACGATCTACAGACACGTACAGCGAGAATGCCTCTACGAGCATGCCGGACGAGCGAATCTAATGTCTCAAGCCACCTGACCGATCCAAATTGTTTCAACGGTAATTTAACCTCGAAAGGGCAATTTTTTTAGATAAAATAAACAAGAGAATTGGTTTTATGTTTTTCTCTCTAACAAAAGTAATAATAATTTCAAAGCACATAAAGAGGTAAGCAATATCTATTCACTATTCATTGTATTTTAAAAATTATATAAATCACTATTAAGAAAAATATAAAAGCACTTCTCAGTAAACAAAATTAAAATATGAAGCAAGATGTTGTAAGCTCAAAAAAAGGTTTTGTTAAACATCATCTGGATATTTTCTTTCTATCTATCATCCAGATTTAGAACTATTGGATTAAAGATCCAATGACCATGAATTCTCCCTCTCCCCCTAATTCTGTCCCCTCCCTTTTGAAAAAAATCTCTCACCTTCAAAAATAAAAAACCCTTTAATTTTTAATCTAAGAGTCATAAATTTAAATGATAGTTAGAAATATTCCGTTAATGTCTAGATACTCTCTAAAGTTGTAAAGTTGAACGCTAAGATACCATGAAGGAAATGCAGCGATGCACATAGCCGGCCCGGCCTAAATTACACAGATTTCAGCCCGACACGGGTGCTGGTGACCCGAGCTGGAAATTACAGCCCGTTGGGTAGCCACAGAGGCAAAACCAAAACGCTTCGACATCTGTGCAGCTATCGCGTTTTGCGAACCAATATAGGCCCGGCCCAGCCCTGCCCTGCCCTGCCGGCCGCGCATCCACCAGTGCACGGCGATCCAGGCGGTTGGTTTCTGCGAGGCAGCACATTGAGCGACGACAGCCGTTGGATCAAGCTCGTCCATCGCCCATCCCCTCCCCCCGATCCCCGAGCCGAGAATGCCTCAACGAGCATGCCGGGAGGGTGACAGAACGCGTGTGAGGTTTCTGTGGAATGGATTCGTCCGGTATTTTTTGTGGGATGGCATGCTACCGAATTTTTGAGGAATATTCTCTTAGGAGGGACCATTTTCTTCCATTCCATTCTCCCCCATTCCACCAACCAAACAGCTGGATGACCTCAAAATTGGAACGTGACCATTCCATCCCTGGATCATCCTAGCATCCAAACACACTCATGTCTCAAGCTACCTGACTCATCCAAATTGTTTCAACGGTAATTTAACCTTGAAGGGGCAATTTTTTTTAGATAAAATAAACATGAGTAATGGTTTTTATGTTTTTCTCTAATAAGAGTAACACTAATTTCAAAGCACATTAAGAGGTAATCAATATCTATCCACTATTCATTACACTTTAAAAATTATATAAATCACTATTAAAAATATATAGAAACACTCCTCCGTAAACAAACTTAAAAGATGAAGCGAGATGTTGTAAGCTGAAAAAAAGTTGTAAATTTGAACGCTAAGATACGATGAAGGAAATGAAGCGTGCACATAGCCGGCCCGGCCTAAATTATACAGATTTCAGCCCGACACGGGTGCTGGTGACCCGGGACCAGCCCAGACAAGCTGCCCAGCCCAGACCAACTCAGCCCAGCCCAGCCGGCCGCTCATCCACCAGTGCACGGCGATCCAGGCGGTTGGTTTCTGCGAGGCAGCACAGTGAGCGACGGCAGCCGTTGGATCAAGCTCGTCCATCGCCCATCCCCTCCCTCCGGTCCCCGAGCCGAGCTCTCCGCCTCCCTGTCCTGTCCATTCCATCTCCCTCCTGTTTTTTTTTCGCTTCCCCCCCCCTCCCCAATCCAAACCCAAACCCAAAACCCTCGCAAAACCCACCTCCTCCTCCAATGTTGCAGTAGCTTCGCCGCCGCCTCGACCCCTTCCTCCTCCTCCGATGGCCCTCTCCGCCGCGCTCCGCCTCCCGCTCCCGCGCCTCCTCCTCGGCCCCTCCGCCTCCCTCCTCGGCGCCGCCTCCCGGCGCCGCGCCGCCTCCGCCGTCTCCGCCCCCGCCCTCCGCTTCCTATCCTCCGTCTCCTCGAACTCCTCGCGTTCCGTGCGTCCCCACCGCTCGCGCCGCCGCGCCCGGGACGATGAGCGCGCGGCGGCGGCCGCCACCGGCGGGGGTGGAGAGGGAGTGGCGGTTACGGAGCGGGTGGTGCCCGTGGAGCTCCACAAGGAGGCCACGGAGGCATACATGGCCTACGCCATGTCGGTGCTCCTTGGCCGCGCGCTCCCCGACGTTCGCGACGGGCTCAAGCCCGTCCACCGCAGGATACTGTGAGGAGCTCCCTCTCCCCTTCTCCCCTCCTCGTTTACCCCAACTGCTCAGTGTGTGGCTTGGCGTGTTGGATTAAGTGCTCTATGGGATTTATACGTTTCTAAAGTGTTTTTTTTTCTGATTGATTGGGTGTGCTTCAGTTTGTTTAGAGGCTAGGCTGAAGTTGATGGGGAAATTGCACATATACCCCATAGTTAGTAGGCACTTGATTGGGTTTAAAGCTGGATCGTTTATTGAACTCTATTAGCAATCGTATCGTATTTGGATGACAACGTCGAGCCTGTTCACCTTGGCCATCCCGTTAATTCATGCTACTTTATAATAGCTTGGTGTAAGTTTTCTGGACAGTCTGGTTTCGCCACATGCTTGGTAGGAAGTAAGCAGGAGCTACTTATAGTGGACGAGAAATGGTTAGAGTTGTACAACCCAAAATTGCATTGTTTTTGTTGTAAGAATGGAAAAGTTCCAACTCATTTGGGTTCGGCAAAAAGGATACGTAATTTGGTGTTTTTTTCTCACTTTGATCATAGTTGGGGGGATCTTCATTGCTGAACTTAGTTAGGCATGGATTTTATCGGCACCTCTTTGTAAGAATTGCCTTGATAGCCATTGTGGCAATACTAGTGTGTCTAGTAAGTCAGCAGTCTGCAGCATATTTAAGTGAAGAAATAAACTAATGTGTAGTAGACCACTCTTAGTGTGTTGAGCTAAGCAATTGACTGGCCTTTCATCAGTTTGTCGAAACTTTGTATGATGTAGCTGTTTTTTGTTTTAGTCTTTTTATTGGCCTTGCTCCATCCTATTTGAGCGAATTTCTTTTTTCCCCCTGCAGCTATGCTATGCATGAGATGGGTCTTGCATCCCGTAAGCCATTCAGAAAATGTGCAAGAGTTGTTGGTGAGGTATGCAAGTAGGAACTTCTTATATTCATTGCTCATTGTGGGAGATTCGATGCTTATAATATGTTTTTTTGTTTCTGTTGTGCCATGTTGTTAGCTTGATCTTTCTTACCTGCCTATATAAGAATTTGTTTGATATTAATAATATGCTCATGCTTAAAGCTTGGGAGGATGCATAGAAGCACTACTCAGAAAGCTTTTGTGGAGTACCAATGAGAAATTTGATGGAGGGGCGGGAACCAGGATTAGAACTTGTTTTTTGTGTGTGGGGTGAGGGGGGATGTGGATTCACTGCCTACAGTCCTATTGCAGCTGCACAAAGGGTTTGAAAAAAATCATCTTCCAAATTGACTACCATTAAAAAAGGAGGCAGATTATAATGTATATCAGCCTTCCAACTTGACATGGTTATAATGTATATTTGGCAAATGGCACGTCGTAAGTCAAATTAGCGAAAAATGACATCTGTGGTTAGATAATTTCACAGGGTACCAATACCATTGCCTTTGCCTCTTTTGATAAATGAAAACATGTTCCAACTTTGGTTGACTTTCAAATCTTCGGGAGATATATGTAGGCATATCTGTACGTTGTTGAACAATATTGTTACTTTTGCATGCTATTTTTTATTAACTATTCATAATTCTTGCAGGTACTAGGTAAGTTTCATCCTCATGGAGATTCAGCCGTTTATGAAAGCTTAGTGCGAATGGCTCAGGTAACATTCTGTGGAATATGGACGTTATTATGTTAGTGTGTTAGTATGTTCTTCTGTGTTTACATGAGCGACATCTAGCAAGGTCTAAGCTAAAAAGAAAGAACAGCGGTCAGTTTGGGTCTGCCCAATAAGCAGATGCTGATTGATCCTCATTTAAACTTGGGCACCCACAGTATATAGCGATTGTTCATGACTTGGAGCCAATCTTAGATGGTGTTTGGATGAGGGAGATTTCTTCAGGAATTTTTTGGGATTTAGTCCTAAGGATTTGGATCCAAATCCCCCATATCCAAACAGGCCCTTTGTGATTAGGACTACTGAAGTATGTTATACCCTCTGGACGCCTTGCTCACCCTATCAGTTTATATGAAAAATAACAAAGGAGTTCAGTTCCTTTTAGACAGATACTTGGATATTTCAAATTGCACTTCAAAGTAACCTTTATTTTCTTGTCAATCATTATGTATTTAGAATTTACTGTGTCATATCTCAGCTTTCCATAATGTTTGTTGGAGCTCAGCTCCACTCCAGATCATTGTGGGGAGTTCCCATTTTGGTTTTCTCTATTTCAGCCTGCTGTCAACTGTCAGATTTGCACACTTTATTGTAAACTGTAGAGCTTTTTTCTGATGCAATCTTGCAGGACTTTTCAATGAGGTACCCACTTGTTCAAGGACATGGAAACTTTGGCTCAATAGATGCTGATCCCCCTGCTGCAATGCGATACACAGAGTGCCGCTTGGATGTAGGTTTTGGTTCATTTGAATTTTGTTAAGTGAGCTAAAATTCAATTGTTTATCTTGCCTTAGGTTCCACTTTCTTGAATTTTTTTTTAATCTTTAGGCTCGCCTTTTGGTGTCAGTTTCTTGTCATCATTTCGTAGGCAGTAAGTATTCATGGTTAGACATCAGCCTGTGTGTTCAACAATCAACATTATAGGTCCATTTTTTGAAATTGCGATTTGACCATTTTTTAATTCACTGTTGTAAAGTTTTGTTTATATAATTTATTTCCTGTTTCTTTACCTTTTTACAATATGGAAAACTGGAAATATCTTATAACCCTTCTTTATTATTGATTGTATCTTGTGTGGTTTCCTTAAAAACCATTGTTCATTGATCTTTTTTCATTTTTTGTCCATGTTACAACCTTTTTTCCTTGCAAGGAGTCCATGCTATAACTTAAGCTAATTGCTAAGATATTATCTGTGGTATTTTGTTTCCTCGGATTTTTTTCTTTCGAATGTTTACGTACCACTTTGTGGGATTTTTCTTCAAGAAAGGGCAATCATATGTTTAGTCATTGAACTTTGAGGCTTGGTCCATTTAATCCTTAAGTTTTTGTAAGGAACCAATTAATCCTTCACCATGCAGACAAAAAATGCTTGCAGCCTGCTAAGGACAGCTCTTATGCTATGGTACTTCGGGTGCATGCTTAACAAAATACAGTTGTGCATTGTAGATTGAGTGGGATATTTAATGGAGAAAATTTGTTCAGTGCCATCGCAAAGATCCGCGACTTGGAAAATACCATCGCAAAGGAGAGTGGCTGCAAAATATCATCGCAAACCCGAAAACTATGGAAAATATCATCGTCGTGACATTTTCTATCCAAAACAGTCGTTAGAGCCTTTCTTGGAGAGAGAAAAATTAATAGATACCAATATTGCCCCTACGTTTCTTGGGTCCCACAAGCAGTGAGATAAAGAGAGAGAGAGAGGGAGGGAGAAACAGGGAGGGTGGCCTTTCTTGGGTCCAATAGGCAGTGATACAGAGAGGGAAAGATCGCGCGCGAGAGAGAGAGGGAGAAACAGGGGAGGGCGGCGTGACGACAATTGCTCCAGCGATCGGCAGCGTGGCGGGCATGGGAGACGGCCTGAATGGGTTTGGAGGGGCCTCGGGATGGTGTCAGGAGGCGGCGTTGCGGCTGATTGCGCACGGCGGAGGCGTGGGTGTTGAGCAGGGCAGCTAGCGGTGGTGGGGCGATAGCACCGAAGAAGAACTAGTGAGCGCAACAGCAAGGAGACGTTAAGGGGAGTCCTCTGGTGGGGTTGGTGCATCCGGAGAGAGCCGGAGGTGGTGGGGTGATGGCGACGGAGGAGAAGCAGCTGACGGTAGTAGCATCCCACGGTGAAGAATCGGCCAAATCGGAGCGGGGGTTAGATAGACGGGACGGTGGATACGGTGTAGGTGCGAGGAATTCGGAGAGGCTCACGGAGAACGAAGAAATCGGCGGCAATGGCGGTTTGAATGAAGTCAGGGAAGACGGTGAAATCCCAGTGAAGAGCTGCGAGAAATGCAAAATTGGTTGAGGGGAAAAGTTAATGGTGTTTGGGAACATGATGTGACACGAAGATTTAAAGGAAAGGGTGCGACCACGCCACGGGACAACACCAGCATGATCTCTGTGGTGTAGACCATGAGATGACGAGGCCGTATGCCCGTATCTGACCTTGATGCCAGCGTTGCTGCGGCCGACCATGATTGCTGTGTATCTACTTGCAAGCGCCATGACGAGGGGCCCAACGAAGAAGATGCCGTTGGTGAGCGCAATAGTCAGTTAGTGGCCGAGGACGTTGGACGTCCAGCTAGCCAGCAACGTACCCTACATACGAGAGCATGTTGAGGGCACCGGATCTGATGGGCATTTCAACACAAGAAACAGAGGTCGTGTTGGATCTGATGGGCATACTGTATCCCATGAGCACGGAGGCCATGGCCGCAAGCACGGCGTAGAAGCGAGAGGATGTTGATGGCGCCGGTTATGGCTCTATAGTGATTCGATGCAAGATTTGATGCATGAGAGGAAGAAGAAAGCAGAAGTTTCGCGAGGGCAAAAAGGTCATTTCGCACCCCCAATGGCAGCCTGGTCACGGAACCCTCATGGTAATGGCATTTCCAAGAATTTTGCCCTTCATGATGGCATTTACTCATGTGTGCGCTTCGCGTTGGTATTTTCCAACACACGATTCTTTGCGATGGTATTGAACAAATTTGGTCTGTTTAATAAAATAACATTAACATTTTGGCATGTAAATTTAGCAAGAAAAGATGCATGTCCAGTTTATCTTCTAATTTTTAATCTATTTGAGTTAAATATACATGCAAAGGTTGAATGATGTATATCTATTATATTTGACTTGCCCTCTCATAATGTACACCTATGTTCTAGTAAATGTGCAAGTCAAAACAGAAAATGTACAACTTTATTGTACTAATGCACATCCTAAGCACCATAGTATTTTTTTTGGAGGAAAATAGAATTTTGTTTTTGAAGGAACTAAGCACCATATGATTGTTCTTATTAAGCAGTATACACCTCAAAGAAATGGACCTCGATAGATCAAAAGCTTTTCTCCCTAGTGCCTTCTAGAATGGCTTTATTGTTCATTGATGTCAACTAAGAACACAACATATGTAAAAGAATGGGAGTGGGGATAGACAGCCAATTTTATGCTTGAGGTTTCATCGAATACTTTTTTGTATGTATGTGCAACATGTGGACATTAACTTCTGCTAAATGTTGGTAGTTAATTGATATTGTTTCCCATTTTCACCAGAAAAAGCTGATGGATCATCTTGTTATTTTGCAGTCATTAACAGAAGCCATGTTCCTGACTGATCTGGAGCTGAATACAGTACATCTTTGCGCTTCAGTTCTTTTGTGCCTTTCTCTTTGTGTGTGTTTGTGGTTGTCGGTTGTTCCTTTTTCTTATCCATTTCATGCCACTATTTGTCATTGGACAGGTTGACTTCGTCCCAAACTTTGATAATTCACAGAAAGAACCATCTCTGTTGCCAGCCCGTGTTCCATCTCTATTGTTGAATGGATCTTCTGGAATTGCAGTATGAGTTCTGTTATGCTTTTAAGAATGAGTCTCTCATTTGGACATTTATTGATGCCAAAAAATGTGATGCTCTGGTAGTAATTCTTACTAATGTGTTATTGTCTTAGGTTGGAATGGCAACAAATATTCCTCCTCATAATCTGGGGGAACTTGTTGATGTACTCTCTACTATAATTCAAAACCCTGAAGCTACAGTAAGTATTCTATCATTGTCTCCTTTTGTTCTTTATCTGTTAATAGCCTCATAGTCCATAGCATGATGAATCCATAAATATACACTTCTCATGATCGGCGGTGGCAAGGCTAAGCACTCTTCTGATGTCTGATGGACCTTTACCGGTGGAATTTACCTACGAATGTTCATATAAATTAAGGAAAAAGAACTTTGTTTTGCATGGAGATTGATGTAGTCATATTGCTTGCTTGTGATCATGTCCAAAGCCTTGGAAGTAGAAATGAAATGCTCGTTGTCTCTGACTGTTCTTTTGTTCCTCATAACATTAAATTAAATGGTTAATGGTTCTCTGGTAGAAGACAGTAGGGCCACTGGGCCAGGATACTAGCAGTGGGCCATTGCGCCTGCCCAGTATACTTGCTTGTAGCAGGTTAGGTACTGGCCAATTGTAGGTCCTGCCATGTTGGTAAATTGGATTTTGCCTGGAAAACCTTCCCAATGGTTGACCTTAGTAGCTGAATGTTGGAATAGCTCCTTACATCAAACTGAAATGTATGACATTTACACATTCACGCCCCTGAGCTGTAGATGCAATGGTAGTTTATTGTTAAATATCTGCTAGTCCTAATTTTTGAGCAGAACAGCAATCTCTTTGTGTAGTTTGAGAGTTTAAGATGACTCATTAGTATCCAGGTGACTAGGTCATACAGTATATGATTACAACTTAGAAGTGAGCTCTTCCAGTCTGACAAGTTTACTGAAATAAGGTCAACATTTGTCACTATAAATTAAATATAAGTAGTTCTAATGTTTGATTGTTTTTCAAATTATGCTATGCCCAATAATTTTCTGATTTCGGTGCATCACTTAAGATATACCCATTCAATCTTAGTGTTTGATGCCTGCATCGTTTGAAATGTCAAAAGCTAATGACATTGGTGTAGTCATGGCAGGATAAATTCTTAGATTCACAGGAGTGGATTGTTGCTCTTGAATGGATTTCTGTTCACTTCCATTACTATTATTTCTTTTGCTTCTGCATTTGTAGATTTCTCATAATCTTGATTGCGCTTTTATGTTCAATTTCTGTCGTATGTAAGCTCCAAGAACTACTAGAATGCATGCCTGGTCCTGACTTTCCTACAGGAGGGATAATTATGGGAAATCAGGGGTACTTTATTCTTTTTTTCTTTGCTCTTATTTATCTTTACTCTTTCTGTACTAAGCCACTAACTCTGTGTTGTAATTTTTCCTGCTTAAATAGTATTTTGGAGGCCTATAAAAGCGGGCGCGGTCGAGTCGTTGTGAGAGGCAAAACCGATATCGAAACAATTGATCAGAAAAGCAAGCGCAGTGCTATTATAATTAGAGAGGTTCTGCTGCACATTGCTTTCAGAGCAATGTCTTTGACATTTATTTTTCTACCTGTTTGCTTTTTTTGACAGTCTTGCATACCTGGTTAGTTAAGAAGGAACATACTGTCTAATTTGTAATTTTGTATAATTGCAGATTCCGTACCAAACGAACAAATCCACTCTTGTGGAAAGGATAGCTGAGCTTGTTGAAGAAAAGGTACTGTACTTTGATTTGGGACAGCATTAGTTATATAACTTATATTTCTCTTATCTTACGCTTGTCTTCTGAGGAATGAGGATATTTTCAAAAGAGTGTAGGTTGTTATTCCTTTTTTTTAAAAAAAACTATTTTAGGTAATTATTCTTGCTGTGGCCTGTGGGTTTTTGAGTTTATCCATAACAGCCAAGACATAGCAAGACATAAGCCAGCTGGTTGGTCCTAACTTAAGCTTATTCTACTCATAATTTTAAGATGAAGATAGATTAAGCATGCCCTTAATGTGAATCCTAGTATTGCTACCACCAAAGCTACACATTAGCAATCCTATTTTTGCTAATATTTCTTACGTGCAGGTATTAGAAGGTATCAGTGATATTCGGGATGAAAGTGACCGCTCTGGAATGCGAGTAGTAATTGAGGTTTGCACTATATTCTTTGTTCTATCCTCTATGCGCTGAGCTTATATTCTTCAGGGTAAGATTGAATCAACCAGGTTCTAGGGATACTAATTATCTTATTGTTTATGTGGGATCCACTGTATTTTCTGGCACAACGTTCCAGCTGAAAAGAGGTGCAGATCCTGCTATAGTCCTGAACAACCTATATCGTCATACAGCTTTGCAGTCTAGTTTTAGCTGCAACATGGTAGCGTAAGTATGCTTTAACCATTTATACAATCCTGCGACTTTCTTACATTTGGTTGTGTGTTCTGCGGCAAAAAGGAAGACAGTTAATTATTCAGATAGTGCATAGAGTTTGTTCTTCATTTTCTTTTCTGATGCTGCTTCTTTGGTCAAGTTACTTTAGAAGTGCTTCATTTCATTCAATACTTTTAAATATCCAGACTTAGGATGTTAATCCCAATTCATGTTTTAAAATTTATATCATAAAACTATCTTAAGGTACACACAAAAAAAGAAAACTTAAATCGACCAACTGTGTTATCCTCTCTTATAGGGGAATAGATAGCACATATGCTTGTCCGTCAAACGTGATAGTTCTCCTTGAAGCATTCAAGCATAGTATCAGCCCGTTCTCTATCTTTTCCTCTCTTTGCATTTTGAGCTTGAAACAGAATCATCGTCCTTATTTTGATTACTTGAAATATTAGGGAAAAAGGGAGCAGCTGTAGCTTGTGAAATTTAATACCATTCTAATGATGCTTCCGTTAGTATTTGACAGAAGAACTTATTAAAGTCTAAAGATCTCAT
Organism: Dendrocalamus latiflorus; assembly: GCA_017311315.1. NCBI lineage: Eukaryota > Viridiplantae > Streptophyta > Magnoliopsida > Poales > Poaceae > Dendrocalamus > Dendrocalamus latiflorus. Next base: position 2,234,694 of record CM029631.1, read on the forward strand.
ATTAAGCATGTATGCATCCCTATATGCAGACGATCTGATGACCAAAATAAAATATTTTAGATCTTGGTCTGCGTGTTTGAGCTCTTAATCTTCTGATTATACTATTTACATTTTTTTGGTATTGCTGCCATTGCAATTTTAAACAGCAAGAAACTTTAACCGTTCTTACATCTCTTTTTTTCTTGACTTGTTCAGTATTCTTGATGGGCAGCCAAAATTGATGGGACTGAAGGAAATTCTTCAGGTGCTGTTATGTTCATCTGATCTGATCCTTCCTATTCCATGTCATGATCCATGAATCCAGTATGTGTGTTTGTTTCTAAATATTGCACTAGGGCATATATGTTTATTTGCTTTCAAGTTGCAAATGCTAATGTGCTATGCTTAATACCGTGGTATTAAAGTAGCATTGGACAGTGTTACAAAAATAACCTTCAGGAGTTAGCCCCCCCCCCCCCAAGTCTACTCCAATGATTTCTGACTAAAATTGCTGGCAACAGTAAGTGGTTTATGTCGCTTGGTTTGAGCGTAATTACAGTCTACTCCAATGACTTCTGATTGTGTGTTTATCACCAGTATTTTGAATAGCAAACTGGGCTGTGAGAACTAGTTGAATCAAGCTGGGCGCTATACATGCCTATATCTGATAAATAGTTTCATATTGCAACAAAAATGTTATCTTTTGTAGTGTACTTATATTATCTTCTCTACACTAAAAACATCATAGTCCTTACCATTTTCATGTGCATTTTAGTATCCTTATTCTACATGTTCCTGTATACAACTATCATTGATTACTAGCATAAAATCATAAATGATCTTGCCAGTTATGAACTTTCGTTCTAATTGCCAATTTTAAACTTGGCTGTGCTTTAGGCGTTCCTTGACTTCAGATGTTCTGTTATTGAAAGGCGTGCAAGGTTTAAGCTTTCACAAGCTCTAGACAGAAAACATATTGTGGAGGTAAATTGGTTTGGATGGGTTACCTTGTTTGGACATGTCAGAGTTCAATGGCTAATTGACTTCTTCCTACAGGGCATTGTTGTTGGTCTTGATAATTTGGATTCTGTAATTCAAATAATACGAGAAACATCAAATCATGCTCTGGCTACGGAAGCTTTAGTCAAGGGTAACGCCTTCCAGTTCTATTTCGGCAGGCTTATTTGATTTAGTCATAATGCAGATCTTTCCATGAAGTGAATCTGGAAATTGTTCAATGCTGTAATTCTCACCACCACCTTAATTTTCTCTACTACAGTTCCACCTAAAGCACTTGATTGAGTACTTGCTACTGGTTATATCTTCAGCTTTCAGCTCTAATGAAGCCAATTAGCTTAAAAATAAGCTTAGTTGCATTTGTTATCTGATTACTCCTTGAGATTCCATGGTAGTAACTGGGGTTCAAGCTATAATTACCTATTATAATGCACAGTCACAAAGTTGTTCAGTTCTTCCTGCAACATTCAACTCTGCAGTAGAAGGTCACGAAACAGCACTTGTTTTGGGTTAGTGTTGTCCTAGGTAAGAAATAATGAAAATTCAAGAAATGAAAAAGTGATCTTGATTTCTGCAGTAGTCTGGCGGGCCACTAGAAAGGTGTGCTGCAACTCCATGCGCACCTTATATGTTTTAGTGATTTTATTAGAAACCTGCACTCATATCCTTTCAATTTTCCATGCTAGTTAACACTGGCTTCTTGATTTTGCATTCTGTGGAAGTTTTAATAACATGGTCAGTTTAATGAAATCCTTGATCTAGATTTCCCGCGGGGAAAAAATCCATGGGCGAGTATCTTTTCATTAAGAAACAGAGCAATCACCTGTGGGGTTGGTTCTTCATGTATTAAACACATTAATATCCATTCTCATGGTGGAGTAAATGTCAAATAACATGCTATTTTCTTTTAGAAGGGTAAGCACAACATAAAAATGCTTACTGCTGGATTATGTAAGATATTGTGAATCACTGAGTTGTGACACATCCGTCTATAAAGATATTTTACCCTGAATTACATTCGCAGAATATGGTCTATCGGAGAGGCAAGCAGAAGCCCTGTTGGACATCACACTAAGGAAACTTACTTCCCTTGAGGTTTCTGTGTTTGGATTTCATTATCTTAACAGTTAATCAAACTTATTTCCCGTTTCCGCTACTTAGAGAAGCTGAACGGGACTCTGTTTATTGCAGCGGAAAAAATTTGTTGATGAAGCTAAATCTTTGTCGGAGGATATTTCTAAGTTAAATGAGCTCCTCTCAAGCAAGAAGCTTATCTTTCAGGTTTGGCATTTTAGCCTTGTTACTAAGACTTCAGCTCATTTTGTATGCATGTTTATCTTTTGTTTGCTCTATATTCATGTGGCACCTATTTAAAGTGTAAACTACTGTCTAAATTATACCAGGCTATCTTCTGAACTGTACAAACTCTTTTCTTAATAATAAAAAAGTTTTAACAATGATTTCAAAATTTCTGCAAGTTTGTTGGTAAAGAATAGCAATGTTTACATGTGAGAACATAAATACCTGGTCGTAAAACATTGGCCTGCCATAATCTCATATTACAGCCCATGGCCCTTAACTCCTGATTCCTGGACATATTCAATGGTTCTTTTAAAGGGGCTATCCATGTTCTTTCCATCAAATTTTGTCTGAACTGGACCTTTCTTCTATGGCCTTCTCCATTAAAGTCCCTCCTATGCATGAGGTGCATGTGTCACCATTGGTTAACCATGTTTTTGGGAACTAATTAGTATTATGGTTTGGCAAAGATCATCTTGCTTTGGAGTCAGGTTTACTAGTCAATACAGAATACCAATTTTAACTAGATGATTTAGCTCTGACCATTCATTATTTTCCCCCACTGTGTGATTGATGTTATGGACACTGTTATGTGCGATCCATGTTATGGTCCTTCACTCCTTCCTGTCATGCCACAGTACTTTTATAGAGAGAGTAATTGGTTTTTGAAAAATCAACACCGTTGCTGTTATCTAGGAAGTCTAGTTTAGTTTTGACTTTTGACTGATCAGTATAGTTTATGCCCATTCAAGCCACTGTACAGTCAATACTCAATAATATCTTCACTTTTCTCTTAATGTGATTTAACTTCCACATAAGTGGTAAAAACGCTTTCTATGCTTCATAATTTCTTTGCGGTTACTGATTTGCTACCTGGGCTTAATATCTTATTTCACTGCTAGTTATTAACTCTTTCTTCTGGTGTATTAGCTTATCGAAAAAGAAGCAGCTGATTTAAAGAACAAATTTGCTACCCCACGACGTTCTTTCCTGGAAGATTCAGCAAGCAGTGAAGTTGATGATATCGATATTATTCCCAATGAGGAAATGCTTTTGGTGAGAAACACATTTCTGTATGCTTATGGAGTTATGGTCCAAGATAGATTTGTGCTTAGATATTTTTCTTTATCTTTTTGCACCTCCTCATCTGACAAACATTTGGCACCTGAAGATTCTTAGTGAGAAAGGCTATGTTAAGCGGATGAACCCCAACACCTTCAATTTACAACATCGAGGAACAATTGGAAAATCTGTTGGAAAGATGCGAATGAACGATAGTATGTCCGATTTCATTGTCTGCCAAACACACGATCATGTTCTTTATTTTAGGTATGTGAACTGGGACACATTCTTATAATAGTTAAATCTTCTAGCATGTTAGAAAGTTTGATGCCTTTTATTTGTTGTCATCATTGGTTGTCCTTTCTAAGTGTTAGGACAACACATCTCAGTTCAATTGTATGTTTTAGAACTTTAGATGACTTTGAGAAGTTCCGATGTGAAATGTGCATTGTGTATTAAAACAACCAAGTTCGCCGTTAGAAATTAATATGTGAAATTGCAACGACAGATAATATCTGTCTGATGATCTCTAGAACATGCTTTTCGTTTGATATTTATGTTAAGGGTATTAGAGATAAGGGTATTAGTGCTGGGTTTGCAAAACTACGGATTATTGGCTATGACTGGTTTGACCACTGAGGACTGGTGTTTGGTTAACTGCCTGGTCCATTTAGGGGTCGGGGATTTAGTACTGTTTGTGCTGATTTATGGATGATTTTCAACTAGTCTTGCTGAGTTTTGCATCGTTCATGTAGAATAATATTATTTCAGGGTAGCATTTGAAAATAATAAGATCGAATGCCCAGGTTTCACCTGAAATTGGCTAATACCTGTGGACAATTGCCAGGTCTTGGCTGGTCTGGTTGCCTTGTCCTAAGTAGAGTTGTTGACTGCCTTGTACCTTTGATAACAAGTACTGTTTTGGTACTGAACTGGTCATTTTCTGGCAGTGTGACGTGGGTGTCCAATTTAAATACAAACATGAGAATTCGTCTGTTGGATTCAATACACTCTCAAAACTAAGATTATGGGATTTTAGTGTTTACATCTATAAGAGCAACAAAAAAATTGACATCAAGCGAAGCAGATGCAAGAGGGGTTTAGCATTTAGTGCTGCTATGCTGGCTAGATCTGAAAGGGTCAATTGGAGGAACAAAGGGGGTGGGTGTGTGGGGTCTTGGTCTAGAAGTAAAAGGGAACGCAGAGGAGGGTGGAGGAGGCTTGCTAGATCTTGGAAGGAGAGGATTGCAGGCGAGGAACTGGTGAGAGGGGAATGGAACCTTGTAAATCCTCGTTTGGAACAAGGGAAATTCCTCCCATTCCTGTCTGAATTGAACTTTTTCCTGTTAAATTCCTGCGTTCCAAACAGGTCATTGCGGGTCGGTGGAAAGAATTGATTCAATTAAGGAGGTGGAGGAAGTGATTCAATATTAAAAATAGTTCTTGTCTACCAATACCTGGGAGGTGGATGGAAGTGATTTGAGTCAAGACTAGAATTAGTTTTTGTTAGATAAATCCGCTAGTCGTCTATTTTAGAGTCTACTGAATTAGATATCTGTGTTCATGTTGGAATGAGACCCCTGCAAGTTCATTCAATTAAGATTGCTTACAGCTTGGCACAATAGTGACAGTTGAATAAGTCCACCCTACATAAGCTACAGCAATTTATCAATTATACTCTTGAAATATGTTTGTCGCGTTTGAAGCAGTTTATAATTTTACAGCGCTTGCCTGCACTTGCACTAAAGTCCTGCTTCATTGTTTTATGCTCTCATGTAACTGGAATGGTGTTTGATTCAGTGACAAGGGAATAGTATACTCAGCACGTGCTTATAAAATACCTGAATGCACAAGAACTGCTGCTGGGACTCCATTAGTACAGGTACAGGGATAGACATTAATTTGCCATGCTAATGCAACTTAGCAGATGACATACTGACCATTGTTGATTTTATCCCTGTTCAGCTGCTTTCTTTGTCCGATGGGGAGAGAATAACCTCCATCATTCCTGTCAGTGAATTTGGTGAAGACCAGTATCTAGTGATGCTGACCATTAACGGTTATATCAAGAAAGTTCCTCTTAATGCTTTCTCAACAATCAGGTCAACTGGGATCATTTCAATACAGCTGGTATACTGTCTCATGTGTTCGCTCATCTTCAATGTAACATACTTTTGGGTTATTGTGAATTTGTGATATATCCTTTACTATCTTAACATGTTAGGTTCCCAGTGATGAGCTCAGGTGGGTCCGTTGTTGTGGGAACGACGACCTTGTTGCCTTGGCTTCACAAAAAGGAATGGTCATAGTCAACACATGCAACAAGGTAGGTTACAAATATGCATCTTGGTGTATATTGTATTTGTGGTTTGGTATGCTCTCCTCTATCTTTTTTTAACTCATGCTTGCAAGATCGAATGCCCTGGAGACTGCTGATAGTGAAGAAACCATTTTCTTGACTGGTTTTCACTATGATACAAAGTTATGTTTGAGAACAAAATCTTAGGACTTCATTTTGATTACTCAAGTCACATGTTTACAGATTGTCTTTGCTAAATGGTAATGCTGAACATGCTACTATTTTGAAAGTATCACTTTCGGAACTGTACTCATTATCATCTCTAATAATTTTCTAAAAAGGCTACTGTTTACAAGAATGTTATTTTTCTGTGTTATACTGCTTGGTGCGAGCTAGCAGGTAACTATATTAAAGCGTAGCTCCTAGAAGCTAGGAAGTTTCAGAGGAGGCAAGCAATAATATTTAGTTCGGGTTCTCTAGGAACTATGGATCAGATTTTTGCTGTTCTCTTATTTCTGTTTGTTAGAAGTAGAACATATGCTTCTTTTGAAATGAAAATGACAGTCATCTTCCCAGTTTCCGTAAGGCCTTGTTTGGTTGGGCTGAAATCCCGGCCCATTCACGTGGATGGGCCGGGTTTTTTGTTCAAATACCTGGCCTATCCATGTGGATGAGCCGGGATTTTGACCCAACCAAACAAGGCCTAAATTTGTTATTTAGTCTCATTGGAGCTTGTTTGTCTGCTATCATGTGTCTGCCAGTTTTGTGCTTTATTAATCACTGTCAATTCCTTGTTTATATTTATGTTTGCTCTATGTCCCAGCTTCGTGCCCTTGGAAGGAGAACAAGGGGTGTTGTTGCAATGAGGCTAAAAGAAGGTGACAGGATGGCATCCATGGATATAATTCCATCAACAATGCATAAAATGCCTGAAAGATATATCAGCAGGTAGCTTCAACTAGAATTTGGGATACCAGCTCGTAATTTGCAACATTAGATAGATGGAGTTTGTCGAAATTGACTAGTTTGGTAAAATATGAAAAAAAAATGTTTAATAATCTTTTGAGAAATTTAATGTATTGATGATATATAGCTGAACTATAGGAAATTTAGCGTCTTTAACACAGTTCCAGACTTCCATCATTTATACCTTATCTGCCTGCAACTTAACCGATAAAACCGTTTTCCACTCAAAAACTTGTAAACTTACCAAGTGACCATTTACCTTTTGGTCACTGTCCTCCAGTTGAACCTCAGCCCAACATTTGAAAACTACCCTGTTTGACAACACTTTCTCATGCACAGTTGTTTGTCTATCGTCCAGTTTGGATAGTTCCTGTACCCACTACCCAAGAACTGACCTAATTATCTTTGAACTCCGTATGCTTGCTCCAGGATCAGAGATTTGAGTCCTCCATGGCTGCTTTTCATAGCTGAAAATGGTCTTGGGAAGCGTGTGCCCTTAAATGCATTCCGGCAATCAAATTTCAATAGAATAGGTTTGCAAGGCTACAAGGTATATAAATTTTCTGCTCTATCATGTTCAGTCCATCTTTTATGTATTCTGCACAAGCATTCAAAATATTCATCAATACTTTTGGTTTGGAATACCTCAAATTACAAATGCATGAAAGTACATCTAACCTGCAAAAAAAAAAACATCAGACGCTTGTTTTGTCACACTATTTGACCTCGAAGGAGTAATTGACATTGTGCTGTTTTGGCTTGCAGCTTCCACCAGACTGTCGCTTAGTTGCTGTTTTTGTCGTTGGGTTTTCACTGACTGGTAACTTTTCTGTACCTTTTTGTTTTCTTTATTGTTGCTTAACCACAAACAAAGTTGTGTTTTAATATGTTCTTTGCTGATGCCTATGAATTCATTGGCAGATGACCGTGAAAGTGATGAGCAGGTTGTTTTAGTTAGCCATAGTGGCACTGTAAACAGAATCAAGGTTAAAGATATATCCATCCAGTCTCGTGCGGCGAAGTAAATCTCTCTCTCTGTCTCTCTCTCAATACACGACATACTGTTTTCTATAGAACTATAACGACCATCTGCATACGAGCAATGTTTTACTTTTGTTTAGTGTTTCAAAAGCAAAGCTGTTCCTCATTTGAAGCATTGCTCTAAGAGAAGCTCTATATTCAGTTTCGTTTACTCTCACGAAACCTAGCTATCTTTGTGTTTCCCTCTTTCTGATTGTGCAATTGGATACTAACTCCGCTGACCTGCCAGGGGAGTTATTCTGATGAGGCTGGAGCATGCCGGGAAGATCCAGTCAGCTTCACTGATGTCAGCAGCAGCCGCGGAAGAGGTCGCGGGGGATTGATTCATACCTTACAAGAGGCGAGTAGACTCGTCTACTGAAGGAATGCCCTGCTTGTTTGTGTGCATTCCAGTTGCACACTGGGGGTGCATTTTTTGGGGGGTAGCTCAAGCTGATCGAGGCCCAATACATCGTCAGGAATCACGCGAGATTCCACGCCGAAGCATATGGCTGATTTGGACAGAACTCTATTTACCATTAACCTGTCGAGAGATGTAGGATTTGCCAGGCAGAACCCGTAGCGCGACAACAGGGCTTCAAAACGTATGTGTTGATCCTCGCCGTAATCAGTTGGTGTAAATCTGGCACGCTGGGTTGCTGAATTGGTGATTCTATGGTTAAGACCTCTTCGATGCTCGTGCTTTAGTCTTTCGGTATCCCGTGTTGTGTTGAGCAATAATTTCCGGTGGCCTTACTCGGTTTGCGCGTATGGATCTGATCTAGGCATAGCTTAAGCAACGCCGAACATGCATCGTGGTTTGGGATGGGCAGAATTAGTGATTTGTTTTGTAGATGTAACATGTAAGTAGTGATTTATATTGATGTGGTCAGACGATCGATCACTCCACTGACTGACGATCGCAAAGAAACGCGAAATAACACCATTGTGGTGTTCGACGTATGGGCTGCGATAGGTTGAGTTGTGACAATGACAATGTGGTAACTGCGAGGTGAAGCTTATTCAAAGGCTTGAACCCTTATTATCCACCCGTAGGGAACAGAAGACAAGGCATCCCGAACTGATTAATTCAACGGGAATTCTCTTTAGCTCTTAGTTCAGAAACATCTTAGGGCGCAATGTACAAACAATTGAACTATGAAACCATGACTAAAGCTCGATAGCTGTTGAGCTCGGGAAATACGTCTTACATACTGGAATGGCAACCCATCCCTAGACACCCAGCAATTCATCCAAAGGCTCCTAGCTGATCCAAATCTTAACGAAAATTTAGGCCTGCAGGGACGTAAAACGGACATTGTGAATGAACCAACAAACAAGAAAGGTGTTTAACATGGATAACTCCACAAAGAATATCTTATTATCTCCGCAAAAAAAAAATTTGGCAAGAAAAAAAGGTGTTAACATACCTTGCTGGCAATGTTGCTGGACAGCCACTCCAGACCTTCATACAATCCCTCACCTGTTGTAGCACAAGTGCTCTGGATGTACCTGTCAGCAAGATCAAGAAGTTGTTAAGCCTTCCGCTGTACTTTCAAAGCGGTATGCATCTATATGTATATTACCAAGCAAAAGGGCACAAATATGTTTCTTGTTAAAATAGAATAAAGGAGCCAATTAGATCAACTGGCCCGAATTACTCTGATGATATCTTAAAATACAGAAAAGACAAGCAAGAACTACAAGTCTGTGCATAGTTACCAGTGTCGCTGGCGAAGGGAGTGCAGTCCAAGCTTATCAGTAATTTCAGCAGCATTCATAGCATTTGGAAGATCTTGCTTGTTAGCAAACACAAGCAACACAGCATCACGTAACTCATCCTACAATCAGTGCCATGTGTATTGTAAGCACTACAAATCACATTCTTATAATGAGAAAATAAAGCTCAAAACAATAGAGGTAAACAAAATGAACAAAACAAAACCACCAACTATCGTAAACAATTAAAAAACACAGCAAATGAACAGCAGTCGTTAGACTTCGATTAAACTACAAGGAAGACTCGATACATGTTTCCAATGAGACCATCAGCACTGACCTTCCTTAAAGCAGTGATTTTGTGATTCATCAATAAAGTTCTAGTTATGTTGATTGGAATAATAGAGGTCACCTAGCATAAAAATTTACCTCGTTCAGCATCCTGTGGAGCTCATCCCTTGCTTCAACAACACGGTCCCTATCGTTGCTGTCCACAACAAAGATGAGACCCTGCGTGTTCTGGAAGTAATGCCTCCACAGAGGCCTGATCTGTTTTCAGAGAAGGAAAAATAAGACAATTTTAAACAAAGGTGCCTAGCAGATGGGAAATCTAAAAGAAACAGCGCATAAATCATCCACTGCAGGAAACCACCAGCAGCATATGAAAGAAACAGTGTCATAAAAAATAAATTGGCTAAAAATGCATAACGAGCAATAATAAAGTTGCAGAACATGTGCTCTTGGTACCTTGTCCTGACCCCCAACATCCCAGACGGTGAAGCTGATATTCTTGTACTCCACGGTTTCAACATTGAATCCTGTAATTGGAGGAGAGTCAATAACGAGAAAACGAGAGCAATCATGTTGTAGGTCAAGGTATGTTCAAATTAGTGCACTAGAGTTGCACAACCTACTTCACATGAAAAAACAGTCTGCTTTCAAGTGCAATTCCATAAAACAAAAGGTATACGGGTATTATACTAGTAGTACCAATTCTCCTAGCCATATCAAGCAAGCAAGCAATTTACGATTGCCATTATTATTCACCGTGTAGTACTCAACCTTTGCGATAACATAGCTGGCTATTTGCTGGTTAAAGTGGCTTTTACCTTGTTCACTACCTGCTGCAATAGCTGAGTAACTATCAATGGCTTCTTCCTGACACCTAAGGATATGCTTATATGGTCAAGAAGAATTGAAATGCATCAATACGAAAATTTGAGACTTAACTGCCGTTTTTCAATACGCCTATGAACAGAAGTGTACTATGTGTGATCTGTCTAGATATGAACAAAAATGCTATCGATATTCTTCTTCTGGTTATTTTTTTCAAAATTTTCATTCAGTTGCCAATGGAATTACATTGCGAACCATTGGATGTTCTACTCGTACCGCTAAGTTTTCCCAACAAAAGCAAACCTTAAATGAAGATACATATATGATGCCATGCGCGTGCAGGTTGGTGGTTACCGATGGTGGGGATGGTGGTGACGATCTCGCCGAGCTTGAGCTTGTAGAGGATGGTGGTCTTTCCGGCGGCGTCGAGCCCCACCATGAGGATCCGCATCTCCTTCTTGGCGAAGAGCCGGCTGAACAGCTTGGTGAACGTGAGGCCCATTTCCTCCTCCCCCGCCTCGCGCCCTCGCCTCGCCTCGCCTGCAACGCAAACACAATCCCCACGCGCAAATGCGATCTCAGTTTCTGCTCTTCCCTTCCGCTAGCTCAGGTCGCTACATCTACACGCCTCCCACAAGATCTGGCTCTCAATCGAACAACCGTGGAATCCTACACCTCAACGCGCGATCTAAAGGCCGGGCGCGAGAGCCGTCGGTGGATCCACAAAACAAAACGGCGCAAAGGCTTGGTAAAGGAATGGAGAATGGAGCCCCGACTGCGATTCCGAGGCATGCTCCAACAATGGAAGCAGACTCGCGTAGAACTCAGGGACAGGGAAGAGAGGACAGCGCCTACAAAGGCAGAGAGAGAGAGACGGGTGGGATCCAGGGAGAGGCGGGGTGGAAGGGCCGTGAATCGCTGACCTGATCGGAGAACTCGATTCACGGTGAGCTCGCCGGCGCCGGAGCCGGAGAAGGCGATGGAAAGGGGTGGCGTCGCAATCGGAAATGAGATTGTTGTGTTGGGCTTTTGTGGCGGTGGTGCGCGCTTAAATTTATGCAACGACGAGCTGAGAGGCAGCCATACTTGTGTGGTTACCGGTGCATGTCGCGTCAACAGAAAGCGCCGCCTCGCAATGTTGAATGGAATTTTCTTCGCCAAACTTTCTTTTTTCTAGATCGACAAATAATTTTATTTGCCAAACTCCACCACCAATGTACTTATGTTCGGTTCTCACTTTTAGAAAATAAACCTATTTTTTCTGAGTTTAGCTTATAGTTTTTTTTGCTGTAACTTATGATTTTAGCCTATTTGTAAAAGAGAGCATAGAGTAACAAAAATTTCATACAGTTTTGAACGATATAAATAAAGTCACAATGTGTACTACAATTAACTTATAAACATATTTTAAAACTATATTTCTCTTAAAAGTTAGTTAATATAAAAAAACTCAAAAACAGTTTTTGAAAACTGAAAAAAGAGATCCACTAGGTAACAACGAATGAATCATCAATCATAGTACATAGCCCCATTACGTAACAACGAAGGAAGCAGAGTATATATAGCATTTAAGTAGCAAAATTTGCTACGTTTGCTTTAAATTGAATATTCGCTACCTAGCTTACCTTTCTGCAAGGATCGGAAATTTCTTATTTTCCATATTCATACGATGATTCGTGAGTCATTGGGTTTCTAACTTTCTGGGATGTAGATGTTACACTGCATAGATGACTCGTTCAGGCATTTATATTTCAGATCTGCTTGAGCTTGACATTTGGAGCAATAATGGGTTGGACTAACGGCTTGTTTATATTAAATGTGGCCAATGGTTTTTAGCTGTGATTAATAGTTTTTGACTAAAAATAAATAATAGTAGCTATAATATGAACTTTTAGGAGGGCGTGAGTGGTGGAGAAAATAAGAAAGAGATGTGTGTGTGAGATCGAAGAAGAGATGTGTGTGTGAGATGGAAGCGAAATGAATAAGGTGTGTGATGTATCCGTAATCCTATGATTTTATCCCTGGAGCAAGACGGGAGTAAGAGGATTACAGAAATTGCTTTGAAAAGTCCAATGTTTATATTAACATTTAATTTTTCTACGTAAAAATCACAAATAGAAGTTACTAAGAAGAGGCCACAAAGTACGTGTGGTCGAGGTATTCGAAAAATTGAAAGCTTAGCTTTAGTTTAGCTTGATTTTTAAATATGATACGCTCAAATCCACTAGGCCCCAGTACCGTCGGCCCGACCTTACTCCTGGGCTTAGTTTGGACCATAGTATGGACAAGTCGATTTAAATTTGTCGTTTGTTGATCTAGCCCAAAGAAAGTCCCGGACTTAATTCAAGTCCAAAGATGCCCAGGCCAGGCCTGCTGCGAGAACATTCGGTGGTTTTGGCTCGAAAATTTGTAATCGCCATCGTAACTATATTAATGCTCAGTTTTTGAAATACAAATGTAATATAATCGGTTACATGTAATTCTGGGTGCATCTTAGATATTGTAATCTGAAACAATAGTTATATTTGCTGAGCACCGATGCACCTGATGATGTAGCCACTTGCTGATTTGAACTACGCCTGATGTGCCATTTGGATGGATGACTGACTGTCCACTTGCACTCTGCATGACTTCATTGTAAATTGATGCTCCTGTAGATTATATTGTATTATATATTTATCTGTTGCTCTGTTATACTGCATTTGGATGAAGTATTACGAAAGGATCATAGATGAGCATGAAATTTCAGTCAACATATCGCTTGGGTTAGTTCTTTCCAGAGGACTCAGCTGTATTGTGCATGTTTTGAAGTCTTGATTGACCACGTGTTCAGTAGAATATCATGTTGCCAATTGACACTTACTGTTCTCATCTTTGCTTTGTAGGGCCTCGAAGGTGGCTAAGCAGGAGATGTCTACGAAGTTTAATTGGCCGCTGGGTTTAGCTGCCCTTCTCAAGAATCGTGACAAATAATGCATCTGTTCTATTGTTGCCTGACACTTTCTTAATCACATGATGAACACTAGCTAGTTGGTATTTTGATATCAAGTGAAGTTTCTAGTCGAAGAACCGCTGTGGCAAAAATACCATACCATCTTGTATGCACGACCATTACTTGAACTGGTCCTGTGGTGGAATAACATCGGCATACATTGTTACTTTGTTGTCCTGAAATGTTTGCTTGTTCATCTTTCAACTGTTTCTCATTCCAAGAGAGCTGCTATGACTGACTCTGCTATCCATCTTGCTGGCCCGTTCATCTTATCTCGGTGGCTGGCGCTGAAATGCCCCAGTGTTTATATATGATACTGTATTGTGCCTCTTGCAGTTGTATGTACCATCAGGAATTGCAAAAAACCAAAAGAATGTACGCAGATGAGAGGACTTTATTCTTTTTTTTTCAATAGACGGGAGGGGACCGTCTGTTAAGCTCACCCCAGCTGGTAGGCGAGGGGCTCTGATGAGCTATGAAGTAATGATAAATTGCGGAAGTGTGCATTCGGTAAAATTGTGCTTGGTGGCAGCATGATAACATGCCTTTCCTGTCATCCCCAAGCGTCCGATGAACTGCTCGTGCTTGCCACCATACGATTCCTTGGGGCAACAGCTTGTCAGAGTTATTTTGCGAGGAAAAATAAGCCGGCTTCTTTTTTGTTTTGACTTTGACTTGACTTATCACTTACTGATATAGTAACTACTTTTTAAATGATATATCTTTTTAAGATGAGTTCCATCATTATATCGATTTCAATTATAACAGCCAAAATAACATACGATTGTTTCCCTCTATATACTATCTCTTGTGAACAGACATAATTTAAAAATTCTAAGTCAAAAATCAAAACTACAGTTAAAAAAACCCACCCATAGTCTACAGAAGCTGCAGCTCATGACAGTACAGCTTCCTATGATAAGAAAGGCCATGATGAGAATTGTGTAGTGGGCTCTTGCCAGACACTCCCAAAACGAAAAAAAACCTCCTGCAAAGACTTCTGCAACCTTCGGCTTCCTCGCTTCTTTAGTTGTTTTCTTCAGCTTATGATATCTTTATGAAAGGTTTAGGCCTGCGTAAGATTCAAAATTCTGCTACCAGGTAAATTCCACCGGGAGCGGTACCGGTTACCGACTAGTAACTAGAAAACTAGAGAAAATCTCGGTCAAATTTTAAAAACTAGAATTTAAAGTTTGCCAGATGCATGACCAGTAACCAGACCGGTTACCACTGAAAAACCGGCAGAAAACCCAAAAAAACCGCTAGAAAACCGAAAAACCCTTTTCAAAATCATCTACTACTAATTGAAATATATTTACCTCATACAATAGCTAATCTAGAAAAAAAAAGCCCTAAACAAACCTTGGAACTGTATTAGACAATCCTAAACCACTAGAAAACCGGAAAAACCATTTTCAAAATCAGTGTACTACTAATTGAAGCATATTTACCTCATATAATAGCCAATCAAAAGCCCTAAACAAACCTTAGGATTGCATTATGCGGTCTTAAATTCAAATTCAACTTTGAAAATTTTTGGATAGTATTTTCAATCCCGATCCCAACCGGGTTTTCCGGTTACCGCCGGGATTTTGAACCTTGGGCTTGCGCCGTCTGCTGAGCTCCCTGAGGTTGAGGTGCCTTCAGGATGTGAAGATGATACACCTCTCATTCCGTGTACGTATCTTTTAGCCTCAGCCTAAGGCAGTCCTAACCTAAATCAAATATTATTCCCAGACATAACTCACTGAGCTAACCATTCACTTAAGCACCAAATTCAAAGAAAGTCCATGAAATTCAAGAATTTTCATCGGCTCTTACGAATCATGCTCTGCAAATTAAGAAACTGATCCCACAATGAACACGACAAATGTTGCTGACAAGAAAAAAAAGGCAAATTAACTAGCAATTGCAAATAAACAAAAGCGAGATAGAAGTTGCCGCCAAATGTTGAGATAAATTAGAGGAAAGCTTGAATTAGACAAGATACAAGATCAACTACCCTCCTATCATCACTTAAAGAGATCCATGGCAAAACTAACACATCTACTCAGCATCACCCTTAGCATTCAATGAAACAGCAAAATTAATCTTGGTACATATCACAAACAAATGCTTCATCTTGCTAAAATACATAAAAGTGATCCATGTCTAGAGTTTTATCTTTTGCTGATGGGGACCCAGGTGTCAACAATGAACAAGCATACACATCCAGCTTAACAGCAAATACATGATCTTATAAGCACAGAGTAACAGCAAATGCATATAATCTTATAAGCACAGAGTAAGAAAAGCAAAGCAACGACCAATCAAAATGCAAACACATCATTCTTAATTGACATGTTATAACCTGATCATCACATCGAGCACCACGAATCCACGACAGAAACATGTCACATATTCACATATTTGGTTCCATAAACAAAAACTAGATTTCAACTGCATCCATATAGCATAAGCTCAACGACCAAATCTCAAAGGAGCAAATGTACATACCAATTTTCAAGCAAATATCACAATCTGATGGACCATCGATACCGCTGACATACATCCAACTACTTTAATTTCAAATTGAGCATCAAAACAAAAGATAACCCCACTAGATGTTACCAATCAGAACTTAGTCAAAGCACATATTGCTGTGTCATGTCCATCAATGTGCAACTATCACGAAGACAGTATATTGACGAGCACAAACTACACGATAGATTAAGCAATTCTCGATTCTTAATACATGTACTCGCCCAAGAAGATGAGGCCTATGCGCCGGAGGATGAAGGGGTCTTGGAGCCGAGGCCGTACTTCTCCTGGAGCCTGGTGATCTCGTCCTCCTTCTTCTTGAAGTCCGACTTCTTGGACATCTTGGTGGGCTGGTAGTAGAGCACGATGAGGTAGCGGTTGGCGACGTTGAAGCCGGAGAGGTGGTCGACGGCGTTCTTGGCGTCGTAGATGTCCTCGTAGACGACGAAGGCGGTGCCGCGCGTGTCCTTGGCGTTGCCGAGCCGGATCTGCCGGATGGCGCCGTACTTGCCGAAGATGTCGTACATCTCCTCGCTCGAGATGTTGAACGGCAGGTTCCGCACGTACAGCACCCGGTTCACCTCCGGCGGCAGCCGCGCGTTGCTCTTCCGCAGGCTCACCGCCGCCATCGCCGCCGAGATCGACTCGCTTCCTCCCTCCCTTCCCTCTAGGGTTTGGGGCTTGGTGTTGTTTCGATTTGGGGGTGGTTGCTTGCTGGCCGCCTCCCTCTGCGTTCTCTTTTGCCTTATCGGATTGGGGAATAGGACACCGACATGTGGCCCTAGAGGTTATCGGGGGACCCACATGTCGGGCACGAATCTCGGCGCGCAAGAGCGCGCCTCCGTCTCACACTCGCAGACGCAGTTCGACCGTGCGCTGCCGACCTCCCTCGAAGCTTCTTCCCCCGAACCTTCGAGAAGCTTCCACCGCACGCCCCTGAGCACCGACATGGCCCATGGCATGGCCCATGGCGTTCTCCGGAGGAGCGGCCATCTCGGCGGGGCCCGCACCGCCGTCCGCGACGGCTTCGGTGGTGGAGTGGCACCAGCGGCCGCCGAACCCGAAGAACCCGGTGGTGTTCTTCGACGTCACCATCGGTTCCATCCCCGCGGGCCGCATCAAGATGGAGCTCTTCGCCGACCTCGTCCCCAAGACCGCCGAGAACTTCCGGTACCGCCCTAGAATCCTCACTACCCTTAAACCCTAGGTTCCATTCGTTACCTTCTGCTGCTGCTGATGTGTTTGTTTTTCATGGATCTCTGATTCGTTTGTTTTGTTGTTTTCAGGCAGTTCTGCACTGGCGAGCATAGGTAAGGACTTCTGGCGATTGTTTGTTGTCATGGCCTGTGGGATTTGTCTGGGGCTGATTCTGTAGCTCTGACTTCCTTTAGCTTCCTTGTATGAGTTTGTTGTAGAGTTGCTTGATTTTGAGCTAGTATATATGTGATGAGTAGTTTTGTTATTTTTGACTGGGAGACTAGCGTGTGACCAAAGGAATAGAAATTGGGAGATGCTAATTTGACATCTACTATACTTCCATTGTTTGTTGTAATCGGGGAGAAATGGAGCTTTTAGAGTGCGAATATTTAGCAGCACATTGGCCATTTGAATTGTTAGGCTTCTGAGCTCGATATATTGATAGTTTCTGCTGTTTGGTAGTGATGCTTGTTCCTTGCTTTTGCTCTTGTGGTCGTCTGATGTTTTGTTAATTGATGTTGGTGGGTGTGGGTTTGGATCTTTTGGAGAATATGTGATTCACGTGGAGATGTAATACTGCTTGGGGTAGAATGTTTTTCCTTTGTGTGCAATAGTACTACATTGTTTTTTTAAAAGACATAACTGTGAGATGGACAGTGTAACATAGAAGCATAAATTGGTTTAAGTAAAGTGGTTGTTTTGTTACTTTTCTTAATCGTTGTTGGTTGTTATTTGGTTGATTGAGGATGCTATGCAAATAAAATATAAACCTGGAACCGCAATTAGGCATTATTGCAACAGTAATTTAGCCATATAATGTTACATTATGCTTATTTTCAGCATGGTGATTGCAGGAAATCTGGTTTGCCACAGGGTTATAAGGGTCGTCAGTTCCATCGAGTGATCAAAGATTTCATGATTCAGGAAGGTGACTTCTTGAAGGTTTGTGTGCCACACTTGTAGCTCCAGGCATCAAGCATATGCCTTGACATAAATTTTAAGCTAATGTTATCCTAGAACTAAGCTTTTGGGCTGTGGCATGTATGTAATGTATATAATAGACAACAAAACTTGAGCTATTTGACGATTTGATATGTTGTTGCATCTTTCTTTGATTCCCTATGAAGATTTAGTTTTGGGTGATCAACTGTTTTTCAATAATCTCCATGCTTAGAACTGATTCAGGGGATACTCGGTATAAACTAAAGCCCACTGTTTTTTGTCGTGTAGGATGATGGTACTGGATGCACGTCAATTTACGGTACCAAATTTGATGATGAAAATTTCATTGCAAAGCATACTGGGCCTGGTCTGCTCTCTATGGTATTCTATCTCTCGACTGATTTTACAATTGAAATGCTATCAGGAGATGTTACTTTTCTTATGTAATCTGTGTTCCCAAGAGATCTATTGCTAGGGTTTAGCGTTTTTGTTAGATTTGTATACCATTTCCTTGCACTCCCTGCATTGTGTATCATTCCTCAGTTTTCTTCTGTTCATTCTGTCTTTTGCGTGGGACTTTTGGTCATCAGGTGAGCAGAGGAAATAAGTAAACCTCTTGTACTGTGGAAACCTGCAAATGGTAGATAATATAGAGACATTGTACAATCATTGTACAATACATATGGGATCTAAAGTGAATGATCTAAATATTGCCATTTGCTTGAATACTCTATTTTCAACCTGCGAACGGGCCTCTAGCCTAGCGGTTAGAGCGCTCTAGTAGCACCCCTCAGGTCCTGGGTTCGACTCCCAGTGGGAGCGAATTTCAGGCTGAGGGAAAAAAATCCCCTCGCTTGCCCCATAAGCCAAAGCACAGGTCTTAGGCTCGCCCAGGTCGCTGGTCGTCGCCAGGTCGTTGGTCTAGGGATCACCCTGGTCGTTCTCACATGGGCTGATGCCGCTGTGTCAGGGTGGGGCAAGGGTTCGGGGATTTTCTCGATCTGCGTGAGAAGATCTTCTTCTTAAAGCAATGCCCGGAGGCTGTCTTACCCCCCGCAGGTCGAGTTTTTTTTTTTATTTTCAACCTATGCTATGTTGCCCTTCAGCATTTGCAATAGGTTAGGTTAGGTTAGATCTACATCAAATCAGAACAAAGCATCTCTAGGCAAAGTATTATTTAAAGTCATGGTGATTGGTGCCTTACTTGGGTTTGTCCCCAATCTCCTTTCCATGAGCAGTGCTTTATTAATAGTCATGGCACCATAAAAAAAATTCGATTGGCTGCTTTTATTGGTCACTTCAAACATTTTGCTGGACCAGCCACTTTTTCTTTGTTATTAAGTTGGTGTTCCTATATAATGCTTTTGTTTCAGTATAATTGACTGCTGGTGCTCCCCCCCCCCCCCCCCCCAAAATTTTTCAGCATGTTTGATGTGCATGTGTCCTGCACAGTATAATGAATTTTCATGATTAGATGTAAATAGTCGTCCCCACTTTTTGCAGGCAAACAGTGGAGCTAACTCTAATGGATCTCAGGTATTTCTTCTTTTGAATAACTGCTTGAAAGTCTTTCTGCATGACTGCAGACTTGTTCTCCAACTAGTTTGTTTTGATCTTATTAAGAACTGTGGTGCATAGTTCACCAACTAGTCCATGTGCATTTCATCCGACAATCTCCATTTCCTAGTTTATTTTCTATGCCAACCTCCATTTGGCAGTCTATTTTCAGCTACAATATTCCTGACTGAAACCTTGTTTTTCTATCCTGTGGCTGCAGTTCTTTATAACTTGTGCAAAGTGTGAATGGCTGGACAACAAGCACATGGTTTTTGGGGTAAGTTTCCTCAATTTGAATGCTTTATTCTTTGTGGGCAAGGGGCAACAGTCCAACAGTGTATATTGGCTGCACTATATTTCGTTCATTACAAGTGAATATATTGGTGGCAGCAACGACAACGAACGCGGCGATGGTGGCGGCACGTACCTCAGGGACGGGGCGGCGGCGACAAGGAGCTCGGTTCTCAATGTGGTCTCTAATTCTGCCTTGCATCTCTTTCAATCCAACCGAAGACAAGGGCAAGGGCAAAAAGGGAATTTCAAATTAGGATAGTTGTGAGAAGAGGAGAAAATGGCATTTTGCAAAGGGAGCAGGAAACTGAGTGGCATATTCTGAATACATGAAACTGAGTGGCATTTCTCTAATTGCAAGGTTTTGAAGTGGCATATATCCAAATTTGCCATGTTTAAAAGGTTGTTATGCAGTCTTGTGCTAGACTGGGTGGTGTCCTTCGCTTTTCCCCCCTGCCACGCCAGTCTATCACTATGTGAGTTTAATTAACGCCTTCCATTGTCATTTCATGCAGAGGGTGCTAGGAGATGGTCTGCTCGTTGTGCGGAAGATTGAAAATGTTGCAACTGGACCACACAACCGACCGAGAGTGTTATAAGTGAGTGCGGCGAGATGTAGCTTTTTCCTTGAATGCTACTATTCTTGGGGTTGCTGATTTATGCCTTTCTGTGCTGACGAAACTACTGAAGCTACCCTCCAGACTGTAGTAAGCATGCCAAGTGTAGGATCTACAAACTGATCGAGGTCTACCACTGTCAGTCTTATCACTTATGCTGTACTATAATATTCGAAGCAGGAAATTTATGTCAATGTTCGGTATATGGAGTGGGGTTGGCTTTATGTCGTGCTGAGCATGTTTTGACCTTTTTTTTTTGGTTTCACCGTTTTTGTTTCGGTAAACATGGAGTTCTCATTCATCATTATGATCCCGTGATTCCGGAAGTACAAAGAACAAACCACTTCTGGCCACCGGCTCTGTTCCGAGGTATAACAAAAAACGATATGCTTTAAGGGTGCTTTTGGTTGAGCTTTTGGGAGCTGCTTTTGCTTCCAAAAAGTCAAAAGCCAACCAAAGGGGTGGAAACCAGAAGCTGCTTTTTCAGAAGCAGCTACTTTTGGGTAGTACAATTTTGAAAGCACCTTGGACCCTGCTTTTGGCTTTTGGCTTTCTGCTTTTTGAAATGGTGAAAATAGAGAGCTATTTCACAGTTGTTTCAAGGAAAATAGAGATAGGAGGTAAGTTTTATACTTGTTTGAACCAAACAGCTTACAGCTTTTCCATAGCCTACAACCTACAGCAGCTTTTCCACAGCCCACAGCTCACAGCAGCTTTTTCAGAAACCACAGCTCAACCAAACACACCCTAAGTCCTGTTCTGATCTTGCCCACGATTCTATGGGAGACATGTGTATTTTTTTCCTTTACGAACTGCATTGTATTGTCCCTTGTTTAGTTCGTTTTCAATCTGTGGATGTAATGTAATGCAAGTGGGCTGCCACGAACAGACCATCGCTTCTAAGAATTCACAAGAATTAAGATACCAGAAATCATATCCTCACCACCAAGCTTCAGCACATCGTTTTCCACAAGAACTTGATACTCTTGAGATGTAAAACTCTGCAGATACCTAAGTTTGAACTGACAATCATTAGCAAACCGCAAACAAGTCGTCGCTACACACTTTTTAAGTGCATGCCATCACGTCGCGCTATGGTTTGAAGACTCGGAACTCCTTTGATGTTTACCACCTCTTGCACGTCTTCCCGCCCTCCAGGTTGCCAACCACCATGCCGCGCACGACGCCGTCGAGCCCGCTGTCGCGCGCAACGCCGCCGCGCTCCCCCGCGGCCGGCGGCACCCCGAGCCGCCTCGTCGTCGAAACGGCGTCCCCGTCCACCCTGCAGTGCGCCATCCCGGCCTCACCGCACGCACCGGGGAGGGCGGGCGCGAGCGTCGGCGCGTCCACCCTGCCGCCGGCCACGCCGCACGCGCTGCGGCCGGATATCACGCTCCGGCGGCTGCCGTCGCAGGCCCCGCAAAAGCGCGCGCCCGCCGTGTGCCACCCGGTGTCCGCGCTCTCGCGGCGCTACAACAAGCCTTACGACGGCCACGCCAACGGCGGAGCGCGCGTGACCAGTGTTGGGAATAATCTTGTTTTCTTTATTGCTAGTATATCTGTATACAAGTATACGAGTAGATGATAGAGTAAAAAACCGATTCGATGGTAGAATCCGTTTTGTAATCATTATATTGAGTATAAGTAATTTTGTAATCAATATATTGAGTATAAGTAATAGAGCAATATAAATGAGAAAAAAATAAACAAGAGCGATCGATTGTGATTGAGAAGTTGAAGGAAAGAAAAAAAAAGAAGAGAAGTAGAAGTGCTTTGGCTCCCAGGGAACGAACAGTGTTCGCGTGCTTTATCAAGTGCTCGAAATTATTGAGAACCAAGGGTGCTCAAAGGTAACAAATACAGGAGTACTCAAAGAGGCGCCAAAGTGGTCGTGGTCGAAGTATCGAGTACTCATAACTCGGTTAGAGTACGTGCAAAGTGCAGTAGGAGCGTAGTCGTAAATCTTATCAAGAAAAAGTTATGAGCACGTATGCAGTAGAGAAGTCATGGTCGTTACGAGGATGTGATGATCGTAACAAGGCTACGGGTACGAGCCGATCGGGAAAACATAGTCGTAAGCCAGAGTGGTCGCTACTCGGTTACGAGTACTTGCATAGCAGCAAGGAGTGATTATAACTAGCTGAGTGGTCGTAAATCACAATATGTTCATAAACAAGTTACTACTATTAAGGTCAAAGCTTTAACGTGGTCGTAAACATTAATCGGATCAACAAACGCACATTCTAAGGCTACCACCGCGCGCGCATCACCCTCGCCTTCTAGGAGGGCCCCGGCAGCCTCCCCTCCCTCGTGCTCAGGCTCGGCATGCCCACGGGAAAGTTCATGCAGGAGATCTCCACCGGTGGGCACGTCCGCATCTCTCTCGAGTGCGAGAAGAAGTCCAAAAAGTCGTCGCCGCCGGACGGCAACGCGGACCTACTGGAGGAGGCGATGTGGACGGCGTACGTGATCGGGTGGCGCGTGGCGTACGCAATGAGGCGGGGGCCACGGACGGCGACCTCGCGGTTATGCAGCTGCTGAGCAGTGTCCGTGGGTGCCGGCGTGCACCCGGGGGACGTGCTGGACCAGCCGGCCGAGGCGGAGGACGACGACGAGGTGGCGTACATGCGCGCGAGGTTCGACAGGGTGGCCGGGAGCAATGACTCGGAGTCGTTTTACATGGCCCTGTTTGGTTCGGCTGCGGTTTATAGCTTTTGATTGAAAATTTTGAATTTTAGTTGTTTACGACAGAGATTACGGAGAGATAGATACTCGTTTGCGATTTTGGTTAATACAGATGTTAGACTTTTAACGTGTACTATAATTAACTTGTAGACCTCGTTTTGAGAAAATACCCTATTTAAAAGTTAGATACTATAGCAAAAATCAAAAGCCGCTATTTTCGATCGAAAAAAAACAGGCCCATGGTCAGCCCGGACGTAGCCGGCGCCGACGGTGGGATAGAGCTGAGCATATTCTTTGTTAGGGTGTAGAGGCCACTGCTCTTGTTAGTGAGTCATTCATGCTGGTGCTGCGCCCTATTCACAAGTTCACAACTACTTCAATTGAACTGTAGCAGTGTGACACTCGTTTCAACTGCGGAATGCGTACAGTGTTGCTAAACTTTGGATTTGATATATCAAATGCGAAATTGGTAGTATTATCTCTCTCTGTTTGTTAGTATGGACTACTGCTTGCGTTTTTTCATGTACTCATTACATATTTTGCGAATAGATGCCATCAAGCATAATGTTAAAGATGTTAAATAGTGATGGTGGATTTTGCTCCCTTAGTTGTGGAAATCGCAGACGACGATAAATCTGTGTACCAAGGCATAGAGTATGTTGAGGAACCGACGCTGGAGACCAGTCCGAGCGATTCCTCTGCTTAGAACAAGAACGAATCAATCACAGAATCACAGAATAATAGATTAAACACAGAGAGGTAGAGAGAACTCCTAGTCTTTCTTTATTGCTTTAGATTGCATCGGGGTACATAATGAGGGGGGTCTAGGACCCTATTTATAGTCTACGGTGGGGTGCCCAAATAGATTAGGATTCTGGCCATGGAGAGTCCAGGTTTCCTAATACTCCCCCTTGGGCACTCACCCAACATACTCATGCCTCGTTAAAACTCCATAAAAACCCAGTGGGAAAAATTTGGAGAAAGAGTACATGATGCATGTGATGTTGCGATGCATGAATTGCCTCATTAAAAACCTTGGTCGAGAAACTTCATGGAAAACTCGTCAAGGGAAAAAGAGTACAATTCACCCAAATTCATTTGGTCTGCAGGACTTTATTTTTTGGGTACTTAATCTTCATGATCAAAATTTATTAGCGGGTTTGTGAGAATTCCCCCCCCTGAATTCTGCACTTCTCTAAGTCTCATCATTCCAATTCCACGCACGCACCTTTCAAAACTAGATGCGGGGAGTGACTTAGTGAATAAATCTGCGAGATTTTCACATGACTTAGTATGCAGTACTTTAATCTCGTCCATCTTTTGCAATTCATGTGTATAGAAGAACTTGGGGTTGATATGCTTTGTGAGATGACTCTTCACATAGCCCGTTTGCACTTGTGCAACGCAAGCGGCATTATCTTCATAGATAATTGTGGGGGTTTGCACAATGTTCATCCCACATGACTGCTGGATGTGGTGAACTATTCGGCGGAGCCAAGCGCACTCTCGTGCGGCTTCATACAGTGCTATAATTTCTGAGTGGTTCGTCGAAGTAGCTACCAGGCTTTGCTTAGACGATTTCCATGAAATTGCAGTTCCACCACACAGGAATACATAGCCTGTTTGTGACTTAGCGGTATGCGGGTCTGATAGATACCCAGCATCTGCATAGCCAATCAAGTTCAGATCTTGATTCTTTCTGTAGAACAATCCAAGGTCCTAACTTCCTTGGAGATATCGGAAAATGTCCTTTATGCCCTGCCAATGCCTTTTGGTGTGCTCTGCACTGTACCTTGCTAGCAGGTTCACGGCAAATGTAATGTCCGGTCTAGTGCAGTTTGCTAAGTACATGAGTGCTCCCACTGCACTTAAGTATGGGAATTTCGGTCCCAGGACTTCCTCCCTATCTTCCCTAGGTCGGAAAGGATCTTTTTCTTGCAGTAAATACCTACCGATCATCGGTACTTTCGAGGGAAATGCTTTCTCGAAGCCAAACCTTTCAAGCACCTTATGGGTGTAGGTGGACTGATGTACCAAGATTCCTTCAGGGACATGCTCAAGCTGCATGCCTAAGAAAAACTTGGTCTTGCCCAAATCTTTCATTTCAAATTCTGACTCCAAGTAGGAGATTGCTTCTTTTATATCTTCGACTGTCCCGATGATATTCAGATCATCTATATACACAGAGATTATACAGAATCCATTCTGGGATCGCCGTATAAATACACAAGGACAATCTTCATTGTTCGTGTAGCCTTTCTTGCAGAGAAAGTCGCTCAAGCGATTATACCACATTTTTCCAGATTGTTTCAGTCCATACAGTGACTTTCTGAGTTTCACACTGTACAGATTTCTATTTGCTCTGTCTTGGTTCGGGAGAGAGATTCCTTCAGGAACTTTCATATAAATCTCCGAATCCAAGTTCAAGTTCACTGCCATTGAGATCAAGTATCTAAAGGTAATTCCACTCATGGCTGGGGAGTAGGTTTCTTCATAATTAACTCCAGGACGTTGAGTGAAACCTTGGGCTACCAGCCTTGCTTTGTATCTCACTACTTCATTTCTTTCATTTCTCTTTCGAACAAATATCCACTTGTGCCCAACGGGGTGTATGTGGGGAGGCGTGCGACATACGGGCCCAAACACCTCTCTTTTGTTCAGAGATAGCAATTCAGTTGCTACTGCCTTCTTCTAATCTTCCCAATCTGATCTTTTCTTACATTCAGCGAGCGATGCAGGCTCGGGATCAAGATCGATGATGATGGCAATTTTCTTTGCGAAGTAGATATCGATATTAGCTGTTGTCCTATTCAGGGACTCTCCCGTGTGCACATAATTTATAGCTATTTCTTCATGAGTTGCTTCTTCTGGAGCGGTTGCTTCTGCTAGAGCTTTACCTTACACATCGCTTCTTTCAATTGCGGTGGCAAGTCCCTTTAGTTTTTCGGCCCCGATGTGTGCGCACACATCCATGCCGATGGGGATATTCAGATCCGGTATGCCATTTTCTGAAGGTGTCATACTTGTGCCAGGTCTCAACTGGCTCCCCTTCTCATTCTAGGGGACTTCAATGATCGGTTGTGATAAATCTCTCTTATCCTTTTTCGCCGGGCGTCCCCAGTTACTTTGGACTCGAGGAACCGGAGTTCTCGTCCTTTTATTCTGAGGCCTCTGGACGGGATTAGGGATACCTTCAATTTTCTTTGGTATTTCAACCCTCTCCGGTGCATTGCGTGCAGGCACATGCGACTTAATCACGCTCTTCAAATCACTAAAGTGATCGGGCAGTTGGTTTGCTAATGCTTGCAAGTCAATGATCTTCTGGACCTCTTTTTCAGTTTCACTAGTGCGCGTGTCATGTGCATGAATTCCCGTGGCTTCCCACGTAATTTCCCGACATTTTTCATCAACGGGTCGATTTCCTCCCCCTAATGACGGGAAATTATCCTCATCAAAAATGCAATCAGCGAAGCTGGCAGTATGCAAATCTCCCGACATGGGTTCCAAATACCTGATTATGGATGCAGTCTCATAACCAACGTATATCCCAGTCTTGCGGAGTAGGCCCATTGCAGTTCGCTGCGGAGGTGGTATCGGTACATAAACCTTACATCCAAACCTCCTAAGATGGGAAACTTTCGGTGGTGACCCTTGCGCTAATTGCATAGGTGAATGGATGTTGTAGGCCGAAGGTCTAAGGTTGATGAGATTCGCTGCATGAAGGACTGCGTGTCCCCAACATGTAGCTGGCAAATTACTTTTATGCAAGAGGGGTTGGGCAATAAATTTAATTCTTTTAATTAAAGCATCTGTCAAACCATTCTGAGTATGGACATGCGGTACCGAGTGCTCAACTGCAATTCCCATCGCCATGCAATAATCATCAAATGCCTTTGAAGTAAATTCTCCGGCGTTGTCCATTCGAATGGACTTGATATGATGATCTGGAAACACATTTTTGATGCGAATGATCTGCGAGATCAATTTTGCAAAGGCGTGGTTTCTTGTGGACAATAAACACACATATGACCATTTCGAAGAAGCGTCAATGAGCACTATGAAATACTTAAACGGCCCAGAGACGGGCTGAATGGGACCGCAAATGTCTCCCTGGATGCGTTCCAGGAATGCAGGGACTTCATCCTTCACTTTCAGAGTGGAGGGTCTACTAATTAGTTTCCCAGTGGCACATGCAGGGCACACAAAATCTTCATGATTCGGGAAATTCTTCACATTAATATTATGCTCATGTGAGTTATTTATTATGTTTCTCATCATCCTAAGACTTGGGTGGCCTAATCTGTAATGCCAGAGACAGAAGAGTTCAGAGCTTCTAAACACTGTTTTCATAACAGTGTACGCTGCAGGCGCTTTAATTGTGGTATAATATAGCCTTGTTTCAAGTGAAGGAAGCTTTTCTAATATTCTTTTGCCATTCTCTTCGCGCTTCGTGGTGAGCAGGTATTCCTTACCGTACTCTTCGTCAGTCTCAACATGGAAACTATTGGCGCGAATATCCTTAAAACTTAGGAGAGTTCTAGTCGATTCTGGGTACAATAAGGCTTCTTCAATGACCAAAGTTGTGCCCATGGAAAGTATAATTGTGGCTCTTCTGGAACCGATTATACACGCATCGCTTCCGGCGATTGTCGTAAGGCTGCCATTGCTCTTACGGATCGACTGGAAATACTTAGTCTCTCTTAAGATGGTATTCGTTGTGCCGCTGTCGGCAAGGCATACTTCCTCCATAGGGCGCCACACGTGTTCTAATATAACGTATTTAATTAACATGTATTAGAAGGCATTCAACACATAAATAAAATACGCAAATATCAGAACATAACATGCCATCATAAATTGAATAAATGAATGCTTTATTCCAAAATCATCCAACCATTATGAGAAAGCAAAATCCTAAAGCACCAACCATGCAAGTTCTAAACTTGTCCATTTAACACAAAATAAATGACAATTAACGTCTCATGCATTCTGTGCATCAGACGGAATCAACTAGAAAATCATTGACTTCTTCGGCTATTTCCTCAGCAGTGACATTCTCTTCAAGAGAGATCATGGCTGTGGCTGCCTCTAAGTCGTAAGGGGGTGCTGCTGCCGGGATGGACTCAACCTCCATCATCTCCGGCAGCTGCTCAGGCTGCTCCCCCTCAATGACTGCAAAGTGGGCTTCAGGCTGCCCTTTGCCATTCTTCTTCTGAGCTTGGTGGGCATCAATGACATGTTGCGGTGCTTTGCATATCCGCGACCAATGTCCCCACTTGCCACATTTGTAACAACCCTGGTTCTGCTAGCCATAGGTCTTGTCACTCTTTTTAGCATTTTTGTCGTTTGGAGCATCTGACTTGCCTTTCTGGGCAACGATCTTACCCTTCTTCCCCCTTTTCTTCATCAAGGGCTTTCGCACCATGAGGCTGCTAGCGTTGGCTTCATGGCCAGCGGAGCTGCCTTGTGGCTGCGAGACGTAATTCTTGCGGAGAAGTTCGTCCTGAGCCTCGGCTACCTGCATCATATCAATCAATTCGGCGTACTCCTTGTAGCCGTTTTGACGATAGTTGCGGGCAATCTGTACAGCACTGGGGTGGAAAGTGGACAGGGTCTTCTCGATCTTCTGGTCCTCTGTGATCTACTTGCCACAGAGTTTAAGATTTGTACAAATCCTGTGCAAGACAGAATTGTACTCCCCGACCGTTTTAAAGTCGGTAAACCTCAGTCTGATCCACTCCTGCTCTGCTTGAGGAAGAATGGTGTACTTGAGCCTCTCAAACCGCTTCTTGAGTGCGGTCCAGAGTGCTAGCGCATTTCTCTCTGCCATATACTCATTCTTGAGAGTCGAGCAGAGATGGTGCCTGAGAAAATGAAGTGCCTGATCATTCTCCTCAGGTGTGGGTCTAGCGTCTTTCTGTCCGCTTATCCCAATAGCTGCGCCGAGCTTCCGGCCCCCAAGCACAATCTCGACATCGGATGCCCATGTCAGATAGTTTCGGCCATGCTGGGCCAGCTCCTCGAACTCCCGGTTCGAAATTCCAGTCATCTACATGTGTATGAACGAAATAAAATAAGTTTACTACAGGTAAACATGCATGGAAAATTTATTACAGGTAAATAAAATGGTGCAATAGTTTCCCATAATGTTTCATAATTTTCTGTGCATTTTCTATAATTTTACTGCTAATTTTAGTGATTAAAAGCAATTTAAACAATTACAATTAACCAAAAATAGTAAATAAATACATAAAATACATAAAACAGTAATGGCATAAATAAATAATCTTCAAATGCTAAAAATAATGCAAAATTCGGATTCCCGAGGCCCTTTTATGCTAAAATATGAAATTTCAGCAAATTTTGCAATTCCAGAGGGTTTTTACGCAAAAATTTCAGTTTAGAGAAAAATTCGCACAATTTTCTGATTTACAGAGGGGTTTTCTGCAAAATGCTGGACCCGCTGGTAAAATTGAAGGCTTATACGTAATTTTCGGAATTACGATGCCTACTTTGCAAAATTCAGGACTGAAATCAAATAATTAAGGGCCAATTACTAAATTCATAAAGATGGGGGGTTTTTCTGCAAAATTCCCTCCCACTCCCCGGCCGGGCCGCTTTCCTCCCCTGGTCCACTTTTCCTCCCGGTCGGCCCACCACTTCCCTCGCCCCGCCGGCCCATTCTTTTCCTCTCTCTCCCCCGGTCCAGTCGGCCCATATGGCCCGTGGCCCACCCGGTTAAGTTAAGGTGTGGGGGGTAGGGTTTCCCTTCCCCCAATCGGTGGCGGCGGCTAAGGCCATCCGGCCCGGGCGACATTAGGCGCGGCGGCGGGTGAGGCCGAGACCGGGGGCGGCGGCTCCAAGACGCGGGCCGTGCGGAGGGAGGGGCCGGCAGCTGCGGGGCCGGGTGGAGAAGGCTGGCAGCTCGGGAGACCGAGCAGGCGCGGTGGCGCTAGCGGGTGCGGGCGGCGGCCGGTGAGCCGAGGCGGGAGGATGCGGCGGCTGCAGGCGGCGCACCTCAGGCGGCACAGGCGAGGCCGGCCACGGCAGCGCCGGCGCGTGCGAGCGCAGGCGGCGAACCGGGCCGGATCGGAGTGGCGCGGCTTCTTGCCGGAGCACGGCGGGAGCGGCAGGCCGTAGCGGGTGGCGGCCAACCGGCGGCGATGCGGCGCGTGAGGAGCACCATGTGGGGCGCGGCGCGCGCAAACGCGAGCGGGCGGAGGACGGGCGGCGCACGGGAGGAGTCGGCCAGGACGCGTGCGGGCGATCGAGGTCGGCTGCGGACCGAGAGGCGTCGCCGTGCGGGGCGATGGTGGCCAGGCGGGGACACGGGTGGCGCCGGCGCCGGCGCATGCGGGCGCGAGCATGGTAGGGCCAACGGCGGTGGTTCTGAGGCCGGCAAGACCGGCTGCTGGCTGGCAGTGCCCCCTCCTACTCCCCTTTCTTTTCACGCAGTGCCCGAACAGAGAGATGATGCAAAATAGTTCGTGCAAACTTTTCATGCAATCTTCGAACAAAAAAATTCAGATGCATAAAATTAATCTACGATGCAATCAACATCTACCCCGTTTCACAATCTACCGATCGACATTGTGCCGGCGATTTCAGATCTGCTCGCGGTAGATTTAGGGCGGATTTGCATCGTTCTACAATGCAATCAACATCTACCCCGTTTCACAATCTACCGATCGGCATTGTGCCGGCGACTTCAGGTCTGCTCGCGGTAGATTAGGGCGGATTTGCACCTTAGAATTTCAATCTAGAACGCGAAAAGAAAATACAGATTCAAAAGCGATCTAGAAAAGTCAATCTGTGCTTCGATGATTACCTCGTTCACCGGAGCGAAGTCGTGCTGATAACGTGTTGAGAAACCGACGCTGGAGACCAGTCCGAGCGATTCCTCTGCTTAGAACAAGAAGGAATCAATCACAGAATCACAGAATAATAGATTGAACACAGAGAGGTAGAGAGAACTCCTGGTCTTTCTTTATTGCTTTAGATTGCATCGGGGTACATAATGAGGGGGGTCTAGGACCCTATTTATAGTCTACGGTGGGGTGCTCAAATAGATTAGGACTCTGGCCATGGAGAGTCCAGGTTTCCTAATAGAGTAATCTCACTTGTATGATTGACCCTTTTGTCACCGTTGACAGTTTCGCCCCTATCTTGGACCACACATCTATCTTTTGTTTCGTGGTCAACTCCATCCCCCTCCTGCACTGGTCCGTTCGCGTCCCAAACCAAAGGACACAGACGAACCTAATTTAGTTCATAAGTACTCAGTCATCTAATTTTTTTTAAAATAATTTATATTTAGTACGTATATTAGTCATATATGCTAATAAAATTTATTCAAATACTTCATATTCATACCTCTAATAGATTTCAGCTCACTCTCACATCTTTTTCCCTAATTCATCTAAAAAACTACAGACTAACTGAAGGTTCGAGGATGTTAGCTATCGAGTTTAACAAGCTATTATCGAGTTTTGTTTAAAATTAACATAGTTCGACTTCAAATCATTTTATTTACCTTTTAAGTGGTTTTTAAATTCGAGCTAATGAGTTACTATCAAGTCGAGCCTCATTAAACTTTTTTATTTAAAATTAACATAGTTCGACTTCAAATCATTTTATTTACCTTTTAAGTGGTTTTTTAAATTCGAGCTAATGAGTTACTATCAAGTCAAGCCTCATTAAACTTTTTTTACTCAAAATTAATTCATTTCAAGTTTGAACTCATTAACTACTGTAATCACCATAATTTTGATTCGAGCTCAAATATACTTTTTTGTCAAATGACTAAATGGGGTGAATAGACGGTTTAAACATTTTTTTGGGTCAAAACTGAGTTTTATGAAAATTTAAATGCAAGACAGCAAGCAAGCAAGCAGTGGCGAGCGCTAAGCGGGGCCTAGCGACCGTCTAGGAGCCAGAGTCCTAGGAGGGAGCACACAAAGGCAACAATTGGGCCACCGGGGACAGCAAGGCAAGCAATGCACGTCGATAACAAGACAAGTGCATCCTCAATTTTAAGTCCTATATTTTTTAATTATTTTATAATTTCTCTAAATTATTTGAGATGTTGGCTCTAATACAAACAAATTGTATTTTGAGTTTTGCTACTATAGATTGACCTTTACTTTCTTCACTAAAACAATATCTTATTAACTCTAAATACCAATCCTGAAAATCCGGGGTCTGCCCTCGCCCCTAGTCTCCACCTTAAACATTTCTCAACTTTCAATTGAAAAACACAACAAACTCTCAACCGAATATATTCAACATTCAAATGAAAAAATCAAAACTTTCAGCTGGATCTATTGAACTTTCAACTGTAAAATAGAAAATTGACTCAATTTTGAATTTTCAAATAAAAAAATCGAGGAACTTTCAACTGGGCAATGAACATTTTTGGCTCGATTTTGAACTTTCAACCGAAAATTGTGAGACGCTTTCAAATGGTGTCAAACAAAATACCACTCGATCTAAAACTTTCAACTGGTTTTCTGGGGGCCTTTCAAATTGGAACTATGCATGGGCTTTTCACACGGACGCCATGGCGGTTCACCACCGTGCCCGGCGGTGCAACACGCGACGAAGAACATTTTGAAGGATTCAGCTTTGTTGCCACGTGTC
Source organism: Dendrocalamus latiflorus (assembly GCA_017311315.1). NCBI lineage: Eukaryota > Viridiplantae > Streptophyta > Magnoliopsida > Poales > Poaceae > Dendrocalamus > Dendrocalamus latiflorus. Next base: position 2,267,611 of record CM029631.1, read on the forward strand.
ATCATCTTAGCGTGTCGCGTGAAAATCGCCATGTAGGCAACCGCGAGATAGCAAACTCTTTAGAGCAAGTATAATAAGAGGTTGTTAGTAGGCTGTTTGCTGATGTTGAGGAGAGAGAAGAGAGGTGGGCTGTAAGTTTACAGCCAGCTGAAGCATAAGAATCAAGAAACTTTGTGAGAGAAAGGGGTAGGTCATACAGTCTTCAGCTAGCTGTAAACTACTATATGAATAGACTGATAAGTGAGCTGTAAGTGTCCATACAGCCAACTGAAGGCTACATTATTAGCCTTGCTCTTAAGGTGCAGAGTAAAAAAATCTAGTGCCTTCTTTCTTGGGTAGGACACTCCAAGAGTCTTTTAAGTACATGATTTGAGAGAACTCACCTGTGAGTGTTCGAGCTGTAAGCTCGATGTCGGTGCTTACCCTTTGAATAGAGTACACATGAATGTATATTAAGTAACAAAGCATGTGCTCGTAATATGTTTAAATGTGTGCTAAAGGATACACACATATGTATGTGCGTAGTGTGGAATGAGTAGGGATGATAATTGTGCCCGTTTATTCGTATATCTATAGATAAATACTCTAATGGAGTTGGGTATTAGGATATTTTTTTTACCCACGGGTATGAAAATGGGTGAACACTCTAACCGTCGGGTAAATAGGCACAGATATAGGTAAGCTCCTCCCGTACCCGCCCCGTCCGTTTACTCGCGATATAGATTGACAAGTGACGCAGTCATAGCAATATCTCTAATTATTATTGATTGTTATAAACTTTTCCATATCTCTAATTGCTATTAATTGTTATAAACATTTTTGATAGCTATTATATTTCCTAGCAACAGATGTTGCTTATATGTACCTGTCATTAGTTCAACTCTCAGATGGTGACTCTCAGTTCGCGGGTAAACGGGTATATCCACGGGCGACGGGTATGAGCGATGTTTTTCGCTCGTCATCATTCGCGAGGATACCCATAGACGTAAATTGAAGTCATAGGTATGAGTATAGACAAGCACTATCCGTACCCACCGTGTTCAATTGCTATCCGTAAGGAATGAGTGAGGTGTGAGTTGTAGTACCCTCTATAAAAAGTACATGATTTGACGTCATCCGTCCAAAACGTTGGCACAGATGCTCCATGGGTCCACCAAGCAACGTGAAATCCCCGAGATGTTTCGAGGGCCTAACCGCAAAACATCAAAAAAAAAACACCCCCCGAAACAGGCGAAGCGGGAAGGGCGCCATCTAGAGCGAGAGGCGAATCGGCGCGGAGCGGGTAGTGTTTTTGCTCGCGTCAGATGGCAAAGCGCAGCGCGGAGAGAGGGAGGGAGGGAGCTACTCCCGCCTCGGGCGTAGAGAGAGGGAGAGATGGGAGAAGTTACGCGTCGGCCAGGCAGCCAGCACGAGCCCACCCCGCGCTCCCCTCCCTCCTCCTCTCCCCCCGCGTTTTCCCCTCATCATCATCCACCACGGGCCCAGCCCAAATACCCTCCTCCTCATCTCGCCTCAAACCCTAACCCTAGCTCCCTACAGCCTCGCCCTCTCCCCGATTCTCCGCCGCGCCCTCCGAGGTAAAGCTCCCCCGTCCTCATCGAGTCTCACCGTTCTAGGGTTTGCGCCCGCTGCGCCGGTGGCTGGCCTGCTTGGGTTCTCGGCGATTTGGGTGGGTGTTGGGTGCGCGGTTTTGATCCCTCGCCTTGCCGTTTCAAGTTGCTCGCCGCCGCGGGGTTTGGGTCTGCAGTTTCTTGGTTTACATGTCCAGTCCAGGATTTGACTCTTAATAGCTGTCCTGGCTTGATAGCTCAGTTCATCGGATGTATCTGTTTGCTAGTCGCAACTTGTGTGTATATTATATAATGGTTGTAATGTCGCGCTCTAATACACGCAGGTACCGCCTTTAGCTAGTACAGATATACCTTCTTGGGAGATACGTGTATGCCGTAATGGAGGGGCTTGGGAACGCTCCATTGAATGCGGCAGAAGCAGTAATGAAGAGGCGGAGGAGTGTTGCATCAAGAAAGCCGAGGCCCAAGGAGCAGCTCGCTTCCGATTACAAGGACATCTCGTGCGCTCCATCACGGAGCATTTCCCCGGATGATGACACTGGCGTCGAGGGCAGTGGGCATCGGAGGAAGGAGCTGTACCTCAATGGCCCTGAAACGAGGGGCTCCACGCCACATAGGAGTGACATGTCCAAGAAGATAAAGAGAGACGATAGAGCTGGAGGAGAGTATGATGGCCACAATCGGAGCAGCAAGTCAAAGGATGTGAAGCGTAGTAGTGAAGGTATTCTGGCACTGACCTGTTCAAGAAACTCTGGATCCCCTGATGGCCCACATTTGCCCTCAAGAGACGCAAATGTGCCAGGTGAAAATAGGTTGAGAAAAGTAAAGCTCAAGATTGGTGGAATTACTCGAAGCATACATACAAAAACCATCCAAGAGGCAGGTGATGGCGGCACTCCTGTCACTTCGGATGGCTCTTTTCAGCGGCATAAGCAAAAGGTTTGTTCCATGTACTTAACGGAGAAGAAAAAGTTTGCAAACAGAACGTACTGTTAGCGCTTACCTGATTTTTTTAAGGAGCCTTAGTAGTTTTTTAGGTAGTCAATGAGATGCTTTCACCCGTCATTTAATACTGCAATAATTTTTTGGAGCTTAATGAAGTCAATCTACTCCATTCGATTTTGGCTAACACGGAACTAAGTTCAATACAGCTATAACAAGAATAACTTGTCAGATGATGGTAAATGGTAGTCTTTGTCGCACTGCAGTATATCTTATAAGTTAAAAGTCCACGTCAATTCTTGTCCACTTCGCCATACCCTGTTATGGTTCCTCATAAGTATCTGGTTGACTGATATGGTAATTACGAGTTGACATATTTCATTTCTGTCAGTAATTGAAGGTATTACTTTTGTAGTTTTACAACCGATCATTTCATTCATTTCGAGTTCTAAGTTGGTCCCTTCTTTTTATTAGGATTCCGGTGGGCAGAAATACCACAACGCAAACAAAGATACTCATGGTAATCACATTGAAGTAAAACACGGAGATAAGCATGATATTTCGCCATCTTCTGACCTTGTTCGCAAGAGCAAAAGGGTTCCTAAGAAGAGAACACTTGATGGTGATTCTGATGACGAAGACGGTGAATTACATTATCTTGAAAAACTTAAAGTGGCTAAAGTTGTGCCAGAACAACCTATAGCTACTGACCATCCTGTAGCTTATGACGATGATTCGCTTGAGGATGGTCTCAAGAGAAAGAAGCTATCCAAGGTTTCTAAAAATAAGAGCACTCCGTATGAAGTGGATGAAGACTTCATTCTGTCACGATCTGGCAGGGATGGTAGGAAAAAGTTGAAATTGGGGGATGGCAATGATTTTATTGAAGAGGAGGAACCTGGGATGGATGAGCCAAAGAAGAGACTAAAGGAAGCTGATTCACCTTCAGATGTAAAGAATGAAACTCCTGGTCTTACAACAAGGCAGCGAGCCCTTCAAGGCAGGGGTGGCCATGGTGAAAGCCTGATCGAATATCCAGATGGATTACCGCCTGCTCCATCAAGAAGTATTAACTCCTAGCTTATTTACGAGGCTATTTATTGATACTAATGTGTCGTGCCTCAGATACGATACTAAATGTCGTTGTTAATTAATGCTGTAGAGCAAAAGGAGAAGCTTTCAGAAGTGGAGATACAAGCCAAAAAAGCAGAAGCGGCTCAGAGGCGTAAGATGCAAGTTGAAAAGGCAGAGAGGGAACAACAGGTTTACCTGCTTCTGTGCTTCTACTTCATAGCTTACTGGTTTTTTCTGTTGGACAGCCCAGCTTTACTAGCTCGTATTTTACAGGCTGAAGCAATGAGGAAAATACTGGGTATTGACACTGAGAAGAAAAAGGAAGAGAGGAAGCTGAAAGAAAGGGAAGAGCAGGTACAATCCCTGAAGTTCTACAAAAGTTGTATTTCTTGACATACTACGATAAATTCATTTAACCAATTCCTTTTTTGCCCAGGAAAAGCAAGCAAGATTTGAGGAATATAAAAGAAACTGCATCCAATGTGTCATGGGTCCAGAAGGAACTGTCATCACATTCCCGGATAAGATGGGCCTTCCTAGCATATTTAACTCCAAACCTAGCAGGTTGCATACATTACCTATTCCCGTACTTTCAGCCACTTTATGTGTATTATTTTGAGTTGCGAATGCACATTTTGACTCACTTTGCAGTTATCTGCTTACATTTGACCCCTTTCTTGTTTTCATTTCCTCAGTTATCCTCCTCCAAGGGAGAAATGCGCAGGCCCTTCGTGCACAAACCCGTACAAGTACCGTGATTCCAAGACGAAGCTTCCGCTTTGCAGCCTGGAATGCTACAGGGCTGTCCAGGGAAGTGCTCCGACGCTAACATGCTGATTTTACCAAATGCAATCCGGACCTTGAGGGGCCGGAGAATTGTAATTTCGACATGCCGGCTTGTTTGGTGTTTTTGTGATGCCTTATTAGTCTGACAATGAATCCGACAAGAGAGGAGGTGCCTGCTCCTGGTTTTCCTTTTGCTCCCTGTGAATGTAGCAGGGCCTCCTAAGGGTTTGATTTAGCTTCTGGTCAAATGTTACTGTGAGGCAACTGGAGAGAACTATTCTTTGTACAGTAATATTCAGACTGCCAGTTAGCCATGATGAAATGAGTTCTGTTGGCTATTCAAGATCGTTTCTCGTTATGCACTGCAATATGAATATATGATTGAATTTTGGGTGTTTTTAGCCCTGTTTGGCACAGAGATACCAAATATAACCACCGCATCACAGTAATTCCATTTGTGGCCCTCTCCCTGAGCACGGGATTCTGACGAGTTGATGTGTGCACAGTCGTGTGGTTTGGGGGTGTAGCATACATAACCGTGCGGTCTAGGAGTGCAAGATAGAGATATTGTGTGGTCCGGGAGCGTAACACTTGGTCACTGTAGCTTCATGCGGCTGGGGAGTGCATGTTTACAACTATATCATCATGCACTCATGAACCGCACGATTAACCGTCCCATTCGCTTGCCGAAAGGAGCAACCACGCCCGTCATTCGCATGCAAATGCTTTCCATGCGCTGTGTTCTGTGCGTATGTTGGTATGATGGCCCTTTGTGATTAACTGTTACGCCCGCTCAGTTCCGCGATAAATAAAAATTTTCCATTTATTTATGGAAACATGTTAGAATTGTTTTTTGTAATTAGATATAGGAAATGAGGTTTAAAAATTATAATTTTTATGTAGAGTCTTGTTTACTTGTTTGTGTATTTTTTTTTGTAATTATAAACACTAAGAATTTTTGTCTGTAATTTATTTATGTGTAGAGTCTGCATGAATTTTGTAATATAGAAACAAGGTGCAAATATTTTGAAAACTCTTTATGCGGTGTAGTTGGATGTGTATTTTTTTAAGAATTTTGTATGTTCTAAAATTGTCTAGAAAATTTAGGGTTTACGTCTCGCAATTAGGGTTTGATGATTTTATGTGATTTAAAATGTGAAATTTTTGCACTTTTTGGTCCATTGTGGCCTATTTTTAGTAGTCCTTCATTACCATGTTTACATTCATATAAGTCCATAATTGCCACATAAATATTGCACAAAAAATGTTGCTTTTGTATGCTCCATAAGAGGCCATTTTTTTGTCGATCTTTTTTACAGTAAAATGACCAACCATGAAATTGAAACCTCGATGCAAACTAACACACCGGATCATCCTGCCCATACATAAACATGGAGAAATAGTCCACATGAACCTCTATGCTGGTTGCTTAAAACTTTCCTACTACACCCCGTAACACATCGTGCAACGCCACTATTTTTGTTGTACTTGTCGTCGTCGTCGACCAGTTTGAACCGTTCGAACTGTGCTTGGACTTCTTCGTCTTCGTCGTCCATGTGATCGTCCTTATCCGTCTGCTCGTCACCAAACTTTTTTGCTCCCTCTTCTACCTCCTCCTATCCTTCTTGTCCATGTCGTTCTTCGCTGTCTTGTTCCTGCACTTTACTCTCATGCTCTTCCTCCTGCTATATTGACACCACATACATATGTTTGCAAAATGTGTGAATTGTTCTGTACGTATTGCAGTTGGATGTGCTTCTTACCTAAGAGTAGAAAGGTTTAGAAACATCGTCCACAACCTTGCCCTCCTAGTCCTTCAATGATGCAACTGATTATGTAAACAACCTCATTAATATTCACAGAAATGTTCATACAGTATATACACTCACGCGCGAGCTGAGGTTGCCGCCATCTTCGTAGGTACCGGACTTGAGTCTGAACCGAAGTCGGCTGGTCCGTATGGATCGTTCGATCTAGAGTCCATCTCATATTTGCTCATTGTAGATGTGTGCTAGTGGTAGGCTAGTCCTGCAGAATGAATAATGTTCTTTGTAACACTGCAAGGCAGTGCCTTGTAAAGTAGAGAAGTCAATATGACTATGTGCGCGAGTGGTACACCAAATAGCGAGGGCTTAGACATTATATAGCTAAACAAGATGCACTGGACGTAGGGGCCAGGGAAACAAGAGAATGAAGGAACTAACATGTATGGAGCAGCCTAGGGTTGTCATGGGGGGCCCTTGAGCACGCGCACGGAAAAGGGCAGCCGGGACCCGCGGTGGAGGAGAGCGGATTCAGACCGGGACCCATGCTGTCCAAGCGAGAATTTTTCTGAGAGTGTCGACTAGTCGGTACAAATTTCTTTTTGGGAAAATAAATTTGTTTTTAAAAAATTTTAGATAGAGGAAATGTGGCCGAAAAATTATAATTTGTCAGTGGAGCCTTGTAACATAGTTTAGTTGCTTGTATAACTATTTCAGTGGGGCGATGTCTGGAAGTGCATGATGCTACAATTGTAAACATGCACTCCCCGGTCATATAAAGCTACAGTGACTGAGTGGTGCGCTCCCAGACTGAATGATCACGATGTTCGGCGCTCCCGGACAACATGATTACGCACGCGTCAGTTTGTCGGAGTCCCCCGCTTGGGAAAGGGCCACAAATGAAATTACAATGATACAAGATTATATTTTATATTCCTGTACCAAGTAGGACCAAACATGCCTAAAATTCTATATGATTCGCCTGGGCGCAGTTGTTGCGAGTTCAAACCGGTTTAACTCGATGTTGACAACTCGTTGAAAGTTAAAACGTGCATATTTTTGTGGTGTCGGAACTAGCTGGAAGGACAAGGGCGAGCGACGTTGAGTTCCAACTCGTTGACGCGACATGGGGCAGCTCGAACCAGCGAGATTGAGATGGGCCACTCCGTTGGGTTAGGCCTTTCGCTGACTCGCTTGAACTTGATGGCGATGGTACCAACACAAGTCACGACCACGTTACTGATGTGCACGCACGCGGGCCTGTAAAATGCTACTCGTTAAATTTACGAGTAGCATCACTATACATGTTGCGATAGTTGTTTTATTACTACTACTGCTATTATGCTAATTCACAACATTTTTATTCGATGAAACGCAAGATATACAGACAGCCTTGTAGATCAAGGAGAAAATTTTAATACTCCAAAATCACGATGAGAGAGTTGCTGAAAGTCGAAATCACGTTTTGTTTACAAGTTTATCACAGACATTCATGCAAATTAAAACCCCCTATATATTATCGTGCTGCTCATTTCAACTTATTTTTTATTATTTGGTATTATAGCTAACTTATTTTACACCGTAACTGCTGGTGGTTATTTGGTATAATTAAATTCAAACAAATTAAAAATAGATAAAATAGGTTAGTCTGCCATGAACAATGAAAAGGAATACGAAAAAACAAAAAAAATTAAAAGCTAAAAAAACTAAAATTAAAAAACTAAAAATTAATAGGCAAGAGCTGAATCCTAACGAGGGCCACAAAGTGGCAAATAACAAAAAGGAGAACAGACATACTAATCTCGATCGATGAACTGGTCACACGTCACAACGTACGATCACACGGAGTACTAGTCCCAGGCACTTCTCCGAAGCTAGCTGTCCAAGGTGTCCTGCTCTTTAAAAAAAAAGCTGTCAATAGTGTTGACCGGAATGGATGTGGGTACATCGATATGATCTGTACGTGGGGAGATATGCCTACGCGTGTTGCCCTCCTGTAATCGATCAACACGATAAGCAAAAGTGGGGCGAATTTTGAGTGCCCAAAACTCCCAACGAATTGACCTTTGACGACCACTTTAGGCTTTTGCCTTGACTTCTAATTTCTTATTTTTATTTCTTTCTGGCTTTTGGTTGTTTAGATTTATTTTGTTTTTTCTTTTTCCATATTTTTTTATTATTCGTGATGAGATAACTTATTTTTAAAATTTTGATTTTTAATTATATAGAAAAACACCAGTAGCTATAGTATAAAGTAAACCAACTATAATGCTAAATAATAAAAAATAAACCATAAATTATTTAAAAAGATCAAATAAACATAGCCTAAGTACTACTTATTAATCTCTCTCCATGAGCCTGAGAGCAAGTTTAATAGAAGAGGTGGCTGCCACCTCTAGGACTAGCTAAATAAGCAAAAAGAGTACAAGTGACTCATGGTGGAGGTAGCTAATACAATAAGATGAGTAGATGTTACATCTACTAAAACACTCAAACATTTAATATTTGCATGAATATATCAGAGGCGACCTAGTCAATATTATTGTACTTACTCTAAGAACTAGCATCGCCTCCAAGCTGCCCGTAACTCCTCGTATAATGTGCTAGAGGTCACCTCTTACATGAGGGGCAGCTTGCCTCTCTCTCCTCTTTTCTCTCTCTTCCACTTAGGATTGTGTTGACGTAGATTTCGCTAGAGGCGACCTAGTCAGCATTATTGTACTTGCTCTGAGTCCATGACCAACTTTCAATGCGCACCAAAACCCTAGTTGGAAAGTAGTGGGAGTAACTGTCTTTTAGCACTGTCTTGCAAAAGCTGTGACATTTCTTTCAATCGAAAAGAATAGCATCTTTCTTTCAACGGCAAGATCACTCTTCACACTGTTCTCTTCTCCCTGAAAGTGTCAGTATAAATTCTCCTTATACACACAGTACCTTCTTTTCCGCTCAAACAAGGAACGGTCACCGTCTGACAGGCGCACGATGCCCGAGGGTTTGTTTTCCGTCGTAACTGAATCCCCCACGGGACAAGTGCCTGTAACTGTAGCCCCTTCCTGTCGCCTGGCTGCCTCTGCAAGCTGCTGTCGCTGTGACATTTCAGCTACAGTAATAGTAGATTTTAGTGTTAATTACACCAATTAATGTACCAATGAAGTTTCCTACTTTTATTTAGAGAATACTGCTGCTGCTACTGCTATAGTCCCTACGTTAGATCTAGGGATTCTTAGTCTCCCCCCACGCCACGTTATCTAGTTTGCAAACGAGCCCTTCGAGTTGGCCGAAATCGTTCTGACGTCTTTCGTTCGTTGCTGTCCGTCTGATCACTCTACCAGCAAGATTCGTCGCCTCAGTGCCCAGCTCCGTGTGTTCTCGCGAATCTTCGTGTCGCTTTCCTCATGGCGCGTCGCTTTCCTAGTGGCACACCGCAACTAGCTTCTCCGTAGCGCCTGTCATCTCACTCCCCCTCCCAGATCTACACCTCTCTCTCTCTCCACTGACGTCGCTTGCTCCACCTCCGCTAGTCGAGCTGCTCCTCTGCGTGCCTTCCGATCAAATAGATCCGTCCTTCCATCCGCGTGTCCCAAGCCCATGCCCTATCTCTTCTCCCGATTCCCTTCGACTGGATCTATTTTGACCATGACCCTCCTTCGACCACAGCTGGCCTTTCGACCACGCTTGGACCACGGCCGACACTCCGGCCCTTTGACTATGCTTTGACCATGATCGACCCTTCAACCATGCTTCGGCCATAGCGGTTGGCCCTTCTTTGAACATGAATCTTCGTTGACCACAGACGGCCCTTCGACGACGGACGGCCGACCCTCCTTCGACGACGGACCTCCATCGACCATGGAGCTCCTTCGACCACAGACAACCCTTCAACTACAGACCTCCTTCGACCAAATGCCCTCGCTCAACCAAGGCTGGCCCTTCGACCACGCTTCAACCACGACCAACACTTCAACCACGGCCCTCCTTCAACCACGGTGTGCCCTTCGACCATGCCCTACCCTTCGACCATTTTCAACCATGCCTACACTTCGACCACGCCCTGCCCTTCAACTACGCCCTGCCCTTTGATCGAATCTATTTTGACCACATCTCTCCTTCGACTACGCCCTTCCCTTCGACCATGCTTGCTCTTCGACCACGACCGACCCTTTGACCATGGCCGGCCCTCAACCATGGAAGACCCTCGACCACGGCCCGCATTCAACGACGGCCCTCCTTTGACCATGGCCAGCCCTCGACCACGTCCCTCCTTCAACCAATATCCTCCTTCGACCAAGGCCGACCCTTCGACCCCAACTCTCCTTCAACCACAGTCGGCCCTTTGGCCATGCTTTGATCATGGCTGGCCCTTCGACCACGTCTCTCTGTCGACCATGGGCAGCACTTGGACCACGGCCTACCTTCGACCACGGCTAGCACTTGGACCATGGCCTGCATTCGACCACGGCCGGCATTTCGACCACGGCTGTCCCTTCGACCATTACTTGCACTCCGATCACGGCCGGCCCTTCGACCACGGCCGACATTTCCACCACGACGGACACTTCGACCATGGCCCGCACTTCAACTATGGCGGGCCCTTCGACCACAGCGCTGCAACTATATTATTATGTAGCCTATATGTAGCTACAACATAAAAGTCTTGAGATCTATCTACACATTTCAATACCTCTTCATGGAGATATATGTGTGTTGATAAAAAAATATATACATATTTTGTGCATATGCATGCTATAATATGCCTTCTATGCAGATCCCCTAAACAGCTGTTGTGCTGTGAATTGATTGAACACATTAAACTACGTATTTTTATTCGACGCAATATAGTGCGCTACCCTATCTACTTACGTATATGTTCTTATTTTTTACATGTAGATCCTTATTTCTTTTAAAGAACCTATCATTTTCCCCGTAAATATGTACGGATCTTTACTTTTGATTTTTCGCATATAGACCGCTGTGTCGTGGCAACTCTTTTACTTTAATATTCACATGGTAGCTAGCACGGCATGGCATTGCCCTTCCATATCTAGTTGCTACTGCTACTGAATAATTAGAGTGCCATGATACTTTCTCCAAGCTGAAGATAGGCGTGCTTGTACTTTCTCTCATCGTATAGAACTATAGGTCAGTGGATGCATCTTGCTGGAAAGTAACTTTCGGAGCATGGTTTTTACTACCGACAATCATACCGCTCCTACTCTGACCGTGCGTCTGTGTGTCTTCTTTCGAGTGAGCATGGTGAGTGAGTCACACCCTGATGACCCGCACACGATGCAAGGATCAACTTTATGGTTTTGGACATTCATAACAAAAAAATTTCCCTTTTCTTTTCTCTCTCTCTCTCTCTTCTTCTACCAGCATGATCAGAGGAGCAAGCAGAGGAGACATGCAAACATTACACATTTACACACTAGTAGACTCTCGAGATCTCCTCCTTTTCATTTCCTGGCTCATCTTTTGCCTGCCCTCCTCCCCTCCCGCCATCATCTTCATTCGCGCGCCGTTAATCATGGCCTCTCGAGCGCGCATGTTAAAAGCTCCCATCCTCATTGCCTCCCCTTTACGCCTTTCATCTCGAGTAAATTACACTGCTGGCTAGATGCATGCCATACTTTAGTGCTGTGCAGTTTTAAATGGTTTTAGATTGCCACCTCACATCGATTTTTTACTGCCAAGACCTTACACTTTGTGTATATCTGGACTAAATTGGCTTAATTGTGTTCATATTTTTTAAGAGCAGTATTAATATTTTTTAGAGGAAGCTTAGTTGTACTAATAGTACAGAATCACGCAATTAATCTTTGATGGTGAATTTTTGTACTGGATAGTATATTGCTATATAGCACAGAAATGCCAGTCCGAACCCACAATTAATGGTTATGCCGTCGCAGCTACAAGGTGAAACACAAAACCTAGCTACAAAAACACTATGATCTCTAGTAATGTGCGCAAACTCTTTACACACTCTCTTTTTTTTTTTTGTGAAATTTCATGATAGCAATTGGAGCATGCATGGTGCTGGATACATATCACGCGTATCCCATGTGCGCTTTGACCTGCGCATTAGTGATTAGGGCAAAAGTTTAGAGCTAGAGGAGGAGTACTTTTTCCAAGGAGTGCATGCAAAGTGCAAGCTAAGAGCCCATCACATAGAAAGGTAGAGCCCTTTGCCAATGGCTGGCTAGCCATTGTGGTGTGTGAGGAGAACATAGGCAAAAGGAATGGAAGGGGGGGCAAGAAAGGAAGAAAGGTGATCGGCATATAAAGTGGCTAATTGGATGGAGGCTAGGAAGTGATTACTAGTGATTAGAGAGAGAAGGGAGAGGTGAACAGAGAGAGAGATAGGTGAAGGGATGGAGTGGCAGTGAGGTGCACAGGTTGGGGGGCATGACGGCATGAGCGTCACGTGCGTGGGCGATGGATTGGATGATGGAAGTGAGACGAGCGTGAGGGGTTGAGGAGGAGGAGGAAAGGGACAGAGCGGCCGGCGTCGCGTTCGTTTGGTTGGGTTGGGGGCAAAGGGAATGATTGCCATTGCCCTCCCCGTAGCACGCGTGCCCCGGATCCTCTACATCCTGTCTAGCACACCACTCCCATACATCATCTCTCTCTCTCTCTCTCTCTCTCTCTCTCTCTCTCTCTCTCTCTCTCTCTCTCTCTCTCTCTCTCTCTCTCCAGATAGAGAGCGCGCGCGCGCGCGAGCTAGCAAAGACTAACGTACCCGTGTGCTCTCTTATCCTGTTTTTTTAGCAGAAGATGGATGGAAGCAGTGATTAAGGTGGTCCTCATTAAAGCTTAAGCTTTTAACTTGTTAATTTTATTTTTCTGATTTTTTAGATTCTGAAAAATGGCCACAGTAACAAAAAAAACTAAAAGCTCGGACTTTAAAAGCCCAAATAAACACTTCTGAAATATGTATACCACACACTCATGGTTAGACTCCTATTAAGGATATATGTAAACGCTATCTATGGTTAGTCCTACGTAAGGATATATATACGCTCAGTCTGTGACCTTCTTCACTAGTACTGTGCACGCATGCATGCCATTCCATGGGTCGATCATGCAGAGCAGCTTGCTGGTACATTCCATGCAACAGCGCGTGTATGGTATAGGGATCACCAAACTGCAGATGAGCTGAGACGTGCATGGCGCATGGTCCCCTGGCCTGTGTGTTGTGTGGGGGGTTAGCCGAGCTAAGGTGAGGCCGACCCTCTCCCTGCGTAGGTGTAGGTATAGCGGGGTTGGCAAATTTAGAAATCGGATATTTCAGATTTTTTCAGACAAAAAATTTGAATCGAAAATTTGGAATTTTTTTGATTTTTTAGATAAAATTAGGCGGATCCGAAATTTTAGAACCGGTTTAAAATTTTTCCAAAGCCCACCAATAAATCTAACCCAGCAGTAACCATCGGCTGCTCCCCAGTACTTGTCTAATCGATCTCCTTCCCCGCACGCTTCCTTTGTACCAACGCGCCCCGCCAACTCTCCAGCTCCAGCATCACGGCCGCCCGCCATCGGCATGCACGCGCGTACATCGATCACTACGCACGCATCTTCTCTCCGAGTCCTCTCTACTTTTCCAATCGAGAAACGACTACTACTAGTTGCTTGTTTGGTGGTTCTCTCACTCTCAAGTACTTCAATTGGTCTCAAGTACTTCAACTGGTCCATCCACAACAATAATGTAACCACTTATATATACAGGCATTGTTGGAGAGTGACGAGTAGTACTATGAGATGCCCCTCCTGGGGCGAGCCGTACGAAATGAGACCCATGGTACAGTAGCTAGAGAGATGACCTGAGCCGTCTGATCCCCTATCCTATGCTGATTGGATGGTTACGATCACGGGTTCACCATCTTTTAAAATCACTCCCTCGCAACAACAAAAAAAACCTATCAAAGTTGCATCACATATAAATACTCTTTGTAGTAGCTATAGCCACCTTGTTCTTTAATTAGTGGAGCGACCAATTAGCCGAAGCATTATTACAAGCCTTCTGGCTACATATATACTATAGTCCAGCTAGTGAGTCAAAGGTGGTGATCGGTTCGGCTGAAAAGCTCGTGGCTTATGGCTGAAAACACTGTAGCTGGCTGAAAAAAGCACTGTAGCTGACAGAGGCTTATTTAGCATAATTAAATTTAAAAAAATCTAAAAATAAAAAATATGTTAGCCCATTACGTATAATACAAACAAATACGGGGAAAAAAGAACCGGCAAAAAAGCTCAACAAAAAACCAAAAGTTCAGAAAAAGACGAAACTTATGAATAGTGAAAAATAAGCCAGAAGCCGAAGCCGAGTTGATCAGGGCCAAAATGTGCAAGGTGAGTCAAAATGTGCAAGTATTTGACTCAAACTCATGCATGAATATAATGTTATATATTGTTACTAGAGTACTTCTCTAAAAATCAGCACGCGAGCATTTGATATAGGTTGCTGTAGCCACGTCAACGATAATGGATATCTTCAAATGGAATGCACAATATCTAATTAAGTAGCTCCTAAGATATATGCATCGTAACCAACTCTTTTTTACCCTCTAAATTAAGTTTGTCAGAATTATGGGCGAATTACACATGCCCTGCTGAGCCCCTGACATATACATTCACCCAAGACAAATTTGAAGTTATTTTATTATTTTCTTTCATTTGATAGATATAATATATCTTAACTGAACAACAATTCTGCATTCGCTGTTGGGAGGTCGGATCAGATCATCAAAACTTCTGCCATGCCCTGCCGAGCCCCGACATGCATCTACAGTCGTACAGATCCACAAGACTTTTTTGTTATCTCGATGTAGAAGCCTGTGCTCCTGCTCTCGTCTGAAAAGATTGGAACTAACAACATACTAGCACTGTTATGCAGGGAAGCCTTTTTGTATATTTTTTTTGTGAGAGTCTCTCTCTGTCCTCCTTTAAGGACTGATGATATTAATTAATACTGACCTATTGAAAAAATTCAGAAATGTATGCTGATCGTTGCGCTGCAAACTTCTCTCCATCCATGACTCCATGTATGCTCTCTTAGGCTGTGAAGCATATGTTAATGTTTGCATCTCGATTTCTCACTATGTTTAAATGTATTATATGGACGTTTCATGTCCATTTTTTTCTCATGTGTTTAGGAAAGTGGTGTACATAGTGGAATATCCTAATATCAAAACCAAGCATATATTCCTTGGCTAACTAATTGGATATTTGGATGCCCTAGATTTAAACAATCAGCTAGATAGCTAGTACAAAATGCATATGCATGTGACCTACATGCATGTCATCAAGCAATCTATGCCATTGCAAGCCACAACAACTAGCTAGTGTGGGCAGAAAGCACAACACAGCAGTGCCCCCATTACAAGTTACACACACACAATGACACAGCCTTCTTTTGTCCCCACCAAGTGCCATCCTCACTACAAGAAAAATCTCATGTACAGATACTTTTTGGAGACACTTTAAAAGTCAGCCAAAAATTTTGTACTGTAGATATAATTTTGAGGCAACTTTGAAAAGTTTCAAAACCACATGCAAAAATTTATATTGTAGAGACGCTTTCTAATTCGTCTAAAGTTTTTTTGTTGTGTAAAGACATTTTTTATACGCTTTAACTATCTAGAGGTGTTTTTTAGATAGATATGTGTTAAATGACCTACAAATAAATATTTACTAGGCACACCTAAATATGTGAAGTGTTAAGGTTGATGTGGCTAGTGTGACTAGTCTAAGAGACGTACTTCCTATGAGGTCTAGTGTTTGAGCACTAACCTTTGCAAGAGTTCACCCATTTTTAGATATTATTTTTTTATGGTGTACTGTGCTAACAGTGTAATTTAACGCTACCATGAAATACCACTATTCCCTTAGAGGAACAATAAAACGTATCTATAGAATGCAGCAAAGACTATAGAGACATTTTAACAACACATCTTTACATTCATAGCAACGATGCATAAGAACATGCTTATGCGGTGTTTTAAAAAATATCTCTACAACAATATAGAGATAGGGAAAAAACGCCTCTACTATATTAAAAAAACATCTCTGCATGGGGTTTATGTTGTAGCACAGCACAGCACAGCACAGTGGCTAAGCCTGACATGCAGATCTCCTCCTCCTCTTTCAAAAAGCAAAGAGGAGCAATGTTACAAAAGGAAACCAGCAAGAAACGAAAGCTCATCACCTTCCTCCCTTTCCCCAGACAGACAGCAGCATCAGCATGTAGCACTAGTACTCCTCCACAATTAACATCCATGCATGCACTCATGTGTCATGAGAGCTAGCTAGCTCACTGCATGCCACAATACTGTGCATTGCACCCATAGGCAATCATTGGCTGTTCCTCTTCTCCTCTTTCCTCATTCAAACAAACATGCCCAGATCATTCAATCCAAATCCCAAGCATTCGCAAGTACAGGAAGCTACAATGCATTGCATGCATGCATTGGTACAAACATATGTATCCTTGTTTGATCAGGACTTGTCATGCATGGCTGCCTGACCTGATGATCATATATAAATGGACATGTATACAGATGCTGTTTGAACTTGCCTGCGAATGAATAGAAAAGCTTGTGGTGTTATTAAGATTGGAATATTGATATATATATATTGACTGTGCTTAGTTGGGTAAGTCTGCAACTTTGCATTGTGCAGATATGCTGACATTGTTATTTTAGGGGCCGGGTTTGCAACGGCTTTGGAACAACTTTGATGAAAGCTCAAGCAAACCCTAAATGTAATATATATGCCTAATTATACATGGCATATTGGCATCACCAAGAAGAGCCATATATAGAGCAACTAATTAGCACACAAAACTAACTTTCAAAGCAAGTACGTAGTACCCTGACATGCAAACTCTTAGGTATTTTGAGCTATGGCCGGCGGCTGGCTAGGCTGCCGCTTGCATGTTCATGTCGGAGACACGTCTCCTCTTCGGCCGGTCGCCGGCGGCGGCCCCCGGAGGCTCCACGAGAGCCCTCAGGGCTTCCTTTAGGAAGTCGCCGCCGCTGCCACCGTCAGTGGAGCCCGAGTAGTTGGCGTGGTCATCGCCATCTCCAGTAGCACCGCCGTCCTCGCCGCAGGCGTCGCGCGCCAGGACGAGCACGTTGCGGACGCGGCCGCCGAGGGTGGCCATCTCGGCCCGGAGCGTGCGCAGGCGGAGGGCGCGCAGCGTCTCGATGAGCTCCGGGAGGAGGTCGGAGCGGTCGTTGCAGCAGACGGAGGCCTCGAACACCGCCGTGGAGCCGCGGCCGCCGCCCGACGCGAGCACCACGATCTCGTCGTGCTCCGTCGGGAACAGGTGCGCCGGCGCCACCTCGCCTATGCCGGCCATGCGCTGCTTCAGGTCCCGCACCCTCTCCACCGCCTTCGCCAGCAGCGACGCCTTGTCTATCTGCACACGCACACGAACGAGTTAACCAAACTCCATCAAGAAACCTTCGTTTCACAATTAAGCTCAAAACACGAACCCTAGAGCACTTAGCGATTAATCGTATGCAAAGATGATTAACTCATCACAAGGGAAAGGAGAAAACTTCATGTAAATTAGTAGTAGGAATTAGGAAGCATAGTATTAGGCACAAAAGAAGCATGTGGGCAATAGCCGCAAATCATGAGGAGGAACAAGCCAAGAGAGGAGCCCTAACCTAGCTAGTGTCATAGGAAAGGCCCCATTCTACTTTCCCAAACCCAGCTTTAATCACAACATTAGATGAGTAGAACGTGCAGGCTAGCTATATATATAGTCATCATCTAGCTACAGCAATCTAGATGCCAATTCAATTCTTAAACCATGCAGAAATTTCATTTTGCCCCATCCCATACATATAGCCTATTAATTCTTGCAGACAATTAAGAAAAGTGATCAGAATTAACCAAGAAAAGAACACGCATGCAGTTCGTGCGCACAAAGAAGAAAATTAAGTGGTGTTGGTATTGCCTTGGGGTCGCAGGCGAGGACGGTGCGGAGGCGGTCGAGGTGCGACTTGATGCGCTCGCGGCGTCGCTTCTCGGCCTCGCGGTGGTTGCGCGACGCGGCTAGCGCGCGGTCGTGTGCCGCCGCAGCAGCCGCCGCCGCCGCGGCCTCGTCCTCCGCGGAGGCAGCAGCACCAACCCCGGCCGCTGCTGGCCAGATGGAGCCCATGAAGAAGGGCGGCAGCATCGGCACGACTCCCTCCCCCTGCCGCACCGCTCCGGCGGCGCCGGCAAGCGACGCCTCTGCCGGAAACATGCGTCTACAGCAAGCCAAAAGCTAGCTAGCTAGCTTCTTGCCAAGTCTTGACGCCTCGTCAAGCGTTAGATGGGGCGCACTGAGCTGCAGTACAAGTAGAGCAGCAGCTCACTGAGAAGTGCTGCTGCTACAAGTGGAAGAGCTAGTGCGAGTTGTTACTGTGGTTGCGTTGTGAGATATTCCTAGGACTGCAAGGCAAGAGAGAAGGATGGATGGGATGGGAAGCGAAGAGGAGAGGAGAGAGAGCTGGATGGGATGAGGACTACTGAAGTGAGGAGAGAATAAATAAAGGAAAAATTTATGTATATCACTCTAATGGTTGGCATGGTTCAAAACGTTACATTAAAAATTGACTTGCATCACAGACCACATAAAAAAGTTTAGATTTAGAAAATATCATTTCCTCTCATTTCTTTCTCTCGAATTAATCCATTCTCCACCTTTTTCAGCCACAGGCAAAGACTGTCATACCTGAACATTCGCTCTTTCCGAGGTGTAATAGTGTGCTTCTTGATGCCTTTCCCCTTCTTTTAACTTTCTTTACGCCTGAACATTTCAGTTAAAACAACATCCATTAAGATCATCTACTACCGCTACTAGAAGAAACAGCGAAAGACATTCAAAGCGGGCTAAAATGTGACAGAAATAGTCTGAATGTGATATCGTCCCTTTCTTTTTGGGTTTTTTTAATGGCTTTTAGTTTCGGTTTCTCTAGAACATAAAACAAACAGGATGACTTCTCAAAACCATTTCTCTAAATGGCTTTTTCAACCAAAAATCGTGTGCACTGTTTGTGTCTGTGTCTCACCGTTCATCGTCTTCTAAAAAAAAAAGCAAAAAGCTAGAAAGTCGTAATCAAAAGTCATCAGCTACAGTCTAAAAGAACAGGATCAATCAACAATTCAGCGATTCCTTGTATTCCTACTCCGAAATAAAGTAAACAGGAGGCAAATATGCATTGCAGTATTGAGTAGTCTGTAATTGAGCAATAAACAAAAGAAATTTTGCGAACTTCAGAATCGAATAATCTAGGAGCCATGTGCTCAACTTAGCCGTACCTTGAGCTGGTCAAAACCTGTAGAGACGAAAAAAAGAAAAGAAAGCAAATTTATGTGTGTATTAGGAGTTAAGATTGCCATGCAAGGGCACAACAGTCTTTTCACGTGGCCGAAAAGGTCGAAAAGGTGTTAATTCATAGCAAATGAAAGGAAATGTTATTTCCTGAATCTAAACATCTTTTAAGCGGTATATGATGAAACTCAATCTTTAGAGTGGTATTTCAAACCAAGCTAATATTTGAAATATTATATTCTGAATTTTCTTATAAATAAATAGGGCCAGGAGAAGAGAGAATATGTGTAGACGGTAGAGAGAATGATAAAGGATAGGCTGAGAGCATTGTTCGTTTGTTGGTAGGCGGGGGAGTGTGGGTGGGCCCACCTGTTGACTCGTCATGAAGAGAGAGGGGGAGGGGGGGAGGAGAGAGAAAGAGTCACGAGGCTAGGGGTATGATATGATCACGTTGGGAGGTCTAGCATCGTAGAGATCTCCTGTTGGGTGATTGGACGGCTGTGATCGTGCCGACCTGCTGCCACGTCGCGTTCGGGGGGAGAGAGAGAGAGTTGTGGCGGTGCTGGGTCGTGCATTTGTCTGACGTACTCCGTTGAAATGAAAACTTTCAACTGGCCGGGCGAATGTTTGTTCTTGAGCATCATGCTGTGATAGTAGTCCTTCGCCTGATTGGAGGAACCACGCGATAAGTATGTTTAGCTTTTTTCTCCCTAGAGAAAAGTATGTTTATTCACTAGATTAAAGAGGAGGGTATATATGCCATGACTTTGTTATGGTTCGGGCTTTTCTTTATTCATTGGTCAGTGCGTGAAATTCAATTTAGTATCGAGGTATATACAGGTGCTAGATTTTGAGTTCGCATATCGATTTAAGCACAGCCAATGCTATGTCTAATCTTAGGAGGAAATAAAGGCAATGCAGTGTTTTTTAAAAAAGGGAGAAAGTTAAAATAGGAACAGAAATTTTGACAAGTGGACGTCAAAAGTCATGGAATTAATCTTGCAAGGAAAAATTCAGGATATACCACTTCAAAGATTGGTATGGTTCAAAAAGCCACTCTGAAGATTGATTCCATCACATACCACTTAGAAGAAATTTAGATCCATCACATGGAATGGCAAGTGTGAAAAAACTGTTGCTATCCATTATGGTTAATGGAGGTGTTCTTTTGAGTTATAATTTACGAGTCTAATAAATAGTGATTATTAAAAAAATCAAACCTAAAAAGTCAGGCGAAAAGCTGAAAAGAGTTGGGCCAATATTATGCATGCCCTGGGGTGAGAGTAATCATTGTACGAGACACAAGTAGCCAATGCAATTATGTTGCTGAATGAGATTGCCTCCTCCTTTGCGACTTCCACCAAACTACTGTCCTGCAAATACGCCACTTTATTCCACATTGTCATCATAGATCAACCCAACAGTGCATTTCACATGAGCACATGACAATGCTGGCTTATATATCATTTTCGTTGTAACGCCAAGAAATTCAGCACAGCTCAATGGAACAAAGGACAATCGTAGGCATTTTCAGAAATTCATTTCTTGTCAGTCCACTGATAAGCTAGCTAGCTAGTTGTGTTCAAAACAGTCAGGGTAGAGTACTCAAATTAAGCAAAGATCAGCTAGCGTACATGTGTAATTAGAAATCCCCATTGATTTGTGTTGTATGTAAATGCTAAATATCATTTACATTTCCATTGATACACCAACTGCGTAGTGATTTAGGCAGGCGTAGTGCTTCTGTCTCGTAGGATTCTTGAAGTTCGCCGGCAATCAAAGCCTCATCAAATAGGAGTATAAAGTATGCCTGGAAATACAGAAACAAAGTCCTACACTGCCTGGGTAATTTGACAGACATGATCAACAGATGTAGCCATTTATCCTCTTTTTCTTCGACAGGATCTGCAGTCTTCACGCTATAGAATCGAATAGTAGCAGCAGGCAGATCAACGAAGGATCGGCCTCGCCCATGGCCGAGGAAGTGGCCATTGGAGCCAGCCCGTGATGGGCTGAAAAAACGAACGGGCGACGAAGAAGGCTCGTGATGGCCCTGAAAAAACGAATAGGTGAACTAAGAAGGCGCGCGATGGCCCGGAAACTCTTCTGTGGCCTGCCTGACCACTCTTGGACACGCATGCAACTCAACTACTATTTTGTGGGGCACGGCACGCGGTCTCGCGCGTTGTCTACTGGCTGAGGCCGAGCCCGCGTGGTCCGCCGCTACGACGCCGCCCGCGGCCGCGCCTCGGTCCAAGGCCCGGGTGGGTCTCCCCGTTCGACATGCATCCGCGCGCGACGAGAGCAGGTGACGAGTAAATTCAGTTCAGTCTAAAATCCTGACTCCGTCGTACTTCCGCCTGGGCGCACGAGGAGCCGGAGGGCGCGCACGTAAGGCGCCCTGTGCATGCACGAGGCGGTGGCGGAGGAGGTATCGGCGATTCCGCGTACGTGTTATTTCCACGTATGCTGCCTGTACAATTACCACGAGACGCCGGCCGGTGGACTTGACTGCGCGAGTTAATCGTGATCGCGCGTGGTGGAGTGAACAGAGCGCGAGACGTCTCGGTCCTGCTGCGCGCGGTAGCACTCACACGAAATACAGACTGCACAGTAACCCGCTCGTTTCGACTTCAACTTCTAACTTTTAAGTTATTTTTTATATTCATAATTTTTATTTTTTCTAAACTTTTGACTTTTTTTGAGCTTTTTTGCCGATTCTTTTGTCCCGTATTCGTTTGCGTCGTCCGTAATGAGCTAGCATATTTTTTCTTCTGT
This sequence comes from Dendrocalamus latiflorus, assembly GCA_017311315.1. NCBI lineage: Eukaryota > Viridiplantae > Streptophyta > Magnoliopsida > Poales > Poaceae > Dendrocalamus > Dendrocalamus latiflorus. The sequence goes on from CM029631.1 coordinate 2,289,849, forward strand.
TTTACATTTTTTAAAATTTAATTACGCTAAATAAGCCACCTTCAGCTATAGTAAAATTTCAGTCGCTACAGTCAATTTCAGCTATAAACCATAGCTTTTCAGCCCAACCGAGCGGGCAACAGGGGCTACTTCTACGGTTCCACGTTCCTTCCTCCATTCAATTGCAAAGCAAGCTCAGAACAAATATGATAGGCTAAACAGACAGGAGCTTCATATCTACCATGCCAGTGCAGGTCTTAAACAAGTGATAAGACAGTGTGCTAAACTACAGATGCAGGCTGATGAACTCACAGGGCGCTAAAAAATGGTCTCAAAATTGCTTCCATGTGAATACACAGACTACTGACTACACCAACCGAATAATATCGATTCATTCACCTAATAGGCTAATAATAATACGTACATCTTATCCAGTATCTAGATGAAGCTGCAAGCATACCCAGCTCTGATGACTGGCTAGCGCCTTTGCGAGTGCAAAGCTAACATTAACCACACTAAGAAGATAAACGGTGAACAGGTGCCTAAGTTGGCCATGAGCTGGTGCGTTTTATCCCCAACTGCCTGGCACAAGCCTACTCGCGCTCAATCTGAATGGTCACATGACTGATGTTGTACTCTGCCTTGATGTATCCAATGACCTTGTCAAGCATTTGATCAGCATCCGTTTCCTGCGTGATTGTCACATGGCACGCCAAGAGCACCTTCCCCACTGTGATGGCCCAGATGTGCAGCTCATGGACAGTAACCACACCTTCCATATCACGGAGCTCCCTCTCGAGCCTGCTGGCATCGATCTCGCGAGGCGTGCTCTCCATCAGAACTCCAAGTATGTTCCGTAGCATCTTGATTGTGGTGAACAGTACAATCACAGAGAAGATCAGGGTGCATATGAGATCAATAATCTTCCATTCGGGCTTGTACCAGATGATAGCCCCTCCAATCATTACGCCGATGCTCTGGATGGAGTCCCCAAGTACATGCAGATAAGCACTGTGTACGTTGATATTACGACGAGGCTTCTTAGCAGCCTTGGCACCGGACTGGGCACTCTCGCAATCAGCATCATGCCTAAGCAATGGTTCCTCGGCATCCAGATGTTGTCCGGTGCTTGAATGGGAGTGGTGATGAGTTTTGATGGTTATAGAACTGCCATGACTGTGCTCTTGGCGATGTACATGGCTGTGCTCGTGACCTCCATGATGGGAATGGTTATCGTCTGAATCACCGTGATCATGGTCATGTGAATGACCATGGCTGTGCCCATGTCCGTGCCCGTGGTCATGACCAAGCAAGACAGCCATTATGATGTTAACAAACAAACCAAAAGCTGAGACAGCAAACATGAGAAAGCCCTGCACCTCGCCGCTGTCATTAATGAGCCTCACAATAGCTTCATAGACAAGTATGCCGGCAAGGAGCCATATGAGCTGAATGGAAACCCATGCACCAAGAATTTCTATACGGAAAAATCCATATGACTGCTGTGGTGTCGCTTCCCATCCAGCTGCCCAAAGAGAGAACAAAGATATGGCAAAGGCTGCAACATCCGAGAGGAGATGAGCTGCATCAGTCAAGATTGCAAGACTGTTTGCTTTGATGCCTCCAACCACTTCCACTGTCATGAATATAATGCAAAGGATTACAGCAATCATGAGCTTCCTCATGGACGCAATTCTCTCCTTTGCATCTTTCGATGTGTTACTGGAGTCAGAAAAATCACAAGAAGCACCTCTGCAAATTTTGTTCCCCGCTGCTCCAGAAGTAGATGGTGAGATATTCATTTTCACTTCAGCAATCTGGGACGGTGATGAATTATGGCTGTCCATCTAAAAACAACATCCAAGTCAACAGACGATGCTAGATTTACTACTCAAAAAGTAAGAAAACTTGTAACACGCATTTCCTGTTAGAACTAGTGTGAAATGAAGTGATAAGAATCCCTTTATTTTTGTGTCACTGCAAGAGGGGAAAAAAAACTGAAGCAGCACCTCCATGCAGTCAAAATAGCATGGAAACTCTTAAACATAAATATTTAACTAAGTTGTCCATATACAACAAAGATTATCACATGTAGAAGTGGAAAAAAAAATTCTAGAGACCATGGTTTGCACAAAGAACAGTCCCTAACACACAGTCCAAAGGGTATAGTTCGACAAAACTTTGGCAGGCTTAGCATCACTGAAACTTATTAGCATCTTTTATTACGCAGTTCATACCACCTGTACCACATGCTAGTTGATAATATTCGGTATGAAATGGTCAGGTAAGGAAAACAGTGGATACTCATATTTTTTACAGAATATAACAGTTGTCTGGAGCTTGCTAGCGCAAAGAATACAGGCCTTCAAGTTTATGAAAGCATTTTTTGCAAGACCAAGCGACCAACTTTACCCCTCTATATGAGCAACATGGAGCAGATTCACTCTAGTGGCCATAGCTAACAAATTCAGAAATATTTTAACAGGAAATGCATTAACAACCAGAATAAAAACGGCGTTGTTCTGGTTGCAGAACAATGTCACTTCTGCAGGCACTGCAATACTAACCAGTTTCCTGTCCTCCCCACTACTAAGTAACGGCATCTTGAAAGGGCAGATAAGTCACACCACAAGCCACCAAGGTCCCCCAAGAAACATAACTAAATATTCAGCAATCCACACATGACCGCAAACCAAGGTAGAAGATTCGAGCAGATATTGGTAAAACAGAACAAACAAATTAGCCTAAATGGATTTCCTAAAGTAACAAACAGATTGAGGCTTTCTCCCTAACTAAAGGCAACCAAAATTCACTGAAACAGCATCTAGGATTAAGTGTGCCACCGAGCAAGACCACAAACACAAATTGGTATTTGACACGACGACGGGAAGCTACGTGTAGCGCCCCCATTTCTGAGGGTCGGTAGGATATTCTCGCAACTGCTCAGGATTGTTTAGCTGTGAGTACTGTAGATGAGTGTACATCATTGCCAACACAAGCTTAAGCATAAAAAACCAAACTTTATAATAAAATTAAGACTTAGCAGCTAAATTTTACACAACAGGGCATACAACCCAAAGTTATAATACAATACAAAAAAAAACTCCACAAGCATGCCTGAGTGTAGAATAAACCCTAACATCAGGCATCATCTATATCGTAGTGATCCTTAGCGTCATTTTCATATATTCCTTCAATTTCTTGGCAAGCATTTTCTATTTATGATTGTAGCAAGCATGAGTACAACTAACCGTACTTAACAAGTCATATGTGAAAATACTATATAGCTATTTGCCAGGATTTCCAAAAGATGGGAGTATAGTAGTTTTGTTAAAGTATTGGTGAATGCAATTTTATTTGTAAATATTTTGTTTTTAAACACAAGATAACAAATCATAAATTTCTTAAGTAAGTTGGGGTTTTAAAACTTGATTACTAAACTTAACATTTCCAAATCTACTTATACTTCGCTGTTAGAATCACTCATTAAACACAGCTTCATTTACTAGAAGCACGGTGTATTCGAATACCATTTATAAATAATTCTGCAGAGTTGCCCAACCTTACCCACAAGATTTCTTAACTTCCGCGTCCAGGTTCAAGAAAACAAGGTTATTTCACTACTCATCTCTTTATGTAGCCTCTACCCGATAGACTATGGACCCCCTGTCACGGAATACAACAGCCTAACAGGGCGAAGCCTACCATTGTGAAAGTATGGTTTTGGGTTTATAGGTGTCTAATACGGTGAAACGGAGCTGAGGGATGAATCGGTAGGCTCGAATCAGTTGAAATGGGTATACATACGCATTTTCGGGTTTGGTGAACAGTAACGGGCCGGGTCACTATTCAAATCGGGTTTTACTATGCCTACCGGGTCGGATAGTGTTTATTGCGGGTCGGCTTAACAGACGGTCGGGTCAGGTGAACAGTAACAGGCGGTTACTGTTCATCTTCTTCACCACGACCACACGCGATGACTGAAACAGAGGAAGAAGATGACAGCGATCAACGGGGCTAGGGTGACTTGTGACAGAATTGAAGGCTATGTTTGGGCTCTTGGGAGTGTCAAGGTTCCATTTGGGGTCGGCGGTGGCAGGGGAGGCGACATTCACCGGCGGCGAGGTCTTTCCTCCGCGAGACATTTGAATGGCAATGGTGAGTTTCGAGGGTTAAAGGGTCAAAGCGTTGGTGTTTGAGTATCCTTGGGGTGAGGGGGTGACAGTGGTAGGATTGGTTTGGGCTAGAGTTTGGCGGCTTGTCCACGACGGCCTGGTTTCGACAAGCGGGGAGGATGGTGGCTGCAAGTTATGAGGTTCGGCTAGCCATGGCGCTGCTTCGATCGTGTTCCTAGGGTTATGAGGAAGCTACGGAAGCAAGCAATCGAAAACACAATTGACTAAATCGATGGAATTGAATTCAAGCTTACTTTGAGGTTTATCGACGATCGCCGGCGAAGCTTCAGTCGATGGTCTAATTAGGGGTGTGGAGGGGCTTATTGGACTCCAACGTAGTGCTCTGAAGGGGTCCGGGCATTAAATAGAGTTAGGAGGCGGTTTGACACAGACGAGGGGACAATGGCAGCTGCGGTCACATTGCAGGGGTCGGGAAGGCTCGAGGTTGTTGATAGAGGGGATGCACCGGTTGTCTTGGGCGTAGAATTGCGGCGGTCAAAAGTGTCAGAGTGAGTCAGGTTGACCGTGAGAGGGGGCGGCCGTGAGAGAGTAGAGGCGGTGGTGCAGTGCGGCCGGCGGGGCTGACACATGTTCAAGGCGATTAAGAGGTTGTCAGGGCGGGGAGGGCAAGGTAGTACAGAGTCTGACCGGGTGGTAGCGGCGTGGCAGAGGCTGGAAAGCGCGGGAGGGCTCAGGCGATGGAAAACAGGGCGGCGGCGAAAATATCCGACCGTGAACTGTGCCGAGCAAAAATCCTTCGCTGGGGACAACGCAGCAGGGTAATTAGGGCTTGGATGGTGAGATTTAGTGTGGGATTTGGCTAAGATTCACTAGGAATAAAATTCAATCAAGAAATCAAATTCTTTTGAAATTTCTGATTCGTTTCACTACACTACCAAATAGCATACGCATAGCGATATATAAGGAAGAGACAAGCAAGTTGTTGTGCCAGCGCAGGCATCGGCGTCACCGCTCCCGACAACCCGATCGGTACTGCCAGTGCCGACCGCCACGCCAGCGGTGGGGTCGACTGTCGTGCCACGAGCGTCGACGTCGGCAATCGCAGTGCAGGCGTTGCCATCCGCACTAGCAGCCGATGTCGAAGCTCTGGTGTTGACGAGCGCCTCCATTGTGCTCCTCTTCTTCTTTGCCGCCAATGATGAAGCTTTCTTAGGTGCCATCCTTCTTCAGATCTCAGAGCTTGCTCAATCGCTCCCCACAGACGATGCCAACTGTTGTGGTTACGGACCAAATAGTGAAATGAAAGTGTGGTAGTGGAGATGACAGATGAGCAATGATTGGTCTTTCCCACGCTCAGGGCAGCCATATATATATATTCACATGGGAGTATTTTTATAATTATACTCTTACACTCATGTATCCCTAGTAAGAGTGCTTATATCATTACACACATTCTATTTTGGGCTTTACAACCCCTTAGCAGGCCAGCTGAGTTTAGATGGGGCCACCCCTACAACACAACTACGTATGACAAGAACGGCCACCTACCGACCAATGGAATCGCAGTCCACTAGAAATAACCCCACGCAGAAACGAACAAGAAAAGGATTCCTACCTATGCAATACGGAGAAAGCGACTTCTGATCTACCACCAATTTTTCCCAAAAAAATTACCACCGATTTGTCCGATCAAAAGGGAAGAATTTTTTTCTTCCATCCATTTGACCAGAACCACCCGACACCCCAAACGCATTCTTTCTTCCCCAATCATCCATCCTAAAGGAAAAAAAATTCCCACCGAAAAATAATAACCAAGAACGTCCAAGAACCGATCACGAACGCGCGTACCGCCCCAAATGGCGTCAGAACGAAATAGCAATCGCATGAGATGGAAGAGTCTGTTCTTTATCCGGAACGGAACGAACTACACAGTTTACGGATTGGAGCATTGATCTATCCTTTTGGTAGAACAAGGAAAAGAGACGAGGGGTGGGAGGGATACAGCGGTGAGGCGCAAACCTGGAAGAGGAAGACGCAGCCGCCGCCGCGGAGTTTGGGCGACGAGAGGGGAGAGGATGGGGGCAGCTCGGTTCAATGACGAGGAAAGATGAAGGAAGAGGCGGAGTTTGGTACTCCCTCCGTAATTTCCTCAGGCACGTAAATCAAGGGGTTACTAAAAATGTCTAGTTTATCTTTGTTATTATCTCTAATATATAGAGAGAATATTAAGTAAAGTTGAATATTTATTAGTATTATATATAAAATATCACGTTTATTTTATATCAAAACATAAAATACTATATTTACATATAAGATCATTTAAAAATATGTCATATAAACTTTAATTAAAAGAGAACTGCTTTTTATGGTCCCCAAGACTACGACCATGTGACGGTGCTCGGGCTTCACAGTGGACCCACCATGTCAGCATTATAGCAATTTCATCTCCATGTTAATTTGTAACAATTTCATGACACCTTACTTTTTTAAAAAAAATTCTTACGATTTTTTCGATTACAATGAAAACACACGTGTACGCGTCACACATGAGTATACCTTCTTGATGTGCCTAAAAAAGACGAAAGCCATAAAATGGATAAATTCATGATCTCACAAAATTTTTATTAAAAAAGCATTCATATATGTATAAATATAAATACTAAGATTTAAACTCGGTGAAACCTATATCCATGACTCCACCACCGCCGCACTAAAAGTTGGTTCCCAATTTTCCTTACGAATTCATCGTGCATTTAGAGAAATGGGAATGAGCTTAGCCCCCTGTCATATTTCTTCTTTTGAGTCGACACGCTTGCCTATGATCCTACGTCTCACAATGTGAAACAACAAAACATGCGAGTAGTCGAACTGCGTGTAGTTGCTCAAAACAGAGCATTCAGAGAGAGAGAGAGAGAGAGAGAGCACTAATACAAGGATACAAATTAGGTGACCTGTTCACATCTTATATTATATGTACCAGGATAGTTACACAGAACAGCTAAAGAAAAAAATTCGGTATTGCAAATGAAAAGTAGTATCTTTTCTCTAGTATTTGTATTTATATTATAGTAAGTCATTATCTTCTCGTCCTTTTGATTTAATTAATTTAGATGTATGAGGACATGCGCTTATTGTCTCTATAGGCAGACATAATTTTGATGTGATTTTCATTGATAATTATCCATATTTTATATGACTTTTCTCTATGTCTAATCATGGTTATTTTCATGCGATCTATCGTAACTTTACAACGATTGTTTGTACTCAAACTGATTATTTCATTTGTACTTTTCACTGTGATTCTGCTCGCGACTACTGTTTTGGTGCTTTTAGACAGTTTCTTTCTGAGCATGGCAATATTTACCAGTCTTCTTGTCCTGATGCCTATGCTCGTAATGGGGTTACTGAGTACAAACATCGTCATCTGATTGAGATTGTATGCATTGATGCGAATACACGCATGCCTTATGCTTTTCAGTTAAGAATTTATTTGATTGGAAAGAATTATTGAGCCGCATTAAATATACTCAGGCAATCTCATTCTTAACTCAATTTAATATTGTTATTCATGAGAATTGGATATTACCTCATATTCCTATATTATGTATTCTCAGGTTTGAATGTTGTGATGACTTTAAAACTAAGAGACAAGTGAGAGATCGTGGCCAATGCAAGCGAGGAAGGATGGTACAAGGAGAGAATACTAGAAGGTCACTCGAAGAATGCATGCATGCATGCGTGTTGTTGCATGCATGAGATGCAAAGAAAAGCTTGTGCTATGTAGCAAGGAAGGAAGGCTATGATATGGCTGGCCCAAGGTCCATTTAGTCCAATCACGTGGAGAACACCACAGCCAAAGAAGCATATGTCCAATCGACATCTTGTTGGGAGTTTGATGTATCTTGTGAGCATTCATCCTGATATTGCTCATGTTGTTCATATTTTGAGTCAATTCATGACTCGTTCTACCCACCTTCACTACAACCACTTTCTTCGTGTTCTTTGCTACTTGCACGAGACTATCTCTCGTCGTTTTTTTCCTAACTCCATCTCACTATAGCCTCAAGCGTACTTCGATATAACATGGGCTAGTGATCCTTCATATCATTATTCTCTTTCTGTTTACTGTGTTATTCTTAACTCCTCCCTGATTATCTGGAAGATAAAAATGCAAATTATAGTTTCTCGTTCGAGTGCTGCGGGCCTGCGGCTGGATTGAGAGCCTATAGTAGCAGTGATAGCAAAGATTATTTGGTTGAGGTAGCGATTTGCAGATTTTGGAGTGCTTGTAATGGGACTCACGACTCTTTTGCCTGACAGTACAGATACTAGCAGTATAGCCCATGACCCAGTGAAGTATGAGCTCACCTAGCACATTACTGTAGATACTTCTTACACTCACTTAAAAATGCAGGAGAGAATGCTTGTTCTACAGTTTGTGTCCTCAAAGTTACAGATTGCTAACTTCTTCACAAAGCCAAACACTAGAGTGCAACATTTGTATTTTGTCTCCAAACTCAGGGTATGTGATTCACCATGAGTTTGAGAGGGTTTTAAAGTAGACTTATCTCTGCTATATTTACTTCTATATATAGAGTTATTTTTGTATATAGTCCCTTATACTTTCTGTATATATACACATTGGGTTTCATGAACATACACATAATATTCATAATAGGCATCATGCAATGTGTACACAGAAGCATCTCATAACATTTAGCGGATTGTAGTAGATTGCCTTACTTTCCAGGTAGCAACAGGGACCAGCTTGAAGAGAATCAAAAAGCCAATTGGAATTCAACCTCGAGGAACCGATAGCACAACCATATAAGAACTTAGCCGCTGGTCAACAAAAACTCCAGTCCATGAAATATGGTGTCTTTATTATTAATGTATTCCCTGGGCTCCAGTGTATCGACAATTCTGCTGTCTGACCCTGCAAAGATTCAAACATGAGCATCACAAAAAGTATCTAATGATTCTGAAGGTATTACTTGAGTCAAGATTAGAGTGCATCTCTAACACAAGGGATCATAAAAACTTACAATTGAATCGAGATTTAGTCCTTCTGCTCTTGGTTCGTCTAGTACTAAGTTTAGCTTCCAAAAATTGAACTCCTTTTCTTTTAAGGTCCCGTTTACCAACATTCAAATGCGTTGTTGATTGAGGACAAAGTTCTGATGGGATATGTTGCTCTCTGCTCTGATGCTCACTATTACCCTGAGCATTAGATGACTTCTTCTGAACCACAAAAAATTCTCAAGCTTCCAGCTTCAACATTATTTTCTTTGAATTGATTGCACACGTTGTATCTTCTTATTTCAAATTACTGGTGTGCGTATTTCCTTCTGACAAACTGCCACATCAACATCATTATGTGTTGCACTACCTCCCAATATGTTTAATATATCGGTGCTTTTGTGCTAAAAGGTCTGAGTGAACTGTGGGCCTGTTCTTTTGTGATTTTTGGCTTCGGCTTTTGGCTTTTCTACAGTAACTAACTTTTAAACAGACTATCTTTTCAAGATATAATCTACTAGTTAATTGTAGTACATACTGTACCGACTTCATTTATATCAGCAAAGGCCGCACGTAAATTTCAATTACTCTGTAATTTCTCACACGAACAGTCAAAAGCCGCAAGTTGCAACCAAAAACTATAAACCGAAGCCATAAAAGAACAGGCCCTGTTTTTTGTGCCTGTCCATGGAACATTAGATTCTGGTGCCTTAACTGAAGGCGCAGAAGATGGATGAAATCTACATCCAGATCTTGTTTCCTAGGAGGATCTTCGGGATAAATTAGTTCTTTCTCCTCCCCTTTCCTCTGTCTGCACTCAGCACCTGTAGATTTGAGCTGAGGAGAGTTGTGTAGCATTTTGTGAAGAAAGATGCAAAGAGAAAGGCAGCACCTGTAGAGGAGAGAATTTTGGACGTTTCTAGCACTGTTGCTGCCGTTAATTCCAAAAATAGCCGCGCTGAAAACACAATTCCAAAAATAGCCCCCAAACGACCGCACGATTAACGGCAACGCGACACGTGGCATGTGGTGCGGCCGGGGAGCGCACCACACGTGAGTGGTGCAGTCCCCGACCGCACCACTCGGCGGGCGTCACATCCGGGCAAATGGTGCGCTCCCCGGGCGCACCACACCGCAAATGGTGCGGCCCCCGGGCGCACCACACTGCCAAATCCCATCACCCGCCGAAAGCAGCTCATTTCGCCCGCCCGCCCGTGCTGCATGCAAGATTCCTCCGTCCGTGCTGCATTTCTTTATACCGTGCATGCAATGTGTCAATGCGTAGAGAGCCGGCCCCTACTGCGAGCGCTGTGAATATTGGGATAAAAGGAAGACCCTGCGTCTGGAATCAACGTTTTTGCATTTGCGCTAGCTAGAGAAGCAGCAAGCGAGGGAGGGAGCAGATAGTGAAGGGAAGAAGAGCAAGAGAGGGAGCAATAGAGGCTTTACACGGCATTTGGAGTAATTTTAGAAGGGATCTGAAGTTTTCGCAAGTGAGAAAGTTGTAGATCGTCTCGTGAGCTTCAAGAAAAGGTAAATATCATCTCCATGCGTCTGTAATTTAATCATAATAATTAGCCGGTAATTAGCGTAAACGTTCTGTAAACGGTCTCCATATGTCTACTGTAATGTTAAATGGTTGTAGTTATCTTGTTGTATTTTATGTAATTATCGTGTTGTATTTTTAATTTTATGTGAAGAAATTATGTACTGTTGTTGTCCACTGTAATGTAAAATGTTTGTAGTTGTTTGTGATTGTAGTGTATTGCATTTTTTTTGTAAAATATTTGTAGTTGTAGTGTACTGTAATTTATGTTTTATGTGAAGAATTTTGTACTGCTCTTGTGGACCGTAAATTTTAAAAAAAGTTGACTGGAAGCAAACCTAGAGTACTGTGAAGTGTGTGGACGGCTCCTGCCCTGGCAAGGTCCGTGCGCAGCGGTTCAGAGGCGCTGCCACGGACTTCCGGATAACGGTGCTGAACGATCACACTTGTGAGCTTGCGGCGCCACTACCTAGGCACCGCAACATGACGTCGTCATATGTTACAGAGATGATAAGGCATCTTGTGGCTGCAAATGTATCCATTACTCCCAAGGTTCTCATGGCGGAGGTAGCGAACACGGTGGGGTTTGCTGTGAGCTACAAGAAGGTGTGGCGGGGGAAACAGAAGGTACTGCGGAGTATGTTCGGGACATATGAGGAGGCATATGATCTGGTCCCGAGAATGTTGTGTCAGATTGCAGAAGCAAACCCAGGCACGTACATTAACAAGTACGAGCGGGTTCATGAGACGGAAGGGCCGAATTGTTTTGTGCTTGATAGAGTGTTCTGGGCCTTCCATCAGGCAATAGAAGGCTTCAAGTGGTGCCGTCCAGTGCTAACGATGGACGGCACATTCCTATCTGGCAAATACAAGGGTACAATCCTGACCGCGGTTGCAGCAGACGCAAATGACCAGTTACTCCCAGTGGCATTTGCAATAGTAGAGAATGAGAGTATGGATAGCTGGCTGTGGTTCCTTGTCAATGTGAAGCAGACCGTTGTACAAGATCGGCCCGATGTGTGTGTTATCTCAGACCGTAATGCAGGCTTGCTGTCTGCAATGCGAACGATGCAGAACGGGACACAGCCTCCGTTCCAGTGGAATGACATGAAGAACCGGTGGTGCATGAGACATCTTGCGGCAAACTTCCACAGAAGGTTCCATAGCAAGGAACTAATGAAGATGTTTAAAAAGCTTTGTATGCAGAACCAGAAGAGGAAGTTCGATGCCTTGTGGAGGCACCTTGATCAGGAGACCAGCAAGCATGTGAGGTGTCTTGAGCAGGCTGAAGCGGGGGCCGTGGAGGGAGGCTCCACGAGACTTGGGGAGTTCACACAATGGGTGCAATCCAATGCACTTGACCTGGAGATGTGGTCTCTACTGCATGACACCGGCGGAGCAAGGTATGGAATCATGACGACAAATATGTCCGAGGTGTACAATGGTGTTCTAAAGGGCGTGAGATCCCTACCTATCACTGCAATCGTTGAAGAGACCTGGAACCGTTCAATAGGATACTTCGTCAATAGAGCCATGATGGCGAAGCAGCATATGGACGAAGGCAAAGAATTCTTCGAGGTAGCGCGGGCCTACATGGATAAGAAGATGGAGAAGGCTCGTTCGCATATTGCTCAGACCATGGATGGCTTACGGAGGAAGTTTGAGGTTCGCCTCAGACAGAAGTACATGATGGGGCAGGCTAGAGGGGATCGTAAGCAGGTGTGCACGATTGATGACAGAGCATCTTGCACCTGCAACAAGCCGCAATTTCTACACAAGCCATGCTCCCACGTGTACGCGGCATGCGCGTTATGGAACCAGGCGCCCACGCATTACATATCAAGGTACTATGACATGAAGCACCTGTTTGAAACCTGGAGCACGGAGTTCCATTCGTACGGGGTGGACATGCATTATAGGGAGCTCTGGCCAGGGCAGATCAAGTGGGTGCCGAACGATGCACTGAAGCACGTCGGCCGTGGGCGAAGACAAAGCCGTCGCATTCGTAACGACATGGATGATAGCCAGCGTGGGGATCGGGTTCGGCGCCCGAAGTGCAAACTATGCAAGACGGTTGGTCATTCATTTAGGCAGTGCCCAAACAGGCCGACATCAAGTAACGCTCCATAGTATGCAGCACATGGATTGTCATTGTGCACTGCTGGATCCGTGATTTGTAACTATAGCGGACCTTTGTTGTGATGCGAGCACAACATCGTGCATCCTGTAACCTATGCTGAATGTATCTGACCAAATTATTTCCGTGTACAATTTGTTTGAGTCATTTCTTGCAAATTATGTTATGTTGTGACTTATTCGATATTTCGTTATCATTTGTTGTCGTTCGATGCAAATTACGTTTGTTCATGTTTTGTTGTCATTTATTTCACGATGTATTATCATTACGTACAAATTATGTATGTTGCATATTCTCATGAGACTGCGTACTGACTTATTTTCAATCATCGGCAGGAGATGGCGTACGAGTTGCTTGAGGCCCGTTGGGATGACCGCCACCGATGCACCGCGTGGGCATCAATGCCTGATGGCCCTCCGTGTTTCGTCCTTAGGGGCCCTCGAGAGCACTGGCCTCTAGACGAGCGGTACATCCCGCTGCTGCGAGACACCGGTCTTTTGCCCCTTGCTCGCATGCTGGATGTTCCGTATTCGTTGCAGTTCGATGCGGCGTTGCTGTCCGCACTCGTGGATCGTTGGAGACCGGAGACTCACACCTTCCACTTCCGGTGGGGCGAGATGACTATTACACTTCAGGACGTGTCCATGCTGACAGGTCTACCCATCCGTGGTGCAGCAGTAGTGCCACCCCCCAGGGCGGCGAATTGGAAGGACGCCCTGGGTGCCCGATTCGGTCTCCTGATCCCAAACAACATGTCTGGTGTGCCACACTCGTGGCTACGAGAGTTCATGACCTGCCCTGTGGACGCTCATGAGGGGGTCGTGCGGACGCACCTCATGGCATACATCCTTTTTTTGTTCGGATGGGTCTTGTTTCCTACGACCACTGGAGTCTCCGTGCATCCGACGTACATACACCTTGCGGAGTCCTTGGCGGATGCCTTGCCCGGCGAGGTGCCGCAGTACAGCTGGGGATCAGCAGTCCTTAGTGCCACGTACCGAGGCTTGGGTGATGCCTGCCAGCGTACTGAGGCCAGCGAGCCGGTCTTGGCGGCGTGCTATGTGCTCCTACAGTACTGGTCTTGGGAGCACTTCACGGTTGGGAGGCCTAAGATCAAGAGGCCCGTGCACCCTTACGACCTCCTCCCGGAGTTGTACGGTCAGGCTGGTGGCGATGACCCCATAGATGGGCCGACTATGGGGACTCGTTGGACACATGGTCAGCTGCGGTGGGCTAAGGAGAGAGCGAGGCGTGTGTACCCAGATTTCCATGACGATTTCGAGCGGCTTCCTGACAAAGACATAGTCTGGTTCCCATGGGATGCAGGGTTCATTCAGCTCATTGCCCCCTACGGGTTGTCATCTCAGTGCCACCAAGACCACATGTACTGGTTGACGACCTGTCACCTCGTCTTCGCGCACTTCGTCGAACCGTACAACCCGCAGAGAGTGCTGAGGCAGTTTCACCTCCACCAGCACGTGCCACCCCTCCCAGGACGGGCACTAACACCGAAGGCCCACTGGTAAGCCATTGCACGGTAACTGTACGCAAGGTAGTAATGTGTTGATAATACTAATTGTACAATATGTGCACTAACTTGCAGGCAAACAAGAAGAGGGCGCCATGGTGACGACTGGATAGCCACACAGTGGCCGTGGACAGACCTGTGGCGTGACTCAGCGAGCACAGAGGTTGTGCACGAGGCTAGGCCACACGACATCGCCACATACGGTGCGTACCTAGAGTGGTACAGTCCACGCACCCGCAGCAAGATTACTAGGCCTGCCCCACCCCGTCCTTCAGAGGTCGCGCACGAAGATGCCATACAGGTCGGCCCAGACCGTCATCGAGCAGCACGTATTGACGAGGCGGTACGTGCACCTGCAGTACGTTTGTACTCGTTGTTTCTTTACGTACAGTGCGTTTTAACTCATTTGTTGTTTACCTACAGTGCGAGCATATGCGTCGTGCTGAGCACGAGGCTTTTCAGATGCTGCAGCGTGGGGAGGGCGGCAACCGGGTTCTTGCTTCGGCGCGTAGCATCTTCAGTGACCTCAGGAATGCGTTCAAGGCCTTGAGCTGCAGTCAGCACAGGGATGATGTCGATGCACGACGCGTCCGCAGAGAGCAGCCTCCAGCGCCGCCGTCGGCACCACCTTCAGCACGTCCGTCGCTGTACGGTGGTCGTCCGTCGCAGTCCGGCGGTCGTCTGTCGTTGTCTGGCGGTCGTCCGTCGCTGTCCAGCGGTCATCCCAGCTGCGCTCCCTCGTCCTCACAGCTTTTTGGACCAGCGGTACGACATTTGCCATCAGTTCGTTCGTAACACACGTTTATTCGTAACACACGTTGCCATCCACTCGATTGCCATTTATTCGTAACACACGTTTTCCCTGCAGCAGTTGCGAAGGGATAGCACGTTGCTACAGCCGTCGTCATCCCGGAGGGCGGCGGACGAGCCTTCAGATAGCGACCCTGAGTCACCCCATCAGATAGCGACATATGCGCCTGGCGGTCAGTCCACCCGAGCAAACACACAAGGGCGGTACGAGTGGTTCGGGCAGACGTACCAAGGTTACACGGCGCAGGAGTACATGGGTGATTACGCAACGTCATCGTCATTCCAACAGCCGTATGCACCGGTATGTACGCATGTAGTAAACATAACACATGATATAAATAATGATCATAAACTTTTTTGTATTTTCCATTGCAGGACGTAGACCCCTCCTCCGATTGGCTGAGCTCTATTATAGGCCAGCAGTCGGAACTCCCCACAGAGATGTACCCACCACCGCCTCCGACGCAGACCTCGCACTACGACCTTCGAGATGCACCGCGCTCTCCTAGCAGGTTCACCTTCTCAGAGGATCAGATACGTCGTCCGAGGCGGCGACGGCGAGATGATAAATGAATTTTTGTAATTGTGCTGTTGTAATTTTTGTAATGCATAAATATATATACAACTTAATTAGACTGGTGATTTCTTGAAGTGCTTGATGGTTTGATGTTCACAGATAGTTTCCTGTATAAAAAGGGTTGCTCTTAGTTCTTTGATTCACTAGGGCATACAACCAACAGAGAGATGACAACACGGGACAGCCCACATAATACGAAGGCCTCAGGCAATGACAACACGAAACAACACATACATTGCACGTACATGAAATGTAGCAAGTAGTACAACCACCAACACACCAACGAACACAACAACTAAAATACAACACAACCGTACTTAACACATTACCAAAATAGCTTGACGACAACATAGCATAAAACATTACCAACATACACGAGGAGAACCTCCAGCACTACAACTTTAGGATAACAATAATCACAAGAAACAAAATAGCACACAACATTAAATTTATCTTCCACTCTAGTCTGTCGAAACGATGCCGCATCCCGACGGGGTCGCAACCCCCCACGACAACTCTCTCATGGCGAACATTCGCTGTCCTATTGCCCATTTCATCCTCCCACACCCAGAATTTGCAACCACCATGAGCTTCCTGCGATTCCATGACAAGAAGTTTTTTAAACATACCACCATGATTTCAACGAACCCGAAACAATCTGACTCACCGAGTGATTTGGGCACTTGTAGTAGTGTCGCCCAGGATTCGCGGCCGTCTGTGATGTCCTACGTCTAACCAAGATGTTGCAATTTGGGCACATCACCGTGGGTGCCCATGAAGACGTGCTGAGCTGACTCATTGCCTAGTCTGGGGGAGTGAGCACGAAAGAAAACTACACTGATTGTGAACAACTAACTCAGGAGGTGACTGATAAAATGGCAAGGGAGTATGTGAGGGATGGCTCCGTTTTATAGGCTGTGTGGGGGGGGGGGCAGCCTCACGCACAAAGAATACAGACAACACAAATCATACACGCACATAAAGGGGCAGTGAGCAGACAAAAAGGGGCACATTTGATTACTGACATGAAAAAAGAGGGCAGCTTTGCCCAGTGATATGACAAAACGGGGCAGCTTTCCGCAGTGACATGACAAAAGAGGCCAGCTTTCCGCAGTGACATGACAAAAGAGGTCAGCTTTGCCCAATGATATGACAAAACGGGGCAGCTTTCCGCAGTGACATGACAAAAGAGGCCAACTTTCCGCAGTGACATGACAAAACATGCCACCTTTGCCCAGTGGGATGACAAAACAGGGCATCTTTGCTCAGTATTGCATTTTTTGTGGCTTGTGATAACAACTCCACGAAGATAACAACCAATCCATCGCATGCTTAACAACGTTGCACATTACATCGTTACGGAAAGAGGCCACAAAACATGAAGGCGTCACGCACTTACATTGCACATACATAATTTATGGAAAGTAGTACACCCAACAATTTATGGAAAGTAGTACACCCAACACATACATGAACTAAAATACGACACAACCATAACCCTCGTTACCTACATGCCAAACGAGCCTCGTGGCACCCACATGGAGAATTGCTGAGGGGGCCGCCTCGGACGTGGCTGGCCGTCGTGGTAGTGGCATGCACATATGCAGCTCGGGTTCGCGCAGCAACATGTGGGATCATAAGAGCTTCCTATATTCACGACCTCCTCGTTGCCCCTCTCGCGTTGCATCTGTTCGCGGAGGTCGTTGTTCTCCTCAGTGAGACTCTCCATTCGGTACTCCAAGTCCCATATTCGAGCCCACAATGTATCCACATAACGATCAACATACCGTTCATGAGGAGGGTCGATCCAGCGGGAGAAGTCGCATTTTGCCATCTGCAAAAAAAAGGACGGTAAACTTCGCGCGTCCATAAGCAATAAAAAAATGTAATATTACTAAATTGTACCCCGGAGCGTGAGCATCGGAAGAAACGTCGCCCGCCATTGTTCGGGGAATCCAAGATCTGGACGACCGCGTACTCATTGTGTCTGCATTTCGGCCACGCTGGTTGAGCACGCCGACTTGGTATCAATCGGTACTGTGGACCAAACATATCCCTCCTTTCTAAGAGAATGTCATCCTTCGGTGACCCAAATCCCACTGGCCCCTCGGCTTCCGACATGGTTTGTTCAAGCACGAAAGACAGGGTACTTCTTTGTTCGACTGAACAATGTGCTGGGACCCCAACCGTGCTACTTATACCAAACGAGACAACTTGCTGCATTCACCTCAAACGAATAAAAGGACAGTTCTGCGCACAGACGTGACATAACGTGACATAACAGGTCTACTTTCGCAGTGAAATGACAAAAGAGGCCAGCTTTGCTCAGTGACATGACAACACACTGCAGCTTTTCGCAGTGACATGACAAAACGGGCCAGCTTTGGTCACAGAGATGACAGAGGATAGCTTTGCTCAAAGACATGCCGGCTTTGCTCAGTGAGATGACAAAAGATGCCAGCTTTGCGCAGTGACATGATAAAACAGGGCAGCTTTGCTCAGTGACATGCTAAAACGGGGCAGCTTTGCTCAGTGAGATGATAAAAGATGCCAGCTTTGGGCAGTGATATGACAAAACGGGGCAGCTTTGCTCAGTGGGATGCCAAAATATGCCAGCTTTGGGCAGTGACATTACTAAAGAGAGCAACTGTGCTCAGTCAAATGACAAAAAGAGGCCAGCTTTGCGCAGTGATATGACAAAACAGCGCAGCTTTGCTCACAGACATGACAAAACGGGGCAGCTTTGCTCAGTGAGATGACAAAAGATGCCAGCTTTGGGCAGTGACATGACAAAACGGGGCCTTTTTTCAGTGATATCGCAGCACTCCCATCTTTACTCACTGCTACGACCACGCGGACCAGCTTTACACGTACGAGTAGAGACAAAACGGCCCCTATAAATTGGTATGCATTCCATTTCCCAGCGAACATTGCACATCCAAACCCCATACTACATCGCGCTTCCCTCACCCAACCGGGATGGACAAAGGCAAGAAGAAGCAATGGGACAAGATGGTGAAAGATTGGGAGGAGACCCGTGACATAGCACGGTCAGCTGCGGCCCGCGATGCCGCCCGCGATGAGAAAATAAGGGCTATACAAGCCCGGGTAGAACAAGCCCATCGTGCTACGATGAAAGGTCCCCCCCAAAGAGCGCCCGCGTAGCAACAACCCCATCCCGGACGTCCCCACCGAGCGTTCGCCACAACTACCACCTGAGGGGGAGACACCTCCCCTTTGTTGGTGCGGGGACGTGTGCAAGTTTTTCAAGTATAAGGACCGCATCAGCCTAGGTATGCGTTACTGGGGTTGCGCAAACTACTCCAGTAACTACCCCAACCGCCGTTTTGACACCGCAACCTATCGGCAGCCGGTAACGACCACATGCACCATTTTCCCCTACCTTTTCTCCTTCACACCACGCACTAACAATATCTCCCATGTATTTGCAGTCTCCGGAGCCCCTGTGTGGCTACCGCAAATGGATTGATCTTGAGATCCACCCTGAGAACCAATGGACACTCGACTTCGAGGAGTGGAATGTCACACGGGACAAGGAGTTGCTGGAAGAGGAGCGCCGCAAGCACGAGCACACCCTGCGTATACAGCGCGAGACGCAAGCTCATCTTGAAGCGTGCACGCGTAGGGAGCGGGAGGCTCGCGAGAGGGAGTGCGAGAGAAAAAGGGAAATTGCGGCTAAGGCAAAAGAGGCCGCGGAGGAGTTCAACGCCGAGCGGGCAAGGAAGGGAAAGTGGCCCCGGTCCACACAGTAGGTCGTACGAGCAGTTAGGTGGGTTAGTCGCATATCATGCTATATGTTATGCATGTAATAAAAATCTACGCGGCATGTTACTCCCAAATGTATTATGAAGTTTAATATCTCGTATTTTCGTAATCCATGATTAACGTAGCACCTCATTTAACAATATTAACATAGCGGTCCTCACCTTCAAAATATCACTTACCACTTTATGTATCGACCGTTCTACGGTCAATCTTTCCTAAAAAAAATTTACCAAAATTTTTTATGCATCTACAACTTACAATGAACATAATCTTTTATTACAACTTTATCTGAATTTTATCCAGTTTATAACTACAAAATTGCCAAAACTGAAAACAATCACGGAGATTGCAAACCCTAACAACAGACCAAACCCTAAAATTCACTTACCACTTTATGTATCGACCGTTCTACGGTCAATCTTTCCTAAAAAAAAATTTACCAAAATTTTTTATGCATCTACAACTTACAATGAACATAATCTTTTGTTACAACTTTATCTGAATTTTATCCAGTTTATAACTACAAAATTGCTAAAACTGAAAACAATCACGGAGATTGCAAACCCTAACAACAGACCAAACCCTAAAATTCACTTACCACTTTATGTATCGACCGTTCTACGGTCAATCTTTCCTAAAAGAAATTTAACAAAATTTTTTATGCATCTACAACTTACAATGAACATAATCTTTTATTACAACTTTATCTGAATTTTATCCAGTTTATAACTACAAAATTGCCAAAACTGAAAACAATCACGGAGATTGCAAACCCTAACAACAACCAAACATCACTACCAGCAAACTCCACTCCACATTACATACATATTTTTTCAAACACCATTAACAACGTACCAAATTATTTCAATAATAAAAATCTACACAAAAATAATACATACACGTATTATCCGCTATAAATAACGAATTTTTCAAATAAACTTCATGTTTTTTTTCATCTCCTATTCTATATTATAAATTTGCTCTACATTCTTACAAAATATATTACATGTATTTGCATAATATTTATAATTACAAACATTTTATCTAACTATCTAATCAAAACATAAAAAAACAAATTTACAATTTATTTTCCGCGCTGATCGGTTGTAGCACCGAGTGGTGCGGTCGGGGACCGCACCACCCGGCTAATGGTGCGCCCGGGCACCGCACGACCAAGTGGTGCGGTCGGGGACCGCACCACTGGGGTGTGGTGCGCTCCCCGGCCGCACCACATGCCACGTGTCGCGTTGCCGTTAATCGTGCGGTCGTTTAGGGGCTACTTTTGGAATTATGTTTTCAGCGCGGCTATTTTTGGAATTAACGGCAGCAACAGTGCTAGAAACGTCCAAAATTCGTATTCAAAATATGTTATAACAGCACAAGACAAGAAAAAAGATTTTGTCTGTGCTGCACAGAAAGAGTCAGTATACTTTGGCTATCACATGCCAAAATTCATTATTACACTAACTTCATCGCTCATAATGCAATCCATCAAGGTGATTGACAATCAAGCAATATGTGGTCAAAGTTTAGAAGCTCATTGAAAATCACAAGCACATTTTGGAATGAATAAATAAGCAGTAAGCAACATGAATATGGCATACTGAATCTAAAAATTTTCTTCTTTCCCTCTTCGAGGAAAGATAACTGCAGAACAACACTAAGTACACTGTGCAAGTGCGCATTCCTAGAACAAAAAATGTTATCTCAGGACAAAGGACAAAGCTACATTTTTATGCAGGATCGAATCATTAAAGATTACATTAAAAATTAAAAATGTAGTACTATCTCCTGATTAAACTGGTCGAATTCACAGAATGACAATAAACTACATTATAATACAATTTCATTGTAATTTACATCAAGAGTTCATGTGATCCAATTAAGGAGCAACATCTCATAAACTTACATCACCGCTGGTTGGAGTAATCGCACCAGATGTATCCTCATCTCCAGACAGATGCAAACGAAACCCACTGTAACCACTAGCATTTACCGTGGCATCCTGATAACTCTGTTGCTCTTGCGCAGGGTCTCCAATAAACACACAATTCTGCAATTCAATGAACAAAACCACAGACATCAAATCATAACAGACAGTGCACAAAGAAATATTGATATATTCAGATCGGATTCAGCATATGACATTTCCTACCAAATACAAATCATTGGCTTCGGTTATTGTTTCTAAGATGGGATGACCAGGCATGCTTTTTTTTTTTTTTGAAGCAGGAGGTTTGCCCCCAATTCCGATAACGAAACTGAAAAGGTTCTACAGACACCACCAAAACTCACACACGGGGGATTTTGATGAGCAGCGGCATCTCCATCCAAACTTAGTTCTTTGCCACCCTTATTACACACCAAACAACTTCTACCAACGATTTACAGATTGAACCAGCTAAAACGACAACACACCATGAGCACTTGACAGAAACTACTAAAACAACCTCCTGAACGCTAAACAACAGCAAACTAGACATTCAGAAAGACATTCATTCAGTAGCTCCTCCATCTTCTATTCTTCGCGTCAACGGTGCCCAGCCCCTCGAGCGATTGAAAGCTTCATTTGCCACTCGCCACCACAGCTTGGATCCCAAATGCAGCACCTCACACGGTCCTTTCGGCAGACCAGTCCAAAATTCAATCCAATGACAAACTTGGAAAACCACTGCAGTTGGGTCCATAGGAAACTTCCTTTGAAAACAAGCATCATTTATTGTTTTCCAGATTGTCCACAGAACCGAAGCTACGCCTACAGCCATTAGATTTCTAACATTCTTAGGAAATTTCCTAAGCCAAGCACCTCCTAGGTTCTGTACCGATTCTGGCAAGGAACCCAGGTTAAAAGCGCAGCTCGCTGTATACCAAACATATTTCGCCAAAGGACAGGTAATGAACAAGTGGTTCACTGATTTTGTGATGAGCAGGCATGCTGACGTTAAGAAATCAAAAGATAAACTCAAAGCCTACAATATTACCACCAATCAATGCACAAATAAGACAAGAACAGCACCTCGCGAGACGGCGATGAAACGCCAGCACTGTATTTTCGGTGTTCACCGACCGCCGGCTGCCGATGCGGCTGAAGCCATTGAGGGAGCCAAGCAATGTCCTGCGCAAACTCAAAGCAAAACATAAAGGTTGTGGTCCATCTTGTGAAGCATACCCCATCAATCCCACCAAGAACAATACACGTTGAAGTATTGAACCGCCCGACCAAATGCCAGGGCGGAGAGACATAGATAGAGTGGCCGAGTGGGTTACCTCGGAGAGGCGCGGCGCGTGGTGGCCGCAACTCGACATGGCGACCGCCGACCGGGCTGTCGCCGCCGCCACGAGAGGACGGAAGGGGGCGCGAGGCGGCAAGGGTCTTCTCTTTTTTCCTTTTATTTCCCTTTTCTTTCTTTAACAAATCTCTCTTCTGCCAAACGTTCCGCCAAAAGATATCAGTTCGTATTAGTGTCTGCTTTAGTCCTCTGTTTAAAGAAGCAAAAAAAAACAAAAATTAATATAAATATTTAATTTTTAAAACAGTTTTCTCACTCATCTCGCTCTCGTCTAGCTCTAAAGATAATGCATAAGTCATGAGAGCATAGATACCCCACTCTCTTGCTTTTGTCTTCCACTTCACCCGCTTCAGTTTCACGCACGCATTTCTCTTTTATTTTCCCATTATCCATATATTTCTTCTAAAAATTACTATTTTTAGCCACACGATAGTCATTAGGGCATCATCTAGGGTTCTCACCAAAAAGGTAGTTTTTTAGGAAAGAGTGTAATATTTTGCGGTGGTGGCCGACAATGAGCCCAAATATACATATTTTCACTACACGCACCCCGCAACTGCTATCACTGATGTTTTAGTTTAGTTTATCACTTTTGAGTTTGGAAATCTCCACCAAAGAGTATTTTTGTGATAGTCACTCTCTATTGTACAGTAAACCCCTATACGCCATTGGAGGTTGCTGGAATAGCTAATGTGGTTTTGTTGCGACGGATTTTACTCTCTGGTTTGTTTTAGGGTGATTTGTACCTTAGTCCAGTGCTAATAGTTTGCACAGTGAAAGTAGGGAGCCACGTTCCCCCTCCACGCCATTTGGCCTCTAGTCACCAAACACTCCTCCATCCCCATCATCAATCACCACCTTCTCTACCCACTTCACTCAAGTTAGGACATGTCAAAATAGGTATAACGGGATCCGTTTAGTTTGGTTTATATGAACTGGTTTATAACTTTTTTCTACCGTAGATAACTTACTTTATACTATAACTATTGATTGTTTATTTAGCGTAATTAAATTTAAAATATTAAAAATAGAAAAAATATGTTAACTCAACATGGACAATTCAAACGAATACGGAAAAAGAACGGGTAAAAAAGCCCCCAAAAAACCAAAAAACCAGAAAAATAAAATTAAGAAATAGTAAATTAGAAGTCAAAAGGTAGAAGTTGAAGTCAAAATAAGCGGGACATGGACAATATGGAGTTGAGATTTGCAGAGTTGAGTCCGTCCAAATTAGTCGTAAACAGAGCCGTATCAACATGTCATATTAGGAGAGAGAGAGAGAGCGCGAAGGCTAATAATTCAAGGCTGTCAATTTCCCTTTGTTTAAGTAAAAGGTCATCGTACTATTTACTACTCTACCCAATTAAGTGAATTATTGGGTGTGCCTACCTATTCAACTCTTCGCGCATCGACCTAAAAAAATCATAAAAAAGCAAAATTAATGATGAGCAGGTTTTATTACTGGATTTAGTTTTAGCATAATTTTGTGTCTATGTGCAGATAAACAATTCAATTTTATGGAATGGTAGATTGACTATGCTACAATCAATGTCATAATCTCTCTCTCGCGCGCGCGCTCTGAATTCCGAATAGCTATTTTTTGACAATGTTCCGTAGTATGGTAGATTTTGTTTATATTAATTTCTAAAAACTGTTTTTCTATAATATATATATTCAAACATGGTGTCTTTTTAAGACATAGTCTACTAGTTAATTATAATATACACTACAGTAACTTTATTTATACCAGTCAAAATCGTACGCAAGTATCTATCTCTCTACAAACTTCTATACAAATTATTACTATTTATAAGTTAAAACCAAAAACCTATATGAACGGCCACTAAGAGGGTATTCGTATTGACTTTTATTTCAAGTTTCTATTTAAAAGAAGTTAGAAACTAATATGAGCATATAACTTCTCAAAGTGGCTTCTCCACTCATCTCACTCCTGTCTCGATTCGAGAATAAGGCAGAGGGTCACGAATGCATCATGATATTTTTTCCTCACTTTCTCACCGCGTGCTATCTTTTTCTAAACAGTATTTTTTAGCTACTACTATTTATTTTTAATTAAAAGTTATCGTCAATATGAACTAGAAATACCCCTAAGGTGACATGCGCAATGCACAAAAAATGAAGGCGCGTCGGATACACCTTCTGCTGAACCATAGCCTTCCACGTTCGATCGGATGGCGCCCGAGCCAGGCCGCGGCTTGAACCGTACGGCCGAGATGCGTGCGATGCGATTCCCATGGGCAACCAGGATAAGAAGCGATAGCGCACGCCCACACACTGAAGCAGAGACCCCCATGGCGATGGCCACCGCCCTCTCCACCTCGCTCCCGAACCTCCCGCCTCGCCGCCTCACCTCATTGCAC
Organism: Dendrocalamus latiflorus; assembly: GCA_017311315.1. Lineage (NCBI taxonomy): Eukaryota > Viridiplantae > Streptophyta > Magnoliopsida > Poales > Poaceae > Dendrocalamus > Dendrocalamus latiflorus. The sequence continues at coordinate 2,315,038 of CM029631.1, forward strand.
TCCGCCGCCGTCCCCTTCACAGCCTGTCGCCTCCGGCGGCGCGGGGCTCCTCCCCCCGCCCGCCTCGCGGCCTCCGCCTCCGCGGCGTCCGAGCTCCTCGACTCCACCAACGGCGCCGTCCCCGCGGCGCGGAGCGGCGCGGCGGGACAGTACGGGAGGGAGTACTTCCCCTTGGCCGCCGTCGTCGGGCAGGTGAGGAACCTCGCATCGCTCCTCCGCTTCGTGCTGTCTGTACCGGACGGACGACGCTGATTGCGTCGCGCCGTGTTTGTTAATAGGCATTTTGTCGAGCGAGTGGCGCGCTCTTGGCGTTTTCACGAATGGAGCGGTGGTAATATTTCCCCTCTTCGTTAGAGGCATTTCGTCGAGCGAATGGCGTGCTCATGCCGTTTTCAGTCACGAAAGGATTGTTGCAACTGGCTTTGCCGTTCCTTTCATTCGGTTTTGCCGTGTTGAGATAGTTTAAACGATCATAGTATTGTGTCCTAGAGTAGATTTGGAGCATCCATGGAGAAATAAAAACACTGTTTGAGTTAGTTTGAACTGTGCCAGTAACAATGGTTTAAGAGCAAAATATTTTTAACGGGTTTAAAAGCAAAATGCACTAGATAACATACCCGTGAAAGTTAAATTACAGAGAGATGTTTGCAGAAACATCATGCTAGTATTTGTTTTGATTTAATCTGTAGCACTCAGGGGTGCAAACGGAGCGGATACGAATGGATATCACTCATCCCATATCCTTTTCCATATTTTTTCTCAGAGTCGGAGTCGGACACGGATAGTGCCAGATACGAATACGAATATGGATATTCTCGGTCAAGAATACGGAATGAATACAGATCGCTTCGAATACGGTTAATCTCGGTCACGAATATTTAGTCGGATAATGCGCGAAAATAGAAATCATATATGTCGTACGTATAAAGATCAATTAACCATACTACACATGCAAAATACAACTACATTAATAGTTTAACAAGCAAATTTAACTATATCACTCGATGATAGGGACTAGGTTAAGCAAGTAGTATGTTTTTACTAGCAAAGTATCAAGTAGATGATAGGGCGTAGTGAAGCAAGTAGTAGTTACACGTAGTAAGTCACAACTCTAACATTTCATACAGTCCAAAATCAAGAACTATCAATAGCCAAGTACATCACTAGTTTGTTTAACTTAATTACATCACATGACAGATTCGAAACACAAGTCATGTCTTTCATGGCCTCTGCTATAGAAGAAACAGTAACATCAACACTTTCATACCAATCTGCACGTGCTAACTTAATTTCACAAAATTTTCACCAAAACAAGTTTCCTGTTGGACATTGATTTCCAGAAAATAGTTTGGTAGCATCATGAAATTTCTGCAAACACTTGCATAATGATTCTGCCATATCACATTCTTCATTTGTCGGAGCACACTTATCATATTTACCCTCATTCAAGTACAATAGCTTTTCAAAAGCCCTTCTGTAGTAAATAACTGTGCATGAAACTCAAAACATCAGTCTGATTGAAAGTATACACATCAAAGGAACAACTAAGAAATAAGAATAAATATGAATATTTAAGAATTTAAAACTGCAATGATGTTTCCTGAAGGAAACAATTGATCCCTGGGGTATGAGGTTTCTTATCCAGATGATGTTTTAGCTAATCCATTGAAGGTTCGGATGCATTATGGCCTATGGGCATCCTGATGTATTTGATCGCCTTTGGTTTTTGACTCGGGGTGGTATAAGTAAAGCGTCCAGAGTAACATAAACAATTTGAAGCTAAGGTTTCCAGTGGCAATGGTGAACAGACCCTAAGTACTATAATACAGTCCTTACAAATGGGACATTAAAAAAATACAAAGCATATTTGACATAAAAGAATTTGCTATGTCATTTGTATCGTTCTTTTACAAGCCAAACAATATACAGATTTGATAATAACCTACAAATTGACACAGCTACGGCCTGCAAGGTACTAGGTGGCTCAGTTATTTTAACAAACTAGCAGATAAGGCTGAAGCACGGTGCTATACAATTGAAATAGACTGAACTCTATGACTTGGTGCCAGTTGACACTATCAGTCTATAATAGAAGATAAAATTCTGCATGAACTGGACATTTATACTATCTACAGATTTCATTACAAAGCTTAGTATATACTCTCTGCCATGTTCCTGCTCCCCATGCATGTACCCTTGCAAATTATAGCTGGCATATCACCTAGAATTCATATCAAGTAGACTTTATACTGTGAAAAAAATTTATGGACTTAAGAGTTTGTGAGCTTAGCTGGTAATATGGAGCTGTGCCTATCAAATTGTACTTCAATAATTTGTCACTCTACTGCAGCTGATTAGGAGAATATACAATTGCGCAGCCTCATCCAGGATATATCACAAACACATTGTGTGCATCAAAACTAAAGCTAATTTAATAAAACCATGCCACCAACTCTCACCAATCAAAACCTAAATCGTCCCCCAAAATTTTAGCTACTCACCGAACTCTCCAAACATGAAATCCCACCTGGAATTGTCGGATTGAACCACACATAAATCCACTCACCGGATCGAACCACAGATAAATTAGAAAAGGAGTTAGCGGAGAGGAGCTCATCGATTGGGCTTTTAGGAGAGGTGGCATTGGGAATCACGAGCAGAACGGCTTGGAGGAGAAGCGCCTCGGGCGACAAGGCAGTGTTGAGCTGGGCGAGGAGCAACGACTCTGGATGGGATCACCTCACTGAAGGAGGCGTTGAGGTTGAAATAGTTGCGGAGTTCCACGTGGCGTGGGGCTTGTCGGCGACCAGGGTAGGCTCTGTCCAGGGGATCGGCGGTGAGGAGGAGGGAGGGGCATGCCGGTAGAGGGGATCCACGGCGAGGAGGCGTGTGCCAGCAACGGGGAGTAGAGAGGTGGTGCCGAGGTTGGTGGTGGGTTTGGGAGGAGATGAGAGGATGCGTCAACGGCGGTGGACGGTCCATGGCGGCGGTGACGGTGAGCTCGAGCTAGGGTTTGGCGAGGGAGGATTTCGAACTGAGTTGTGTTGGCCTGTTTCTGTTGGGGCTCGTGAGGACAGTGATGGCTCTTTCCGGATAGTTTTCAGATAGTAATACGGTAACTATCCGGAAAATATCCCAGATAGCTCTGTATCCGCTCGGATATTGCTTTTTTCGAATTCGTTTCTGTATCTATCTGTACAAAATTATCATGTTTCATTTCCGTATTCAGTAAAGACTTCCAGATATTCGAAAATATGCTCCGAATAGGATCCAAATTAATACGGACGGATGGTCAGGAAATATCCACTCCGTTTGCACCCCTATGTAGCAGGCAACTAACAAAAACCACCTTTCAAGCTTTAGTGTTCCCTCATTGTTTCCTGCATTGAGGTAGTATGAACTCAAACATGTCATTCTTGGTTGTAACTTGTGAATTTCTTGTGATTGTCCAGGATGCAATTAAAACAGCTCTTCTGCTTGGGGCAATCGATCGTGAGATTGGCGGCATTGCCATATCAGGGAAGCGTGGGACAGCAAAGACGGTGATGGCGCGTGGCTTGCATGCCATGCTTCCACCCATTGACGTGGTTGTAGGCTCAATTGCAAATGCTGACCCTAGCTTCCCAGATGCGTATGTCCTCAAATGCTCTATCCAATAATGCTCGGAGGATTTCTGCTTTCAGCATTCAAGTTCTTCCTTTCACCCCAATATGTTTTACATACCAAGTTTTCTTACTCTAATTTTGAGTTGCATCACAACCTATTGTGGGATTGTTTATTTTTTGTTTCTGAAATGTTTGTCAGCTCACTTGATTGAGTTCCTCTTACGGCAGATGGGAGGATGGTTTAGCTGACCGAGTTCAATATGATGCTGATGGCAATGTCAAAACTGAGATTATCAAAACACCTTTTGTGCAAGTATGTCACACCAACTTTAATGTGACGATATTTCTCTATACCATCATCAGTTCAATAATGTTGCAGGTTCCCCCTTGACAGATTCCACTTGGTGTCACAGAGGATAGGCTCATTGGGTCAGTTGATGTTGAAGCATCTGTGAAATCAGGAACTACCATATTTCAACCTGGTCTTCTTGCTGAAGCTCATAGAGGTGTTCTTTATGTTGATGAGATAAATCTATTGGACGAGGGTATAAGCAATCTACTTCTGAATGTCTTGACGGAGGGAGTTAATATTGTGGAAAGAGAAGGCATTAGCTTTCGTCATCCATGCAAACCACTTCTAATTGCTACTTATAACCCGGAGGAAGGATCTGTACGTGAACACTTACTTGATCGTATTGCAATTAATTTAAGGTACTTTAGATTATGAAGGATTGCTTGCTTACTCATTTTTTATAGCCATTTACAGAGTACTTTTTATTTATCAGGGATTAGTGTGGTCTAACATAAGGAAATCTTCACTGCATTTTTGAACTACCGTGCAGTGCAGATCTCCCATTGAGTTTTGATGACCGTGTTGCAGCTGTGGATATTGCAACACAGTTTCAGGAGTCTAGCAAAGAGGTTTTTAAAATGGTGGAAGAAGAGACTGAGGTTGCAAGAACTCAGGTACTACTGATAAAGTTAGTTAACTAGGGTTGTAACTTGTAAGGCACCCCTTTTGTCGAATCAGCGTAAGGTGCACTGGTGCAGAGACTATCAATTAGTATGCTAGCCACGAGCCATATTATACAATCATGAACACAATGAAGGAACAAATGGTTACAATAAAATACATCAGTTGCAATACATGTTGGGACTTAAAACGTGGATATTTTTTCCGGATGTCTCACAAGTTAGACTACAAGTTAGCTGGGCTTGTATACCCCCTTTGTTTCTTATTATAAGTCATTCTGGGTCTTGGTGTTAGAATTGAAATATGTGAAATGACATTAAGATGCCTTGGCATTTGAGAAAATATTAATTATAGGCATGATGTTAAATGGAAAAATGTGGCAATTCTGTCCTGAAAAGGTAGAATCTTTGATCTCTGACATTTAGATCAGTTAATAGACATGATTTTAGGGTCTTTGATCAAGAAGACTTGTACCTTTTTTTATATAATTTCCCCTCACCTTCAAAATCTACATATAATTCCATGATTGTATATTTTAAATCCCAATGCTATCGTGCATTCTGTTGTTAAAGTTTGGAGAAACAAAAGCTTGATTCAATTCTCAACCGTAAACTGTATGCATACATGAGTTCATATACATGAGTGTGGGCCAACATGGGCCGATATAGCCTAACTGGGCCTAACTACTCTAACACCCCCCCCCCCCCCCCCCCCAAACTTAAGGTGAATCCAACACATTAAGTTTGAAAACATAAAGTCTATGATGTTCTCTAGTTTGAGCTTTTGTGAAGAAGTCTATTACTTGAAGCTCCGAACGAATATATTGGTGACAAATAGTTGATTGTTGGCAATGAAAGTGTATGAATGAAGCATCCACACCAATATGATTGGTTAGCTTATGCTTGACAGAATCATTTGCAATCTGAATGCAGCAACACTGTCACAAAGAAGAGATGTGGGTGCATCACATGGAACACCAAGATCAACCAAAAGCCACCGAAGCCACATAATCTCTAATATGGTAGTGGCAAGAGCTCAATGCTCAGCCTCAGCATTGGAATGGGACACTGCAGTCTGTTTCTTGGACTTCTAAACAATGAGAGATGTGCCAAGAAAAAGGCAATAACCAGTGACCGAGTGATGGTCAGAAGGATCACTTGCCTAGGTGGAGTCGAAGTAAGCATAAAGTTGATTAGAGTGAGCATAGAACAAACGACGAGGTGCTGTCCCCCTCAAGTATCGAAGTACACGACGCAAGTGACTATAATGAACTGAAATAGGAGCACTGACAAACTGATTAAGAACATGAACTGCATGAGTAATATCAGGCCTAGTTACAGTGAAATACACAATGCTATCTACAAGATGCCTGTAGCGAGAGGGATCCTCAAGAGGAGTGTCATTAGTAGGAGTAACTGTAGATAAAGCTCCATAGGTGTAACAGCAGTGCGTGTATCTGTAAGACCTGAGCGAGAGATCAAGTCGTGAGTGTATCGATGTTGAGAGATATAGTAGCCATCATCAGTATGATTAACCTCAATTCCCAGGAAGTAATTGAGTGACCCCAAATTTGACATCTTGAACTGCTTACTCAATTTTTGCTTAACAAAGGCGTTGTATCCTTAATCATCTCCGGTAATCAACATGTCATCCACATATAGTAGAATCAATGTACGACTGTGCTTAGAGGTGTGAATGAAGAGTGCAGGGTCATGTTCACTAGGAGCGAAACCAGCAGCTCGAATCACAATGCTAAAACGCTCAAACCAGGCACAAGGGGTTTGCTTGAGCCCATAGAGAGCCTTTTGAAGGCAACATGCATGCCTAAATGGAATCTCAACAACCGGAGGTGGTTTCATGTAGACTTCCTCATCTAAATCACCATGAAGGAAGGCATTTTTAACATCCATTTGAGAAATTTTCGATGACCGAACAGTAGCCACAGCAATCAAAGTGCGAATTGTCGCCATGTGAGCAACTGGGACAAAAGTCTCATCATAATCTTGACCATGAGTCTACCGAAGACCTTTAGCAACAAGTCGAGCTTTATAGTGTTCTACAGAACCATCTGACCTGATTTTTATTTTATATACCTATTTGCATGTGATAGGGGCTGACTGAGGGGGCTTATATACCTATTTGCATGTGATAGGGGCTGACTGAGGGGGCAGTGGCACCAAATCCCATGTACCAGTATCCTTTAGGGCTGCAAGCTCCTTAGACATAGCCAGCTCCTACTCAGGTAGTAGAACTGTCTTCTCATAAGTACTAGGCTCATGAGCTACTCCTGCACAAAAAACCATATCTATCTGAAATCTTAATAGAAGAGCGGTCACGCAGAGCATACCTTGATGTCTGAGAGGAATCGTCAGTGCAAGGATCAGTAGGACTAGCTGGAAGAACATAAGTCAATGGAATAGGAAGCTCAGAATCAGATGAAACTCTAGAACGACGACTATAATGGAAAGGAAAAGTATCTGAGGGTGGAGCTGGTGAGGAAGAGGGAGGTACCTGTGAAGGTGGCTTTGGTGACAGGGATGATGATGGCAGATCGGGATCTGACTCATCTGGAGAGAAGGTAGGTGGAAGCGAAAGAAACGAGGTAGACTATAAAGAAGTTGAGGATGAGGATTGAGTGGATGAAGAATAGAAGAAAGGTCGATCCTCAGCAAAGGTGAAATCTCGAGAAAACCGAATGCGACGAGCAGATGGATCATAACAACGATAACCCTTGTGCTCAAGACTATACCCAAGCAAAACACATTCAACAGACTGAGCAGTCAATTTGGTATGCTCAGAGGTGCTAAGAGAACATAGCAGGTACAGCCAAAAACATGTAGTAGTCATATTTTTTAGGAGAACCAAATAGTCTCACCAGAGCACTTTCCCTGAAGACGAGAGGAAGGCTGAAGATTAATGAGATAGACAGCTTTTGAAACAGCTTCACCCCAGAAATGAGTAGGAACAAAGGAGGAAATCATAAGAGTATGGGCGTCTTAATAATATGACGATACTTACGCTCAGTAACACCATTATAAGCATGGGCACCTAGACATGAAAGCTGAGGAAGGGTACCTTCAGAAGAGATAAACTCACGAAAGGCTGTGGATAGGTACTCTCCTCCTGAGTCAGAACGAAAAGCATGAATAGCACTAGAAAACTGTGTATGAACCATGCGAACAAAAGCTTGATATATAGATATCAATTGAGAACGATACTTCATGAAATAGACCTAAGTATATCGAGAGTAATCATCAACAAATATTACATAGTGTTTGTGACCACCCTTTGAAACAAAAGGAGGACCCCATACATCAGAGTGCACTAAATCAAAAGGATGACTAGAACAAGTAGTGCTGGAAGGGTAAGTAAGCTGTATCTGTTTGCCTAGCTTACAACCTTTACAGTGAAAACCATCATCTATAGTAACACGACCCAAAACACCCTGTTAAGCTAAAGTAGACAAACGAGAACCACATAGATGACCTAAGCGATGATACCACTGGGCAAAAGAGGGCACTGAGATGGAAGCAGTAGAAGTGACAGGTGACACAGATGTTGGAAGATGTAAAGTGTCAAGAACGTAGAGGCCCATAGATCCTCTACGGCGACGGCCAATACCAATCACCCTTTTGCTCTGACAATCTTGCACATAACAAGAGACATTATCAAAACTAATGAAGTGATTCATATCAGCCAGTTGACTAACAGACATAAGATTCATGGACAACTGTGGAGCAAAAGAAATAGCAGGAGCAGAAAACTTGGATGTGGAAAGAGAACCTTGATGTGTAACAGAATAAGATGTACCATCAGCTGTCTAAATAGATGGATTGCCCTTCACTGGCTGGCCGGACACAAGCTGAGAGCAATCAGAGGTCACATGAAAAAAAGCTCCTGAATCAAGCACCCAAGGCTAAACGGCACCAGAAGCAGACTGGGAGACAGCTGAAACTGAGGCACTCTTTGCTGAAGGCTCTGACTCAAGGGCTGCAGCATTGGAGGGCTTCCTAGTAGATCCACGACGGTGCTGCAAAGGAAACCTCTTACGGTACTCAGCCAACATCTCAGGGTGTAGAGGAAAACAACGATCAGATGTATGTCTAGACTTCTTGCAATAGGAACAGGCTACATCTCGTGAGGAAGAACCTCGGTGCTGAGAGGCAAGAACACTGGTGTGAGTCATCGATGCAGTAGGTGTGGCAAGAGAGCGAAGACGTGTCTCCTCAGCTGTCAGACGAGCCGGTGCATCATCCAAAGTAGGAAGAGTTGGGCAGCCAAGTAACTGGGTGTGACTGTACTCAAACTCTTGCCTAAGGCCCATCACAAACTGAAACATGAAGGTCTGATGCTCATGCTTTTCTTTAGCTATACAAGACTCACATCCAGAGTGACTCTTTGGAGTCATAGAGGCAAGCTAACTGGTGATGTGAGTGAAGACTCCATAGTATTCCTCTACACACATGTCCTGCTGCTGAAAATTATGCAAACTTTGCAGCAAAAAGAAACAAAGCGCTCCATTAGGCTGAAGATATCGCAACTCAAGATACTTCCATATCTCTTTGGCGGAGTGGTGATACTCAAGGCTCATCCGAAGTGAAGGAACAACACTCAGGACCAGAGCTCCCATCACCTTAGCATCAGCCTTTTTCCAAGCCTTCTTCGTGGCATCATCAGCCCTTGAATCGGAAGGATCAATGTTCAGGTGATCCTCAAGACCGACTACCCTCACAACCGTCATGGCCGAGAAAGCCCACTCTCTGTAATTTGAACCATCTAACTTGATGTCAGTGGCCAAGAGGGAGCCTTCCTTTGCCATGGTGGTGGAGAACATCAAAGGAGCCGAGTCTACCATAGTAGGGGATAGCTGAGCCGACTATCCTGTGATGACAAGCTGAGGATGGTGTTACGGACTACTCCGTTACTGGTATATTGGCATCTCAAACGATCCACTAATCTACAAATGTGCTTCCTCTTTCAAGCTCCAACCATCACTCCACCAAGATCCTTGTTCAACAAACCTGTGTCAGAGCTGGAGAATAGGTTGATGACGGTGACAACAACCAGCAGCCAAGACCAAGGCTGCAGGCTGCTGCGGCCTCTGCCTCATAGCCGACGGTGGCAATGCCTGCTGATGGATCTGACGGAGGAGCTCCAGATGAAGGCTGCTGACTGAATTGGGTCCGGCGGAGGAGCAGGACGACGGGGAGGAGCTCCAGATGAAGGCCGACGACCGAGTTGGGTCCAATGGAGGAGCAGGACGACGGAGAGGAGCTCTAGATGAAGCCGGCGACTGAGATGTGTCCAAGCTAAACGGAAGGGCGGCGGGGAAGCCTGCGTAAGCGCCAACGCCGTTGATGTTCAACGCGGGTGCAGTCGTCGCGACGGACAAGCCGTCCGTCGACGCCGGGGATGGACCAGCGGAAGAGCTCGAAAGAAGTCAGGTGGAGGCGTGGAGGGGAGCTAGGGTTATAGATTCGACCACATGCTCTGATACCATGTTAAAGTTTGAAGTTTAAAGTTGATTCAATTCTCAACTGTAAACTGTATGCATACATGAGTTCATATACATGAGTGTGGGCCAACGTGGGCTGATATAGTCTAGCTGGCCCTAACTACTCTAACATCTGTAACTATTTGAGTTGAAAATACTGTTATGTACTGTTCATCTCACAAGCGGTAATACATGGTCAAACAGATAATTTTGGCAAGGGAATATCTCAAGGATGTTTCTATCAGCACAGAGCAGCTCAAATATCTTGTCATGGAAGCTGTACGGGGTGGCTGTCAGGTTTGTTGGCTTGTCAGATATTGATGTTTCGCACTGATGATTTGTTTCGAGCAAACTGCGCACACAAGCTGATACAGCTTTCTATGGTGGTTCATGCATATGTGAAACATATAAAAGGGTAGATTTTCTTCCAGGCAGAGCCCAGAAGATTGCTGAGCTCTTTTGGCACAAGCTAATTTGAGTGAGGAGCTTGAATTGAAAGCTCCCACTGTCCTTTATGTTCTCTAACATATTCTAATCATGACACGTGGCTAAATATTGCTTATGATTGTTGTTTTAACCTTGTAAACTAAGGTATTTGTTTATGAGACCTACATACGTAGGTAGGCAACCTGTCTTGATAGATTATGGTCAGTGTCTGTTAGTTTAGCGTTGCTGTGTTCTTACTTTAAGCATAGTGTTTGTAAGCAGTTTCGTTTGTATTATCTGCACTTCTGCAATACCAAATTGTACTACCAATAGCTGCCGAAAGCAGTCAACATTTGTAGCCTTATGATATCATTTCAAGCATGCATATTTTATTTCTGTTTGGCATCACTGCATCACCATTTAAGGACTTGCATCAAGTGTAACTGGAATGGCTAATCACTCCATTTTCGTGAGCTCAAATTATTTTGGCAACAAATAAAAAGTGGCCTATGATTTTTTCGCTTGCCCAAACTAAGTGCTTACTCATTTGAAGTTTGTGGAGTACAAGTTTGGATACCAGAATTACTTGAGGTTTAGCATTCTATTGGACTTGAATGCATTCTTTTTCATATCATGTTGAATTGCTGTGAGTTAAGTTGGCCCTATGTTAGTGTTTACCTGTACTTTCAACCTATTTCATTGGGCCCATTAGGTCTGTTATTACATGCTGTGATGAACTGGTTATCCATCATAACCATTATGTCATTCTCATGACGCTTACTGTAAATCTTGAAGTCAATATGGCCTTGCATTGTTGTCTAGATACTATACCTGCCTAATGTCCATCATGCAGTTATATTTTATTTTATTTATAATAAACATGATTATTGAGGCACTGATGCCAACTTATTGAGGTTAATGGTCATAAACATACAAATTTCTAACATCTATCTGCAGGGGCACCGGGCTGAGTTGTATGCTGCTCGAGTGGCAAAGTGTCTTGCTGCTATGGAAGGACGAGAAAAAGTATACGTGGATGACCTTAAGAAAGCTGTTAAGTATACTTACACTTGTGAAGTCTTCATTCTTTAATACAATAAGAAAACCCCTGAATTTTCAGTTGATAAATCTTTGTTTTCTTCATCCCTTTACTTGACCAAATGAATCATACATTGTGACTGCTTATTAAGAACAAAGTAGAAAGTAGCAAGTAATATTGTGCATGGTACAGAAAGGCAATTTTTGTGCTGACATAGATTGTAACTTTCTCTTGCTTTGCCAATTGCTATTGAGTCACTGCTTGCACTGATGTCAAACATTCAAAGTGTTTACTCAATAAAGTTAGGCATTTGACACATGTGCCACACTCTTGCAGGTAGAGCTAGTTATCCTACCTCGCTCAATCCTACCTGATAACCCACAGGAGCAGCAAAACCAACCACCTCCACCCCCACCTCCACCACCTCCAGAAAATCAAGATTCTACAGAAGATCAAGATGAGGAAGAGGATGACCAAGAGGTTGATTTATATTATTGTGCAATCAATACTTGCTGCCTTATTCATTTGTTTTCTCATACTCATTAATTATTTTCTTCGACAGGATGATGAGGAAGAAAATGAACAACAGGAGCAGCAGATACCTGAGGAGTTCATTTTTGATGCTGAAGGTGGTATAGTAGACGATAAACTCCTTTTCTTTGCTCAGCAAGCACAAAGACGACGAGGAAAAGCTGGGCGAGCTAAGAATGTCATATTTTCAGAAGATAGGGGCCGATACATAAAGCCTATGCTTCCAAAGGTTTCAATTTTTACCTAATCAAGTTCTGTAACTTAAATCACTTGATTGTTCTGTAATTTCTGGTTCCAAATCGATGTTTTCTTTGCAATTCAATGCAAATAGTGCTTTAGTGCATCTCCTTATTTACAGTTGTGTGTGCCTGATTATCTGCATATTGACATTACTCTAGTATGCTTATCATTTACTGATAATCAATCAGCAATACGGCATTGTATACCATTCCTGCCTTTTTGCTTGGTACCGTTGTCACAAAATAGGCTCCTTATCTAAACAGTCAATTCTGTTCCAGGGTCCAGTAAGGAGGTTAGCTGTTGATGCCACGCTTAGAGCAGCTGCACCATACCAAAAACTGCGGAGAGAGAGAGAACATGACAAGACGAGAAAAGTTTTTGTTGAAAAGACTGACATGAGAGCCAAAAGAATGGCTCGAAAAGCAGGTGCTCTGGTATTGCTCTCTCTCTCTCTCTCTCTCTCTCTCTCACACACACACACACACACACACACACACACACACACACACAATGCCTGTGCAGATGCGCCATGCGTGTGTTTGGATGTTGTGTTTGTGTTATGTTACTTCCATACCATATCGTGCTCCAATACACAGTATCATATTATCTGTTTGCTTATGTCTGCTGGTTATGCAGCAAACATTGTTTTCCAGTGGTAGCCTATTCATGTGATTTAACAGACTTCATTGGAATAATTTCTTGACAGGTTATTTTTGTTGTGGATGCCAGTGGTAGCATGGCACTGAATCGCATGCAGAATGCGAAAGGTGCGGCATTGAAGTTGCTTGCAGAAAGCTACACAAGCAGAGACCAGGTACAAAAAAAATACCAAACAGATGTTTAGGAATCATAACACAGCCGATATAGCTGTCCGTAAACAAGTAAAAGCCAATGGAGTTCCCTCCAATGTAGAAGTTATGGTTTTACCATTTATTATTTGTTGCAAACCTGCCTTCAGTTGTTCTCCCCTTGGAGATGCATCCCTTTTTTTGTTGTTTGTGTGATTATATGGATAGTTTGTATGCCATCAGTGCTGAGAGTTACGAACCTTGGATTTATATGTTGCCATTTGTCTCAGGTTTCAATTATTCCTTTTCGTGGAGATTATGCTGAGGTTTTGCTTCCGCCATCAAGATCTATAGCAATGGCCCGTAAACGTCTCGAGAAGCTACCATGTGGTGGTGGTTCTCCTTTAGCTCATGGCCTCAGTACAGTAAGAACTAAGCATCGCCTCAAATTCTGCCATAGGTTATGAAAATTTGGATTACATTGTGGTTTATACTTCAAGGCTGTCAGAGTGGGGCTGAATGCTGAAAAGAGCGGTGATGTTGGACGTATCATGATCGTTGCAATCACTGACGGAAGAGCCAATGTATCACTGAAGAGATCCACTGATCCAGAAGCTACTTCGGATGCACCTAGACCTTCTTCGCAAGAATTGAAGGTATTGTCAACAATGTAATATGATATGAAAAAGAACTGTTTTCCTTTCGAATTTTCCTATCAACTAGCTCCAAATTGCTTTCTTCAGACCAGTGTATTTACCACTCTGAATCTAATATGGTGTCATTCTCTTTTCCAAGGATGAGATACTTGAGGTGGCTGGCAAAATATACAAGGCAGGAATGTCACTTCTTGTCATTGATACCGAAAACAAGTTTGTATCTACTGGATTTGCCAAGGAAATTGCAAGGGTAGCACAAGGTATGCTTGTCATGAGATATCTAGAATTCTTGGAATTTATGCTACTTCATCTCATGGCATGGTAATGTGTGCGCCATTTTGAGGGAAAGTAACTAATCCCTCGAAGAGATATCCACCATCTACATCACTAAGAACCAAAATACTATAAGCTAATTTTCTGCATTGCTCTCCTGAACGCAAACAACGTATTCCTTTTTGCAGGAAAATACTATTACCTGCCAAATGCTTCAGATGCTGTGATTTCTGCTACCACCAAGACAGCACTCGCGGACTTGAAGAGTGCGTGATTATGGAGCATTGGAACCCATCTGCTGTAACTTCTGATATTAGTGTGTTCTTGCTTTGTGTACCTTTGGACATTTCGGCTCTTATGAGTAATGACCAATTTTGTGTAGATTACTGCTACGAGAGTAATTGTCTGTTTATATTTTTTTCTACTTCTGCTTCTACATGGAGATGCTAAAAACCAATATAAATATTCGGCTTTCTAAAGCTGCTTCTACACTCATCTCGTATACGTCTTGTTCTAAGGATAAGACATGATATATCCTACTTCTTTCGCTCTGTTTCGTGCACGCATCTTTCTTATTTTTTCCGTTCTTATTTTTTCCGTTGCTTGTTCTCTATGTCTAAAAGTTACTTTTTTTTACTTATTACTATTCATTTTTAATTAAAAGTTATCAGTAGTAACTAAAAGTTATCAGCAACAGTTAATATGATATGACCTTACACGGTTACACCGTGTCCGAACATAACCATTGTGTAAAGATCGAAATTCTTCTTTTCTCGAATGGTCTTGTAGGTTTGGTGCTGTTGATTACTCCATAGCATTAGCTTGAGTGCAGTATTATTACTAGCCAGCGACGCCGCTGTAGGCGCGTTATAGCTTTCCCAGACCTCAAAAGTGGCACTATGCCCAAAACGGCAACGGACATACGGCTGCTGCGAAATAGGCAGGTAAGGTCCTCCAATAGTGCTATCTTAATTATTTTTTATCTATATTAATTAAGTAAAGTTCTATGGGAAAAAAGAAGAGGTGAGAAGAGATAATATGTTGTCTCTTATGTAAAGGATAATTTGAATTCGTAAATCAACGTAAATAGTAAGAGAATATGAAGCAAGAAGTTATGATAAAAATAATACAAAATAATTAGATAAATGATTTACTGTTGGAGATATTATCTCTAGTGCTTTCTTTAGGTGAGGTGGAAGCCTCAGATACAATCTTAAGAGACAAATTATCATACATATTCTAATAACTTGTAGTTGTTATAGCTGCACTATGGTACATTTTATTGTTTTTCCAACCTTTTTCATTTTGCGGTATATAGGTATGTTTAGAATAGGATTCTATGTATGTAAACTTGTAAAGAACGATTTTTTTATTATATTTTCTTGAAGGTACTTTTCGATTATAATAGGGATGGTACAGGAGATTTAATTAATATGCGCTGAACTCCAACATAAGTATGCACGTAACATAAATAGAAAATTCCCAGGTACACACTACAAGGCACCAACTCCAAATGAACAGAGTCAAGCACACCGCTATCTCCCCAAACCACCTGAGTAGAAGGCAGATCATAATTATCTCCTAGGCGGATGACTCCAAAAGTCACAGAAATCAGCCACTGGACATCTCCACTGGAGGAAGGGTCTGTTCTTTTCGGCTGCGATTTATAAATTTTGATTGAAATTTTTAAATTTTGGTGTTTACGGTATAGATTATAGAGAGATATATACTTACTTGCGATTTTGGCTAATACAGATGTTGGTCTTTTAACATGTAAATCGTTTAACTTGTAGACCCCATCTTGAGAAAATACTCCGTTTGAAAGTTAGATACTATAGTAAAAAACAAAAGTCCCGAAGAGCGCTCTAGCTCAGGACCTTGTTGCTGCGTGTGTCGACACGAGCTGCACGTACTCTCTTCGCCGTCCTCAGCTGCGTAGTAATCACGCACCCAGCACGAAGTGAAGGATACCGTCTTCATTCTTGCTCAACTCGGGCTTCATTGGCACCCGCAATGGCAACCCCTCCGCCTTAATACCTCCTACTCCCAGATGCTGTGGAGAGGGAGCGCAATTGATCCTCTCTCCTGGATCCACTCCCAGTTCGTGCGATCCAGTGTCCAGGTCGACGCGGTGATCTTGTCAGGATCCCCAGTGCGGTGTCATCGAAGTAGCCGTCAATGGAGACGAACCTAGCTAATGGAGTGGGCGGTATCCCCGACGAAGTCGGAACTCCGCCGGCTTCACCCTCTCGAGGACGTACGTCCATCCGGCACCCTGGCGGAAGATCAATGAAGCGAAACTCCGCGCGATCGCCGGTGGAGAGGGAGAGCACGTCGCAGCAGATGATGCCGAGCATGAGGTCGACCCAGAAAGCCCAGCCTCCGACGGAGAAGACCGTGTCTATCAGGAAGCAGTGGGCGGCGCCCATCTCCTTTGGAAAGCGCGCCGCCTTGCTCTCCCACGGCGAGGAGTAGCGACTAGCGAGCCGCGGACGGCGACGTTGGTCAGAGGAAGAGAGAACCCGACGGCGTGAACGGGCCTTCCTCAGGCGCAATCTCGGCCAGGATGAAGGGCACGCGGATGCCCCGGCAGACGGCAGGTCCGCACGGGAAAGAGAGTTGGTTCTTGAACTCGTCGGCGTGAGGGGTCATGGAGAGGGAGTTCTTGACGGCGTCGTAGGTACTAGGTAGTACTCACGGCATTCGCCCAGAGTACACAGCCTGCAGACGACGGGGTTGGCGTGCACTACCTCGACGAAGCAGTTCATGCTGACGAAGAGTGGGCCGCATGACCAGCCACCTTCGGGTCGCACCCGAAGGAGCAAGGTGGAGAGCTCCGCCGGGGCGGTGAGCTCGGCGTCGAGCTCGATCGCCTCCAGTATGTAGGTGCCTTGGTCGTCGAGGCCGATCGCCGTTTTGCTTGCGCTGCCCAGCAGCGCATGTTTCTGCCTGTAGTACTCGTGGAGCTCCAGCTCGGTCCCAACGGCATGCGTGCTCTCGTCGTCGGGGAAGACAGCACGTCGCGCCTGAGCAAGACGAAGGAAGGCGCGACCATGGCGGCGGGGGTCGGGGTTGGTTGGTGGCCGTGGAGCGGAGGAGTACGTGGGGACGCGATTGTCTACGGCGGCGGATGGATCCGATCCGATCGGAGAAAGAGACCACGCGCGACCCACCCGGCCGGTCTCCGGAACTGGAAGAAAAAGAGGAGCCGATCGGTGATTCGTTAGGACGCGGGAGATGCGGAGTCGTTTCCGGTTTCAATAAAAGTTGGAACCGGACATCATCTCATGAGCTTTTTTTTATTACGGCTTATAACTTATGATTATAGTTTATAATTTTTTACTGTTCGTGAGTACAAAGTATGGAAAAAGAGAAATTTGTATGCGATTTTAGGCGATATAAATAAAATTAATACAATATGTATTATAATCAATTTATAGATTTTATCTTAAAAAGATATTTTATTTAAAGTCTAATTACTATAGGAAAAACTAAAAATCAACTCTCAGAACACAAGGGTAGGAGATCCATTGGCCTATCCGGTAATTAATTTACTTAATCAATGTATTGTGAAAATAAAAGGGAAGTGCAGCTAACCTCTAAATTTTCACGGAGATCAAGGCCCTTTGAGAGTGTAGGAAATTTCTCGGTTTCTATTAGAACTAAGGCTGTACTCATTTGGACTGAATAAATCTAGTTTATGATTGAATTTTTGCGGTAGATAGTTTATTGTGCACTGTAGGAAAACAGGAAAACATGTTAACCCATCACGTATGATGCAAATAAATATAGGAAAAAAGAACCCATAAAAAAGCTCAAAGTTCATAAAAAGATGGAATTTATAAATAATGAAAAATAAGTCAAAGAGCCAAAATGAAATTTCTTTGTGATTTCTAGTTACAAAATGGTCCAGATGAGTTTGTTGTTTTGACACGAGGATTGTTTGGGACAAACTGCTCACTTTGTGCATGCGCTGGTGCGAGTCACCCTCATGCAGGCAACCAAACAGACCCTTTGTGCATGTTTGTTAGAGCAACTCCAGCAGTAGCCCTCAAAACAGGGCCCCTACTTTTCATTTGAGGGCTCCCCCTACTTTTGAGGGCCCTGTTTTCTGGGCTGCACTCCAGCAGGAGCCCTCAAAACAGGGCCCCTACTTCTCAATTCCCTCTATTTCCTCACACACTATATGCATATGTATGGGACAAAAGCACAATACATAATAAAATATTTATGATTTCACAATGAGGGACAATATTTAAATATATGAATTCAAATACGAATATTCAAATTTAAATTCAAATTTGTTCCGAATTTAAATTGAAAGCACAAAGTTCATCACATAACATTCAAATTTGTTTCAAATTCAAATACGAATATTCAAATTTATTCCGAATTTAAATTGAAAGCACAAATATGAATTCAAATACGAATATTCAAATTTAAATTCAAATTTGTTCCGAATTTAAATTGAAAGCACAAAGTTCATCACATAACATCCAAATTTAAATTCAAATTTGTTCCGAATTCAAATACGAATATTCAAATTTGTTCCGAATTTAAATTGAAAGCACAAAGTTCATCACATAACATTCAAATTTAAATTCAAATTTGTTCCGAATTCAAATACGAATATTCAAATTTAAATTCAAATTTGTTTCGAATTTAAATTGAAAGCACAAAGTTCATCACATAACATTCAAATTTAAATTCAAATTTGTTCCGAATTCAAATATGAATTCAAATACGAATATTCAGATTTAAATTCAAATTTGTTCCGAATTTAAATTGAAAGCACAAATGTTCCACAAAAAACGAGGAAAGCTGAAAAATGAGGGCTGGAGTAGGGGGCCCCTAGGAATGAGGGGTGGGAGGGTGATTTGAGGGCCTTCTCAAATTTGAGGGCTCTAGTAGGGGCACTGCTGGAGCTCGTTTTTTGGCTCAAGTCCTCAAATTTGAGTTTTGAGGGCTCAAGTAGGGCCCTGCTGGAGTTGCTCTTACAAGACAGAAAGAGGGGAGCAGAGATGCCATGTCACCGTCTGGTACTCTAGTGCCCTATGGATGACATATCACCTAGGAAAGATCGCCTTTGTTCGAATGAGCATACATGAAAGTATAGAAAAATCGTATTTAGATATCTACGCTGCAATTTACTCAAAGTCAAATTAGCCCATAAAATTGCAATGCTACACGAAAGACAAATTTTATGCTGACATTACTCTGCCGCGTCCTGTGATTTGCTGATAAATCAAGCACTGATACTTCCCTTATGTACCATTTGTCTTTTTGAGACTCCTTTGTGTACCAATCCTACCTTACTGCTTGCATATTGAATGACAATGAGTTTATGGGTCCGCATGCAAAATGTGAAAGTTTAATCACACCATATACTAGCATCTGAATTCGCGCATTAGGACTTCTCTACAGAGTGCATGCAAATACGGCTTGTGGCATGTTCTTTTTAGCTGCGATTTGTGACTTTTGTCTGTGGCTTATGGTATTTAAGTTGTTTGTGTGAGAGATTACAGGGTAACAGAAACTCACATGCGGTTTTTGCCGATATAAATAAAGTTGGTAAAGTATGTAATACAATTAACTAGCAGATCCTATCTTAGAAAAATACTTCATTTGAAAGTGAGTTACCGTAGAAAAATCAAAAAGCAGCTTTTAGAAACCGAAAAGAACTAAGACTGGTTCTAGTGCTTACAATAAGAGGACGGAGGGTGACATGTAGATGTAGATCCTGTTTGAGTCACAAGCTGGATACATCATACATGCGCCATTATCGGTATTTTGTACGCAAGCTCCTATATAAAACGATTCACATGTGATGCATGCTACATTAACAAGATTGTACTAAATGCATGGAAGAAACATGTGATCGAAGGTCAGCACTGCGTCGAGGGTAGATTTGCGCGGGGATCGATACCGTTTGGATACGTTGGATCACTGGTTATGACTTATATTTTTTTCACCATAAGAGAAAAAACAACCGTTGTCTGTTAGGTAGGCAGGAATTCTGATAGTTCGAAAGGATTGTTATGTTTTTTTTAAAAAAAATTGCGTTCCAAACATTATTTTCTCTTGTTTTTAAATGTGACAGCTTGAACATGCTCTATTCAGAGTTGAATGGAGTTAAAAGTTCAGCATTGACAGTTTGGCACGATAAGACTGGATGAGTAAGCAGTAAGCACTTTACCACATCTTTCCTTAGAAGTTGATTGTTCCCACATCTTCCCCTCCTCCATCCAACCAATTGCTTCCTGCGGAAGCAACTAGCAAACAAACTGACCGTTTCTCTATCTCTATTATTTAAATCTCTATTATTTAAAAATACGAGCTGATAATGGTCCATTCTCCCCTCTCTTCATTGTAGTCATCCGATCTAACCATGAGATAGGATTTGAGCCATTCATCTTACGCCACTTCCTCCTCCCTCTCTCTCTCTCATGATCGAACCACCCCTCCAAAAATTCATTCACTTAGCTTGTCTGTTCATATGGCCACAAGAATTTGTCAAATGCTTCACCTATCTGGCCACGTGAGTTTGTCTATTCACCACTACTCCCCTTACACATCACACTCCTCCTGGCCATGCGCCCTCACACAAAAACCGTTCGCCTTAGGGAAAACATGAAAACCAAGGTATTGACTAATGCTCGCTCTATCAGTTCAATAGTACCAACCCTTCCCACCATCCCGATCTTGGCATCTCCCAACTAACCAACTCCCACCCACGAACTCCTTCCCATGTTCTTTTTTTTCTAATCCTCATTACACCTCTCTAGCTCTCTCCTCCACTCCCATGTCCTAACCGTGCATCGCGGTGTGACCATCATGGTCAATGAGCACGAGCGAAGAGGACAATGAGAGGAGGTGGAGCATGAAGCGGGAAAAAAAGGCAGTGGCGGCCGTAGAGTCGATCGAGATGGGCAGTAATGGCGTCCGCATCCCCCTCACTGACGAGCGCGTGAACGGCATCATCGAGATGAAAATCGGCTGTGGCAGTGACTCAATGGGAGGTACGAAGCCCAAGGGATCTCTAAGGGAGTTCAACAGCGGTGGCGTCGTGGACTTTGAGGTGAGTGACTGGTGTGAGTCGGTAGTGTGTGCATGACACTAGAGCTAGAGCTCGATGGCGTGCGGCGATGCAACTGAACAAGGTGTCTATAGTGTTTTGATTTCACAAGATGTGGAAAGAGGTTGATAGAAGTGGAGAGATAGGAGATTAATGCTATGGACGACGTACTCATCTTAGGTGCAATGTTGTGCATGCTACTGGTGTTATCCATCTCCACCTCCTGCTCAGGCACTACCGCCTCAACTGTTGCTCATGCTGTCGGCAACCAGGTACCACTTGATAATACCATGTCTCCATCTCTCCACTCGAATGTAATGAATAGTATAGCCCTAGTCTCTCACAGTGCTTGTGCCTAATCCCTTGCAAAATTTCGTGATCTTAGGGAGGAAAAAGTTGTATACGACATCACTATGGCACGCCGCACGCCTCCAAGACATGCTGCTCCGATGGTAGCAGAACAATGAAACCCCATGTCTTTTCCTTTAACTCCATCGTGTTTATCTTAACTCTAACTCTATTCAGAGAATTTTAGGTTGTATAGTTGGAGAGGCCTATCGGAAAGTGACGAGGAGGGCCAAGAGAATTAGTATGTCCTCAACCCCTCCAAGAATGAGAAGAAAATGCAAGAGTGAGGTAGCTTTAGTTGTACTTGCATTGAGTCAAGTTCCTGAACAAGGAACATTGCATTGTTTTACTAAATTGATATCCAGTTAAATTCTTTAAACTACCTCTCACAAAAAGAAAATAATCTTTTAAATTGCAACTTCAACTACATGAGCCATATTTTATTTATGTACTATTTTAGTGCGTGACAATATGCATGCAAATCCAAACATTAATTATGTACACACTTAGTATGATTGGTTCTTGTAGTAGACTTAGTTCTCAATAGAAGAGGGGACTGATTGCATATTTCATGGCGGTATTTCATGTTCTTGCTTTTCTAATTCACAAGCATGATTGCCATTTTGGTTGCCAATCTCAGGATAGAATGTGGAATAGTATATTAAAGAGCAAAATTTTGGCATACAATAAATTCTTATATACACTTTTGCTCTTATGGCTTGGTAACTTGATGTTTATTTATTCTGATAAATGTCATGATTTTGTTGCCAAAGTTAACAAATCAAATAATTTTGATCTCTTTTTGATGAAACAAGACAGGTCCCTATCCAGAAAAAAGTGTGCATTTTCTCCTTTAAATTTTGACAGCTACCATTGCATACCTTAAGTCAATAATTTCTTTTGAGAAGTTATATCAATGGTACACTTTTTCTTCCTGATCAGCTACAGTAAAACCCATCCCTTGTATGATTTTCTTTACTTTTGTATGTAGTTTTATCACAGATGCTTGATGGAAGGATAATTGAACTTAGATGTGGCTACCTGGGAGAAGATGCAAAGAACAAGGCTTGCATAGTAACATTAGAGTGGCAGCGATGATGATACCAATATTTTCATGCTAGTTATTGTTATGGTATACCATATCTTATTTTATACAGAACATAGATAGTATGTGGCGCAAAGTTTCGGTTTATAATCAGAAGCGGTACTTAAGTGTATCTAAATCTTACAATATGAGGACTTGCTCATTGTAAAACTAGAGATAATTTTAAGTTTGAGTTAGTTTATTAGATAGTATGACCAATTTATATGCTTTAGATGACATGATCTGAAAATTCGAACGAATTGTATGTTTTAGGCGTGGTCGGTGCGACCATACAGAAAATTTGAAAGTACTAAGCGTTTCCGTCGCAGCTCACGTTACTTCTCCGAAAGAAAAAGAAAAAAAAAGAAAGAGAAGCAACCAAGTGATCCACCGATCATCCTTGCGCCATTTAAAATTCCTCTCCCAACCTCACCTCACCTCGCGTAGCTAGCTGGACGCTCTCACGCTCTTTGTGCTTAGCCTATTGGTTTTTGTGGTTTTTGCGTCCACGCTTGCTCCACTCCTCGTCCTCGCCCAGTCCCCCCTTCACTTACATGCAAAGGATTTTCTTATATCCTACATAATCTGGTTGAATCAGTCAAGAATATTGGACGCTTGCGCAAGTAGTTTTTTTCCCCTTCTTTTCCCCACGCTTCCTTGTTCTTGATGTGTGTTGATTCGAGGCTGAGATCGAAACCGTACGATTCTGTGCTTATTTAGATTCATTTTTACCTTGCGATTCCTTGATCCGGTAGCCTGTGCTGTTCGAAATCCGATCCTTTTACTTCGGGTTTGCCTAGCTGCAAGGCTCCGTTGATCGGTTGATTGGTTTGTCTGCTTCCTCTAGTTTGTGCAAAGGTCGGTTTTACCTTTGGTGCCAGGTGGGCAATGCGAATCGGCGATTCTGGCCATTTGGTTTCTTGAAAATTTTCTGATCTGGAATCGAATAAAGGTTCCGTCTTTGCAGTTGCTTCTGCTCGTAATCCAATCTTTTTAGTTTTTTTTTGGGCTCTGAAGAGCTCAATTCGAGATTAAAAACTTACTGCAATCGTCGATGGACGAATCCGGGGAAGCAAGTGTTGGGAATTTCAAGATCGGGCCGTCGACGCTTCTCGGCCGCGGGGTCGCCCTCCGCGTGCTTCTATTCAGCTCGCTGTGGCGTCTGCGGGCGCGTGCCTACACTGCTATCTCGCGCGTGCGCAGCGCTACGCTGCCTATGGTGGCATCCTGGCTCCACCTCAGGAACACCCATGGCATCCTCCTCATGGTTGTCCTCTTTGCGTTGTTCCTGAGGAAGCTCTCTGGTGCACGGTCACGGGCGGCATTGGCACGCCGGCGTAGGCTATGCAAGAGCGTGATGCGGTATGCGGCGACGTATGAGGAGTGGGTGCGTGCTGCCAAGGTGCTTGACAAAATGTCTGAGCAGGTCAATGAGGCAGATTTCTATGACGAAGAGCTTATCAGGAATAGGCTTGAGGAGCTCCGAAGGCGGAGGGAGGAGGGGTCGCTCCGGGATGTTGTGTTCTGTATGCGTGGCGACCTCGTGAGGAACTTGGGCAACATGTGCAATCCTGAGCTTCATAAGGGCAGGCTTGAGGTATTTGACAAAGTAGCACTTGCCAATCTTTCTGGTACTTGTTTGTGCTATTTATTTTGTATTTGAAGAAATTTTGACATCAAGATTGTGGTAGATGGTTATATTTAGGAATTTTGTGAATTAGTGATCTCAACCTTTTGATTCTGTAAATGTACATATGTTCAGTCATTGCAGTAATGATCATCTTAAAGATCTTTGCCCGTCTTATTTAATCAGACGCTAGAATTGATATAGCTCATTTATTCTTGTAGTACCTGTGCCAAAGGTGCTTTTTATTGTTCGGTAATTGTTTCCATGTTACAAACCTATAATAAGATATATTGCTTTCAACTGGAAATTACGCATTATCAAACATTTTTGAAATGTTGGATTAACTATTCTCTCGTCCATTCTGGTTACAGTGTTGCTTTATTGTAATGCAGGTACCTAAGCTTATAAAAGGTTACATTGATGAGGTTTCTACTCAATTGAAAATGGTGTGTGAATCTGATACTGATGAGTTGCTTTTGGAAGAGAAGCTTGCCTTTGTTCAGGAAACCAGGCATGCCTTCGGGAGGACAGCGCTACTCTTAAGTGGGGGCGCTTCACTGGGCTCTTTTCATGTAGGTGTAGTGAAAACATTGGTTGAGCATAAGCTTCTGCCTCGGATAATAGCGGGATCTAGTGTTGGTTCCATTATATGTTCAATTGTCGCTACCCGAACGTGGCCTGAGATTGAGAGCTTCTTTGTAGACTCATTACAGACCTTGCAGTTCTTTGATAGGATAGGTGGAATTTTTGCAGTGACAAAACGGGTTGTGACTTATGGTGCACTTCATGACATTAGCCAGATGCAAAGGCTTTTGAGGGATCTCACAAGTAACCTAACATTTCAAGAGGCTTACGACATGACTGGCCGTGTTCTTGGGATCACTGTTTGCTCTCCTAGAAAAAATGAGCCACCACGGTGCCTCAACTACCTGACGTCACCACATGTTGTTATTTGGAGTGCTGTAACTGCCTCGTGTGCATTCCCTGGCCTCTTTGAAGCTCAAGAATTGATGGCAAAGGATAGATTTGGCGACATAGTTCCCTTCCACGCACCCTTTTCCACAGATCCGGAACAAGGTCCTGGAGCATCAAAGCGCCGGTGGAGGGATGGGAGTTTGGAGATGGATCTGCCAATGATGCAACTGAAGGAGTTGTTCAACGTAAATCATTTCATTGTGAGCCAAACTAATCCTCACATCTCTCCACTCCTCCGAATGAAGGAGCTCGTAGGAGCCTATGGAGGCCGCTTTGCTGGAAAGGTTTGTCTGTGACCGTAGGGAACCTTTAATTATGTTAGCTTCATAATTTATGATGTGGTGTATCTTAGCATGCAGTCCTGTAGCACGTTTTGCAGGTAGTTAATTGTTTTCCATTTCTTGAATAATAGTTCATCATTTCCCCACGTGTTGCTACACAATGCATGATTATCTCCTGGAAATATGCAATATCTGGTAGGATTGAGGGGTTTAGTGGTAGGACTGGTGATATGAATTTTCGGAGGACATCCAAACAATGTTCTATTGCAAATACATCTACGCCTACCGCCTAGGTTATCTAAGAACTTTATTATTGCTGAATCCATGTCTTACTAGTGTTACACTAGGCGTAGCAATATCTTTCAAATTTCAATTCCTATCTGCTGTATTTCCGGGTCTAATTTTGATATAATTTGTGTAGCTCGCTCGTCTTGCTGAGATGGAGGTTAAGTATCGATGTAACCAAATTCTAGAAATTGGCCTCCCACTGGGAGGACTTGCAAAGTTGTTTGCTCAGGACTGGGAGGGTGATGTCACCATGGTTATGCCAGCAACAGTAGCTCAGGTACTTTTGTTGATAAATTCTGCATAGGTTATATAGGTGAATGCAAGTTATTTGGGTTCAAAATTTTCGCCTTATTACATCTTTCCAATTTTCAGTACTTGAAGATTATACAAAATCCGACATATGCAGAGCTCCAAATGGCTGCCAATCAGGGTCGCAGGTGCACATGGGAGAAGCTCTCTGCCATCAGAGCAAACTGTGCAATTGAACTTGCATTGGATGAATCCATTGCAGTTTTAAACCACAAACGAAGGCTAAGAAGAAGCATTGAAAGGGCAGCAGCTGCTTCCCAGAGCTATACTGACAATGTTCGACTCAAAACACCAAAGAGGGTACCATCATGGAGCTGCATCAGTCGAGAGAATTCGTCAGGATCTCTCTCAGAAGATCATTTTGCAATTGCTACTTCATCCACACACCAAGGTAGTATTCGAGTTGCTGGCGCACCACACATGCCTCACCATGTTCGTCGCAATTCACATGATGGAAGTGAGAGCGAATCAGAAACCATTAACTTAAATTCTTGGACCAGGAGTGGTGGGCCTCTGATGAGGACTTCATCAGCTGACAAGTTCATCAATTTTATTCAGAATCTCGAGATTGAGTCTGAATTCGATAGGTTTCATACTATAGAGGATGAGAATGCAGGGATTTTATCAGGATCTACCTTTCCTAAAGATCCATACCCAAACAATAGTTCTAGAGTTACTACACCAGATAGATGCACAGAAGTTTCTGAAACTGAGCCATGCAACACTGTGGCTAGTCAAGCTTCTAGCTCCGCAAGCATTGCTGTTTCTGAAGGAGATTTGCTGTAACCTGAAAGGACTACTAACAGAATTCTACTTAATGTTGTCAAAAGAGAGGCTCTACTTGTTCAGCATAGCAGTGAAGCTGAAGTGGCCGAAAGCTCCTTAACTGAATCATTTGTGGACACAATGCATTTAGAAACTTGTGATGCCATCTCAGACTCTTGACT
Source organism: Dendrocalamus latiflorus (assembly GCA_017311315.1). Taxonomy (NCBI): domain Eukaryota; kingdom Viridiplantae; phylum Streptophyta; class Magnoliopsida; order Poales; family Poaceae; genus Dendrocalamus; species Dendrocalamus latiflorus. The sequence goes on from CM029631.1 coordinate 2,341,997, forward strand.
GTACTGAAGATAACAAAGATGCAGCTGACTCAAATGATCCCTCAGTTGCTCATGCTGAATTTGTAACTTCACATCAATCTTCAGTTGATGATTAGATGCTAGATTTTGATAGAAGACTTAATAGTTTACTACAGCAATGCTATACAGGAAAACTCTAGTGTCTCCATTTAGGTAGCACTGGTACCGGTAGCATATCTGTGAAATTGATAAATTGATTGTTCGCTGTATCATGTGTATCATATACTGATGATATGCTTCTGTTTGTATTTATATCTATAGTGATCATAGATGCTAGATTTTGATAGAATACTTAATAGTTACCACAGCAATGCTATACAGGAAACTCTAGTGTCTTCATTTAGGTAGCACTGGTACCGGTAGCATATCTGTGAAATCGATTGTTCGTTGTATCGTGTGTATCATATACTGATGATATGCCTCTGTTGGTGTTTATATCTATAGTGAAATTATTGTTTGCTGTATCATAAACTACATGAAATTGATTATCTGCCCTTTTTCTCGTATTACATGTATGCTGATATACCGATATGATATGACCAATTGGTATTTATATCTATAGTGAAATTATTGTTTGCTGTATCATAGACTACATGAAATCGATTATCTGCCGTTTTTCTCACATGTATGCTGATATACTGATACGACATGACCAATTGGTATTTGTATCTACAGTGAAATTATTGTTTGTTGTATCATAGACAATGAAATCGATTAGCTGCCGTTTTTCACATTACATGTATGCTGATATACCGATATGGCATGACCAACTGCTCGACGACCAGTTATAATTTATCGCTGGCTATGATTTATTTCATAGATTAGGGAAAGATCATCCGGTATATTTCGTTCGTGCATGGATCAGGAAAGGTCCTGCCTGATCAAAATTATGTTGAATGAACACGTACTAACTGTTTGGGCATTTCTGGAAATTCGTTTTTGTTCACGTATTCAGTGATCAACTGATCATATATACACCAGTTGGCATTGTTTTAATTCAGATGTCGAAGTCACTGTTTTACTACGTTGCAGACATACTAACACAGAAGTCTTATTGATACTTGAATGCTATACAAGTTCAAACCACATTCCAGTAACAGTACTGATAAGAATCAAAGTTATCCTGGCTCAAAAGAGCTTTTTTTTGAGTGGCTTATGACTGAAAATCACTACAGCTGGTTAAAAAACACTATAGCTAATAGAGATTTATTTAGCATAATTAAATTCTAAAAAAATTAAAAATAGAAAAAAACATGTTGGCCTATCATGTATCATGCGACCAAATACGAGAAAAAAAGCACCGGCAAAAAAACTCAAAAAAAAGCCAAAAATATAAAAAAGACGAAATTTATGAATAGTGCAAAATAAGCCAGAAGCTTAACCCGAAACGAGCGGGGCCAAGCGCCGGCATACAATTACCCAGTGTTACAGATACAAGATTACCCACCTTATTGACATACTTAATACATGCAATTGATCAACGTCCATGAATCAGAATGGTATACCAGACCTGAAATATCAAGTGACAAATGCACCTAAGAACCTCTCCTAGTCCTCAAATGCTCGCAGATTGGGATTCATAGATGTAAAGCCGCCATCCACCAGGAGGTTGAGCGCGCTGATGTACCTTGCTTCATCGCTTGCCAAGTAAAGCACTGCTTCAGCAACATCCTTCGGCAGCAGATCGACACCTTTCAGGTTTGCTTCACCACCAACGAAGGCCAGAAAATCTTTCAATGCATCATCCTTGCGCTCGCCTTGGGGCAAATGCGGCATGGAGAGACCGGTGGGCACTGCATAGGGAGATACGCAGTTCACGCGTATCCCGTGCCTCCCCAGCTCCCCGGCTACACTCTTGGTGAGACCCACCACGGCATGCTTCGATGCTGTGTATGCATGAGGTCCCATCCCTCCGATGACACTAGCAACACTTGCTAACGAGATGATGGAGCCTTTCTTATTGGGGATCATGATGCGGGCTGCGTGTTTCATCCCAAGGAATACACCATGCACATTGATGTCAAACACCTTTCTGACTTCAGCAAAGTCAATGTTACAGATATCTGTGATCTTATTGCCTGTAATGCCCGCGTTGTTGACCATGATGTCGAGAGTGCCGAACTTTTCAGCCGTTGCATCAACTGCCCGGCTTACATCTTCCTCAACAGTGACATCGCAGTGGACAAATAAAACGTCTGGGTCACCTCCAACGGAGTCGCGGACCTGCTGAGCAGCTTCATCTTGGACATCTGCAATACAAACCTTCGCACCGTGCTGTCTGAAGAGGCGGATAATGGCTTCACCAATACCAGCAGCACCGCCAGTAACCAGGGCAACCTTTCCTTCCAACCTTTGATTCAGAAAAGAAGCAATCAAATTTAAAGCACATGTAACATACTAATACTGGATTTAGTAGCAAAATTATTTATCGTCTTCAGAATCTTAAATCCTGGTAGATTAACAACAGCCCCCGACCTGACTATACAGTATTATCTAGTTGAGACAAGAAATCAACTAAGGAATAAACAAGAAATCAACTAAGGAATAGTAATATAGTATGTTCGCTGATGATTCACCAAGCGAACATTATGCTAAAAGTTTTTACTTGCGAAACCCCCTTTGCTCATACGAGCACCCAACTATGTGTAAACTCGTTATTTCTAACAAACTTTAAGCTTAATCTTTCCGCTCTCTGCTCTCAAAAACTACATAAAAAAAATAGGTTTTTTCTTTGAGGAACATCAATATTTGTTTTCTTCTTCTTTCAACAAACCATCAAGGTTTTCCTTTTTTAAAACACAGCATGATGTTTCAATCCAAGAACCCCTGACTTTTTCCCAAACATTGCAATAACGCATATATATGGTCCTGTTCTTTTTCGGTTTTTGGCTTCTGCTTTTGATTTTTCTACGGTAATTAATTTTTAACCGAAGTGTCTTTGTGTCTTTTAAGATGGAGTCTACTAGTTAATTGCAGTACATATTGTACTGACTTTATTTATATCGGCAAAACCGCTCGTGAGTTTTTGTTACTCTGTAATCTCCCGCACGAACAGCCCAAAAGCCATAACCCTCAGGAAAAAAACAAACAAACAGGCCCATATACTATTTCTCAGTCGAAGAACAAAGCCTGGAGCAGAGAGACACAAGAACCAAACTCAACTGCTCTACGCAGCATTTAGGCACAAGAACCAAACTCAACTGCTCTACGCAGCATTTATCAGAGCAAGAAGTGCCGTATCTTGACCAAATGCACACGCACGAAATAATTCCAAGAAAGAAATCAAAGATACTACTAGATCCTTGAATTCGTTAAGAGCTACAGCAGAAAGGTGGCAACTTTACCGCCCGTTCCTAAGTCCTCAAGATCCTCTACTGCATCAAATCATCAAGAACAGGCGAGATGATAGTACCCAAACGGGGAGCCGATTGCAACAGCAGCACCACTCAGATCGTACGGAGAACCGGGGGGGGGGCCGAATCGAGCAGACACGTACCGCTGCTTGGAGATGGAGGAGGAGGAGCCCGCGGTGGCCGACATCGTCCGTCTCTAGATTGTAGCTCCTCGCCGACTTCGGTGGTGCGGTGCTTCTGCTTCGTGCGGTGGGAGCGAGCAAGGCCCTGCCAGGGTCGGACCTAACATTGGACATGGGGGTTCAGTTGAACCCCCAAAAATATGGAAAAAATAAACTGCTACTGGTAATCCACAACGCAGCAAGCAAATCCACCACAAACTCCATGGAATGGACTATCCATCCCAGAAAGGAAGATTTGGATGAGATTGCTCACGGAAAAGAAAAGATCCTCAGGAGCAAGCTAGGGCTTCCTTACCAGCGAAAGAAGAGAAAAATCCGGCAGAGCGGAGGACGACGACGACGCCTAGGAGAGAATAATTCCTTCGCTTCGAGGGTTAAATGACGTTGGCGTGAGAATTTGAGACAAACGGCGAAGCAATAGCCGCCGCCGCCGCCGCCGTCGCGACGAGATATGGAAAAGAGTTCAAGGAAGAGGATGGGCTGGAATAGGGATGGCAATCGGGCGCGGCGGGGACAAGGGGCGGCGGAACAAGGGGCGGCGAGGAGCGGAGATTTGGTGTGTCGGCGAGGAGGAGAGGCGGCGGAACGAGGGGCGGCGAGGAGCGGCGAGGGGCGGCGAGGGGCGGCGTAACGAGGGGCGGAATGAGGGGCGGCGGCTGGGACTGGGATCTGGGATCTGGTGTGTCGGCGAGGAGGAGAGGCGGCGGCTGGGACTGGGATCTGGAGGTTTCGGTGGATTGGACTTTGGGACTCTGTCGACCGAGATTTGGAGGCCGCGCCGGTGGATTGTAGGGTTTGCTGGTTTTAAGAGGGCCCACTTGTCAGTTTATTTTACGGGTAAACGGACGTGATAGGTATGGATAGAACTAACTCATACCCGTATCCGTTTATCCGATGGGCAGAGATTTCCTCCATTTTCCTACTTGTGGGTAAAAAACCCATCCCATACCCGACTTCATTAGGGTATTTACCCACGGGTACACGGGTAAACGGGCATAATTGCCATCCCTAGGCTGGAACTAGAGATGAGAGAGGTTTGGGATTGGGCTGTGAGGATTGCGGATTTGGGGAGGAGGGACAGGGGCGGACCCACAGGATATGTTGGGTGGGCCACGGCATACCCTGGGCTCAGCCGAATGATTCGCCCAATTGAGGGGAGATGTCCGTCGATTGGAGGGCGGCGACGGTCGATTTGAAGGAGCGGAGAGCGGCTCGGCGCGTCGCTGCGTCCGGCGTCCGCCACTGCCAACGCGGCGCCGTGGAGTCGCAGTCATGCAGTCCTTCCGGCCGTGCTCCGGCATCACGGGCCCTTACGCCATCTTCCTCCGCGGCAATACGACTCTAGGCTCGCCATGAACCCCGTCTGTCTGAGGGCAGGTACTGCTACTCTCGCTTTCTTTTCTAACCTTAATCTTTGGCAGTGTTTATTTGCTTGCGTGTGGACTTGTAGGGCATAGGACCACTATGGCATTGTATTGGGGGTTGACAACATAGACACATTGTGAAGGAAAAATCGGTGTTAAGGGTCTAGTACTCCTACTCCGGTGAACCCCCCGTTTAGGGCCTCCAAAGCCTACTACTATATCTACTGTTCGGTCTCGTAACCATAACAGAAAGTGTTGTGGCTTCGTTCTCCAAGACTCCAACATGAACACAATTGATGTCATGAGTGATCTAGCATTTAGGTCATCCTGAACACACAGAAATCCTATATGGATAAAGAGTAAAACCTCATTAAGTGAATAACCCTCCAAAGAAATGAGTCCACAAAATCCCTTTCCTTTCCATCAATCCACAAACTCCATGCCTGAACAAAGAGAATAAAGTTCCTATTTAGTTGAAATTAATGTTTTGAATGGTTGAAATTTTAGGTGTTCACTAGTACTTACACAAGCTATAAGGTTAGGATAATCGATTATAAGATGAGATGAGCTAATCTTTAAACCGCTTATAATCTCCAAGACTAAAATACGAAAATTGTAGATGTGAGACTTGACAGAAAAGATGCCTTCCATCGCATATTCAGGAGACATGTAGTAGGCCAAAAAAGTCAGACAAGTAGTATTGTAAGTCTCTTTTATGTATATTTAAGATTATTAGTATGGTGTTTGAACTATTTATATTGTAATTTGTGCAAGTTTCCAACTTAATCCTTGAATTTAAGACTTATCATATTATTTAGTGCCTGTATACCGAATTACGGTACAAATTTTACAATTATTTACCGAATTGGCAAATGGTTTTACCGAATTGCATATGAAAATTTTGGTGCGGCATACCCTTTGGTAAAATCCTGGGTCCGTCACTTAGGAGGAAGGAGGATAGAAATCTTGATGATGGTTTGTCTCTTGTGCGGAACATTGGGATCTATTCTAGAGAGACTCGTTGAAGGTCCACATGTCATGCATGTTACTTAACGCTGGCCATTGTATTGCTCGGCTACCGGGTTCGTCAGTTTTGCCTTACTGTATGCACACGTGGACCGTGAGGACCAGTTGCTGATTGTTGGCGTAAGGGAGCAACGAGCAGGCTGGGGAAAATCGATGTCAATCAAGAGAAGAAAAGGAGGAGTAGCAACGGGACAAGAGCAGGGGAAAAAGGCAGAAAGAAATCATGGTTTTCTCGCTCCTCGCTTGGGTAACGATTTGATTTTCTCTATGTTTATTAATTTAATTAGATATTAGAGTTGGGATTAGAGAGAGTGAAAAGTATTCATTAGGGAAAAGACTAGTATATCGGCTAATCTGGTATATTATTCTCCTGTAATGTTGGGTACTATATGAGAGTAATTTAAAAATGTTATCTACTAGATAATTGTAGAGAAATTCGATAGTTTTTTGTACAATATTTATTTATGTTGATCAGATAAATAGATTTTAAGCTATGAATTTGGTAATCTGGCTATCTGGTAAATTTATCATCTTCTAGTACCATATATTAATCTGTAGATTAAAATTACTAGATGGAATATTGGATGGTTTATCTACATAAAAGATGTAGATAATTAAGGGTTCTAGAGATCCCATGAACATGATCTTAAATCCAGATAGTTTCCTAGAAATATCTAGATATTTTAGATGCTTTATTCGAAAGAATTTGATGGTGCCAATTGTCATAAATCTAGTGGTCACAAGAATCTATATAATCCTTTCAATCCAAAATATACATCATTTGGGAGAGTTGGTTTGGTTTATAAATATTTATTTTTTATTTTTTGGAAGCAATATGTTCAAAGTGTCCATGTTAATTGTTATTCTTAGAGAGAGGTAAATCATAAATAGAGATAACATATGTCAAAAACAAAAATATGTACTACTTCATTTCCTATGTGTGTGAAAATCACCATTTAATATGCTAACATAGAAAAATAAGAAAAGAGAAGTGGATTAAAGTTAATATCTATTTAAAAACAAAGTGCACACTTGTGTTGTCAAGTAAAGTTGTAATAGTTTTGTGTTGTCACCCAATAAAGTGTTAGTATTAGTTTATTATTTCAAATTTTTTAGTGGTATTGACTTTCAATAGACTTAGCAATGTGACTTTTATCTTCAATTTTTATAAACCAATATAAATATATATTAAAAAATGTTACACAATGTAATTAGCGAACACCCATTTATAAAATCCTAAATCCGCCATTGGGCCCCACACCAAACCAATTATCAATTATGCTTCGGGAGGGGAGCTGGTGAGTGGTGGGGAGGGACTGGGGAAGGGAAGTCAGCGACGGTGAGGTATTTTAGGGTGGGTTTTTTGTTTAAATATTTAAATGCTGACGGTTTATGAAAGTACGTAGAGTAAAATAGTCGTATGTAATTTTAGTTGGTATAGTTGAACTCGGTATATTTTTTATTATAATTTTTCTATTAACCCTATCTTAAAAAAACACATCATTTAAAAGTTAGTTACTATAGACAATACAATTATAAATCAATTTTAAGTCCAAAAGAATCCAACATAATCTTTATTGTCTACTCTTATAGTCTTGTTGATATTGTCAACTCGTCATGTTGTGTTGTATTGCATAGACAATTAGACGGTAAAATATAGACGAAATAATTCCAAGGAAGAAATCAAAGATACTACTAGATCCTTCAATTCGTTAAGAGCTACAGCAGAAAGGTGGCAAACTTTACCGCCCGTTCCTAAGGCCTCAAGATCGAACCTCTACGGCATCAAATCATCAAGAACAGGCGAGATGATAGTACCCAAACGGGGAGCCGATTGCAACAGCAGCACCAATCAGATCGTACGAAGAACCCGGGGGGGGGGGGGGGCGAATCGAGCAGACACGTACCGCTGCTTGGAGATGGAGGAGGAGGAGCCGGCGGTGGCCGACATCGTCTGTCTCTAGATTGGAGCTCCGGCTTCGTCGCCGACTTCGGTGGTGCGGTGCTTCTGGGGAGTGGGGAGGGGTTGGTGAGTGCCGGCTGGGGAAGGGAAGTTCTTAAATATTTAAATGCTGACAGCCTATGAAAGTAACTTGAGGTAATAGTCGTATGGAATTTTAGTAGATATAGTTAAATTTGGTATACTTATTATTATTATTATTATTATTATTATTATTATTATTATTATTATTATTATTATTCTATTAACTCTGTTTTAAAAAATATACCGTTTAAAAGGTAGTTGATATAGACAGTACAAATATAAACTAACTTTAAGTCCAAAAGAAGCCGGTATAATCTTTATTGTCTACTCTCATAGTCTTGTTGATATTGTCAACTCATCATATTGTATTGCATAGACAATTAGACAGTAAAATATAGACTATCTAATTGTATTTTGTGTAATGGTGAATTTTCAAATTTATTTGTAGATTTACAATAATGGAGAAACAAACTTTGTGTAAATATTTCATAAGCAATTCAAGTAGTACCCCAATGAGAGCATAATTCAACCAAAGAGGCTTCGACTAGAATTTAATCCTAGTAAGACTATTGCTAATCCGGCGCATCGCATACCAATGATGGTTATGTCAATAAAATTAGAAATCAAATTAGAAGATTATACTCAAATGATGGTACAAACAAAAAAAAGACAGAACTTCCCCAATGGTATATCGCCTTATCAAGTTGACATTAGTCCTTTCGGTGACAACGATATTTGTTAGGAGAATATTTTTGGCAATGAATATTATCAACATAGATTTATGCAATAAGGTAGTTGACGATTGGCTCAATGATTTGATGATATGCTACGCTGAGTAAAAGATATTTAGAAACAATCCCCTCGCTAGCCATCCTTTCTCTCTAGATGGTTAAGTCTAATAATGAGAGACCAAACTTTGATACCACTTGTAGGTTGCTCACCCTATTGAACTCGTCTGCATTTAAACCTCTAAATAATATATTCATGGCTTGGGCATCTAAATGAGAGTTACGTCCATCTTGTTCCGTAGGATGCAATAGATCAAGTGGCATGACATAGCCCTCATTTACGATTTTCCAAATATTCGGACTCATAGCCTTAAGATATATTGACATTCTAATTTTTCAATAAGAATAATTTGAGCCATCAAAGAAAAGTGCATTTCCTATAGCAATCCCCTCGCTAGCCATCCTTTCTCTCTAGATGGTTAAGTCTAATAATGAGATACCAAACTCTGATACCACTTGTATGATCAAGGATAATCGACTAGAGGGGGTGAATACGAGGTTTCAAAATTTTCTTGCCTTCTAATTAATTTCTTACAACTTTAACATGACAAAGGTTTAAAGCACTTGAAACCTACACAATTCTAGTAATATTGTGGCTCTACAAAATACTAGCACAAATAAATGATCACAATGTGCTAAATATACAAGAGCTAAAAGGAGACAAGAGATGACCAAGTACACACGATGTTTTACCGTGGTGATCGAAAACTTGCCAGTTTCACTTACTTCACGTTGAGATTAGCCTAAACGGATTGGACGGACCCCACAAATTAAGCCTTCCACCGCAAATTACTAGTGGTAGCTCTTCCCCGCTCTGTGTAGGTGTGCTCCAACTTTCACACACACCGGGTCTTCTCACAAGCTTCTTGAGAAGATCACTGGGAAATCTCCACCAAGTCATCCAGGTGCTGGCAAACACTAAGAGTAATAGATCTCAAGCTTCACTTGAATACAATCGAGTGTCAAAGGATCAATCTATTGGATGCAAAGCATTTTTTGGCTCAACCACCTCAAATGAATGCACAAGGAGTAAATGAGGTGTGCAGTGAATACTCAAAGTTGTTCAATAGAGTCTCTTCTCTCTGTCCTTGAGCAGGAGTACAAGTATTTATACCCTCACCAACCAAAACTAACCGTTAGAATGAAATTTCAGAGAAAAAAATTCAGGGCGAGCGGAAGTACCACAGGCCAAAGGCCAGTACTTCTGCACCTGTTCTAACGCGACAGTAACGGCTATGTCAGAGCTTCTGAACTAGCCGTTGAAAGTCGGCGCGGAACTACCGTTGTTATAAATCCAGTAGTTCCATTGGCTGGTAGTTCCGGAAAGTCAACACGGTACTTCCGCTTAGACCGAGACCAGGAGTTGGCACTCTCTAGAAAAAAGGTTCCGCCCGACCTTCCGGAGCTTCCGTGCTCTGGAAGTACTGCTTAAGGCTACGAAACTACCACTCGAACGGTAGTTCCGACGTTGAAACTCTTGTACTTCTGGTTTCTGTAAACTCGAAATCGTCTCATGGGTGCTCTATAGAAAAAGGCTTCACTCAGATAACCGGAGCTTTTGGCAAGCGGAAGTACCATGATTTACACGCCGGTACTTCCGGTTGCCCGGACAGAGCACCGAGCACATCCGGGGGTGCTCTCTGGAAAAAGGTTTCGCTCGTTTTTTCGGAGCTTCCAGGTGCCGAAAGTACAGTTCAAGACTATGGAACTTCCGCTCTACGGTAATTCCACCGTTAAAACTCCGGCACTTCCGTTTTTCCAGACAAAGCACAGATTTGATTTTCCAATTAATTTTTCAAACAATGCATGATCCTAAATTGATCCAAATGGCATAAGAATTATGCTATCAAGCTACTTGCCACGATCCCTTTTTATGATACGATATTTAGCCTATAATCCGATCTTCCATCCTTTCTCCTAAGACCGGTAAAAAATAAAAAGAGGGTCCTAGTCTAAGTATACCTTTGCCTTGAGCCACTTTGATCCTCACGTTGATTTTTAGCATGCGTTTTGTCATCATTTTAGGGATTTAGCCTTTTAAACACTTGACACACATGTTAGTCTCATATTCACATAAATTCCTTAATTACCAAACCACTTTTAGGGGCCTAGATGCTTTTAGCCAAAGGGGGTATACATACACACACTGCAAAAACTAGCCGTTGGAAGCAAAACACCTGAGAAAACAGGAATTTCGAAAGTAACAAGAGCAAAACTCTGGCATCTCTACTCCCCTCAGCAACGGTCAGAAAACTAGCCGTTATCAGCAAATCCGGTAGTTCCAACAGCTAAAGTCCGGTACTACCTATCATCAAAAGTATCGTGCCACACAAGCGGAACTACCGATTTCTTCAGGGACAAGAATACTCCATGAAGGTGTCTCTCTGAAAAAACGTATCGCTACATAAGCCGATCGTTTCGCAAATCAAAAGTACCACTCACACAGAGCCGGTAGTATCGCTCACTGGTCGAACGCTCACATAGAGCCGGAACTTCTGATCATTGACTACCCTGGTCCTTGACCACGTCAGATGATTCGACCACACAGATCTCTGACCATGTTGTTCGGTTCGACCACACAAGTCTTTGATTAGGCTGGTCTCTAATCACGCTATCCGGATCGACCACACAAGTCTCTGACTACGTTGATCTCTAACCACGTTGTCCACCACACAGGTCTCTCACCATGCTGGTCTCTGACCACGTTGGTTTCTACCATAAAGGTTTTGACCATGTCGATTTTCAACCACGTTGGTCTTCGATAACACAAATCTCAACCACATCGGTCCCGATTGTCTTGATTCGACCACGCTGGTCTTCGATCACATGGATCTTGACCACGTTAGGTCGACCACGCTGATTTTGATCACACGGATCTCGACCGCATCGGATCCGACCATCTTGGTTCGACCAACTGGTCTTCGATGACATAGATCTTGAACACATCGGTTTTGACCATCTTGGTTCAACCACAGTAGTCTTCGATCACACAGATCTCGACCACATTAGTTTGACCATGTTGTTTTTTGATCACACAAATCAGGACCATGTCAGTTCCGACCGTCTTGGTTTGACCATGTTGGTATTCGATCACATAGATCTCGACCACGTTAGTTCGACCACGCTGATCTTCGATCACACAGATCTCGACCACATCTGTTCCGACCATCTTGGTTTGACCACGTTGCTCTTCGATCACACAGAGCTCCACCACGTCGGTTTGACCAAGCTGGTTTCGATCATGTAGATCTCGACCACGTCTATTCCGACCATCTTGGTTTGACCACGCTGGTCTTCAATCACATAGATCTCGACCAGGTCAGTTCGATCACACTGGTTCGCCCACTCTAGTTCAACCACGTTGATCTTCGACCACTTAGGTTCGACCAAGTCAATGCCGACTACTCTGGTCCTCAACCACACAGTTCTTCGACCACCAGCGAATGCTGTAGTTCTGTGATTACAACGCCGGTAATTCTGGTCAGCGGTAGTACCACATAATACATTACGGTAGTTCTGATTTTTCTAGGAATTGCATATACTTCAACAGATTTTGCAAAATATATTTACAAACTATAGTATCATGCATACAAGAATTATCCATGATTTCCAACAAGTTACAAAATACATTTGCATACTTTTTGAATCATGACTCAATGATTAAATATGAGTTTCAACCATTTGTAAAACACATTTCATATATAAGCCTCATACCACAAAGAATGAAAACATGGTCTTCAAATACTTGCAAAACACATTCTCAATGTATAGTTCCATGTTACAAAGATTCAACATATGAGCTACAACTATTTGTAAAACACATTCGCAAATATAGGCATCACGCTACGGAGAATTAGAGAAGGTGAGGCTGAGCTATCAACACATGATGAGACTCAAGTTACTAGACATGACCCCTCTTATTAGTACGACAACGTATACTAGTAACCCGGTTTTCCAACCAAACACTAAAACCGGTAAAAGATTAGGAACACATCCATAGCCCCAACTAGTCATACCTTTGTCTTAGCAACTTCTTAAAGCTTGATGATACATATTTTCACTCCAAGTCTGCGCCCTTGTCACTTGAACTCCATCAACACATGATGGTTCTTCTCTTAACTTAATGATTAACACATGATCAACTCTTGTTGAATATACATCAACTCATGATGCATAATTCACTTGACTTTATGATCTTCAATGCATGAAGCCATCCCAAGTCATCCTTATTTGTGGAACCTAACCTATTCATCCAACTCGTGAAAAATGTTAGTCCACAAACCAATTATCATCAATTACCAAAACCTCACCATTAACTCATAATAGAGGGACTAGATTCAACAATCTTCCCCTTTTAGTAATTCATAACAATCTCAACAAATAATGAGATAAAGATTTATTTGCAAGTATGCAATATGTACATTGTTGTGGTTACAGACCAAACAGAGAGAGAGATGGTAGTGGAGAGTGTTGAGTGTAATGTCCCTTGGGTCTCCCCATGGCCAGTGCTTCATATATATATATATATATATATATATATATATATATATATATATATATATATATATATATATATATATATATATATATATATATATATATATATATATATATATATATATATATATATACATGAGGAGTGATTTTACAATTACGACCTTACATCAGTTTATCCCTATTAGGGGCATTCGAGTCATTACACATGTTCTACCCTGGTCTTTATAGCCTTCTAACAGGCCTGCTGGGTTTAGGTGGGGGCCACCCCTACAACAGGAGCCTCTCATGGTGAAGGGTTTCACGGGGCCGAAGCCATGTTGCCGAGTCCTTTGGCCCCCTCCGTCCCTGCGGCCTGTGAACTTCTCCGGTTTTGCGTAGTCACGTGCTTTAGAGCGTCTGTGGCCGAAGCTGCGGCCTAAGTTGAAGTAGAGGCGCGCGCGCTCCGTCCCCTACCCCTCGAACGGGTAGCAGCGGAGCTGGCGCCTAGGTTGGAGTAGAGGCGCGTACGCTCCGTCCCCTATCCCTCGAACGGGTGGCAGCGGAGCTGGCGCCCAAGTCGAAGTAGAGGCGCGCGCGCTCCGTCCCCTACCCTTCGAACGGGTGGCAGCGGAGCTGGCGCCTAAGTCGGAGTAGAGGCGCGCGCGCTCCGTCCCCTACCCTTCGAACGGGTGGCAGCGGAGCTGGCGCCCAAGTCGAAGTAGAGGCGCGCGCGCTCCGTCCCCTACCCTTCGAACGGGTGGCAGCGGAGCTGGCGCCTACGTCGAAGTAGAGGCGCGCGCGCTCCGTCCCCTACCCTTCGAACGGGTGACAGCGGAGCTGGCGCCCAAGTCGGAGTAGAGGCGCGCGCGCTCCGTCCCCTACCCTTCGAACGGGTGGCAGCGGAGCTGGCGCCCAAGTCGGAGTAGAGGCGCGCGCGCTCCGTCCCCTACCCTTCGAACGGGTGGCAGCGGAGCTGGCGCCCAAGTCGGAGTAGAGGCGCGCGTGCTCCGTCTTTGTGCTAAGATGGGAGCTTGGCGCCGACGTTGCTGAACTTGGCGCCGACGTTGCTGCGCTTCGAAGCTGTTGTGGCCTCGCAGTCCGGGAGTGCGCTTTTAATGGCGGCTGGAATCACGCCGACGCCTGACCTGGCAGATGTCAGGCTGTCGCGTCATGCAGTCTGCCGTCCTGTGGGTGGGACACGCGGCGACTTACGACTGGTGTGTCGTGGGATGCGAGCGGTTGCGTCAGCGCGGCCGTTCGCTTCATCCCCTGGGAAGTTGGACGCGTGTTGAGGGCGTGGAGGCGTTGTACGCTGTTTGGGCACCTACCGGGCACGGTCCTCTAGGCCCCGGCGGTTCTTCTTTCCAGATCATGGGCAGCCGAATCGCTGCGAATTTAATCTGTCCGTGCTTCAAGCCTCATGGGAGACGAGTGGCCTATATAAGGTGCCATTGTTGAGGTGGAGGCACTTTTGTGGTCTGCCGCCTTGCTTCTGCCCGTGCTAATTGCAACGCCAGTTGCTCCTTTCTTTGCTTCTTTCTCCCTGATTCGCAAAGAGCGATGGCCGGTCGTAGCGACGCCTCCCCCCGTCGCCGTAGCGGCTCCTTGCCTAGCCAGGGTGGGGTGTCCCATCCTTCCGGGGGGTACGAGTTGGTGCCGCGGGGGAGCTCGCGCACCGACAAGTGGTGGAACGCCATGGAGCACTCGGGGGGCGGCTGTTCCCGTGTGTTGGGGAGGAGCCGCGTGACCGAAGGGACGCTGCAGCGACTCCTACAGGAGAAGAAGATCGAGGATCGCGACGGGGCTCGCCTACCCCATCGAGACGAGACAGAGCCAAAACCCCGAGCAATGGAGGCGATTGTTTTTGTCGCGTTCTTTGATGCCGGCCTTCAAATACCCTGCACGCTATTCGTGGGCGAAGTCCCGCAGGCCTACAAGTTGGAGCTAGCCCAACTGACGCCCCACGCGATACTCCGCCTGGCCGTCTTCACGTGGGCGATGCGGACAGAAGGGCGGCGTCCCAGCGCAAGCCTATTCGCCACACTGCACGACGCACGCTGCCGACCCAGAAAAGTTGAAGGGGCGGTGTCCAACTTCGGTAGTGTGGACTTTGTGCTACGGGCGTCGTGCGCGACGTTGTTCCCTGCGCCAGCCTCGCCGGGGAAGTGGGAGGCCGGCTGGACTCGGCAGTGGTTCTACCACATCGTGACCGACAAGAGCAGAATGCAGTGCCGGGGTGGGCCGATCTCGTTCAACAGTATGCCGAGTCTGAAGGCAGAGATTGACGACACGCAAAGGCTACGGAGTCTTGTAAGTGTCGCCCGTCGGATGAGCCTGCGCGACCTGGCCGAGGAGTTCACAATGTATGGGGCGGCGCCCCTCTCCTCCCAGGGGAAGTATGTTGGACAGGACGGCCCCCGTGAGGACGGGTTCGTCCCGTCCGTATCTCGCCTGCTTCCGCCGTCCGCTCCTTGTAAGTTGCCCAGCGCGTTTTGTGCTCGCCGCTGTATCTATTTGGTCTCCGCCTGATCGACGTGATATTCTGCGCAGTGGCTCGGTTGGAAGACGCGGAGCGCGCGGTTGCGGCCCTCCTCGGCCCGTACACGCTTAAGGAGCACCAGGATCGCGAGGCCGCAGTCCAAGCGGCTAAGCAGGGGCGGGTAAACCGCGCATGCGAGGCTCTGGGCATTACCGTGCCCGAGCGTGTGGTGCCGGGGGGGCTTCCCATCGGGGCTCCGAGCACTCAGGGCGGTGATAGCCCCGCGGGAGTGTCCTCTTCGTGACGCCGGGTTCGCTCTCCGGCTGCCGTGTGCGACTCAGTAGGCCCCTCGGCGGTCAGCACAGCTGAGACGGGACGTGCGGCCGGCGGTGGGCCCGGTCACGCTGCTTCAGAGGGGCGCGCCGTCTCGAATCCCCCGGCACCATCTACCGATGCCGACGAACCCATGCTCACGGCCACTGCTGAGCCGGACCCTGCCAACCCGGGGGGAGCACCTTTCCCGGCGAGAAGACCACGGTTGATGGTGCGCTATCGATCGTAGCTACCGGCGAGGGCGCGCCCCCCACGGAGGAAGGCGTGGGGGCGACGGGTACCGCAGCTGGTGTCGCCGCAGAAGAATCGCCTGCGTCGTCGCAGGCGAAACGCCCTCGGACTCAGTCCCCTGCGCCAATGAGGGGTCGATACGAGGTTGCGGGGCCCTGTCGCGGGATTACGGCGTCCGGTGCGGCCGAGAGGACCTGCTCACCAACCGCCGAGACGCCCGTGTCCCACTTGGCAGTCGGACCGGTACCACTGCCTACCGCGACGAGAGGCGCAGGAGGTAGGCGTGAGTTCCTTTCCTCTCATGACTTCGCGAAACTCTCTTCGATCTGCTCGCTCACTCTGCCAACATCAGGCGAGACGAAGTCTCCCGGACGTGGCGAAGGATCGAGCAACGGAGGTATGCGCGAAGTCGAAAGCCTTGTGTAGGATGCCCCGCAGGTGCCCGTTGCTGTTGACGTAGCCGAGGCCTCGGTACATCCCGGCGCGGTGGAGCCGGGGCTCACAAACTCGGACTTCCTCCCGCGCCTGGAGATACTGCACGTCCTTAACGCGGCCGTAGAACGCGCCGACAACGGCCTTGATCGACAGGCGTTGTCGTCATGCGAGGGGGAACTCCTAGCGCTTGCGCTGCAGGCTTCCGAGATGAGGGTAAGCATGTGTGCTTCAGTTCCGGGGGTACTGCTGGGCGCCTGCTGACTTGCTGTTTTGGCCAGACGCTTGCCCTCAGCCGGTCTTTTGACGAGGCCCGCGTTCGGGAGCGAAGGGCTCTGGAGGCCAGCCTTCGCGAAGCAAACAATGCTCTCGCAGCGAAGGATGAAGAACTTCGCGCGCTGGGGAGCGCCATGGCGGCCGCACAACTCGAGGTCACGGAAGCCAAGTGCGCCACAGCTGAGGAGCGCGCCGCCTTTCTGCAGCGGATCGCCGTCCTAGAAGGGGAGAACGCCCGGCTGGCGGAGTCTGCTGCGGGGAATAGCCACGCCTTGGAAAATGCGTCCACGTCGGCGTGGCGGGCCATGGAGTCTCTGAACCAGGCCCTCCGAGATCTGTGCGTCAAAGTGCCGGACACCACGCACGGGCCAGAGGACCTGACGGAGACGCTTGGGTTGATCGAGGAGGGCGCAGGCGTCGCTCTCCGTGGCGTCAGAACTTTTGGGGAGCACTGCGGCTATCTTGGTGCGCGCTTCGCCCTCGCGATGCTTCATACTCACAGGTGTAGACATACCCATGAACTAGCGAATCCTCAGCTGGATCTTCCTGGCCGACCCGAGGTTATGCCGGACGCCATTCGCTCCATCGGGCCTAGCCTGCAGAACTTCCACCAACGGATATGGGGCCGCTTCGGGGAAGATGCAGCGAGGGTCGCCGTGCAGCAGACGTTTCATGGAGAGGGTGACCTCCTCCGTTGGCTCGAAGGAGTCCTTCGATATTACGACGACGTCGGCACGGGTTCGTTGGCACCGCGCCGAGACTGAGTGGTTGGCCGGGGAGGGCGGGGGAACGATGTAATGGCTCTCATGCATGTAACCATGTAACCCTCTTGCTTTTGCAACGAAACCAAGCAGCACTTTATTCCTGGTGTTACCTGCCACCGAGCGCGAGGGGAAGACCTCCGCATCTTGTTTATACTTTGTAGAGTGCGCAGGGAAAACCGCCGCGTCTTAGTGCGCACGAGGGCGTCTCCCCGCTGCGTCTTATTCAGGGTCCGTAGACTGGCGCGCGCGGAGGCGAACCTCGACGCTACGACTTAATTTATAATCCGTAGACTCTCGCGTGCGAAGGCGGACCTCGACGCTACGTCTTATTTAGAGTCCGTGGACTGGCGCGTACGGAGGCGACCTCGACGCTACGACTTAATTTATAGTCCGTAGACTCTCGCGTGCGGAGGCGGACCTCGACGCTACGTCTTATTTAGAGTCCGCGGACTGGCGCGTGCGGAGGCGACCTCGACGCTACGACTTTCTTTATAGTCCGGAGACTCGCGCGTGCGGAGGCGGACCTTGACGCTACGTCTTATTTAGAGTCCGTGGACTGGCGCGTGCGGAGGCGACCTCGACGCTACGACTTAATTTATAGTCCGTAGACTCTCGCGTGCGGAGGCGGACCTCGACGCTACGTCTTATTTAGAGTCCGTGGACTGGCGCGTGCGGAGGCGACCTCGACGCTACGACTTAATTTATAGTCTGTAGACTCTCGCGTGCGGAGGCGGACCTCGATGCTACGTCTTATTTAGAGTCCGTGGACTGGCGCGTGCGGAGGCGACCTCGACGCTACGACTTTCTTTATACTCCGCAGAGTGCGCTCGGAGGCGTCCCCCCGATGCGTCTTATTTAGAGTCCGTAGACTGGCGCGTGCGGAGGCAACCTCGACGCTACGACTTTCTTTATAGTCCGGAGACTCGCGCGTGCGGAGGCGGACCTCGACGCTACGTCTTATTTAGAGTCCGTGGACTGGCGCGTGCGGAGGTGACCTCGACGCTACGACTTAATTTATAGTCCGTAGACTCTCGCGTGCGGAGGCGGACCTCGACGCTACGTCTTATTTAGAGTCCGTGGACTGGCGCGTGCGGAGGCGACCTCGACGCTACGACTTTCTTTATAGTCCGGAGACTCGCGCGTGCGGAGGCGGACCTCGACGCTACGTCTTATTTAGAGTCCGTGGACTGGCGCGTGCGGAGGCGACCTCGACGCTACGACTTAATTTATAGTCTGTAGACTCTCGCGTGCGGAGGCGGACCTCGACGCTACGTCTTATTTAGAGTCCGTGGACTTTGGCATGTCGCAGCCAGACACTGGTACTCTGTTGCGAACAATCGGCTTTATTGAATTCTCGTTTGCGCGGGCAAGCATCGTACAATAAGGGCTGGTGCCCTTATTATCCTGGTCCTGCTTCTAGGCGTAATATCGCCGTAATTTGTCTGCGTTCCACGTGTGGCGAAGGGTCTGTCCCTCGAGCGTGGCGAGGCGGTATGCTCTTTTCTGCAATGCCTCTGCCACGATGAACGGACCCTCCCACTTGGACTCCAGCTTGCCGACAGTCTCCGCATGAAGTGCCATTCGGAGGACAAGATCCCCGGGCTTGAAGCTTCGCGGATGTATGGAACGGTCCCGAGTACGCACCGTCTGTCTTGCGTACTTTTCGGCGTGCTGGGCTGCACTTGCCCATACCCCGTCGATGAGATCCAGGGATACGTGGCGCTCCTCGTCGGGCGCCTGGACGAGAACCCTCCACGAGCCGGCCTTGATTTCTTCGGGCGTCACGGCCTCGTCACCAAAGAGGAGCTTGAAAGGCGTGAACCCCGTCGGGCGTGTTACGGTTGTGCGGAGGGACCAGAGGATGCTGTGAAGCTCTTCTGGCCACCTGCCCTTCGGCAACCCGACGAGGCGCTTTTTGACGGCGGCAGAGATGGCGTCGTTCGCTCTTTCGACCGCTCCGTTGGATTGGGGGTGCCCCACCGAGGCGAACCGCAGTGTGATGCCCATGCCGTCACAGAACTCCTTGAACAAGGTGGCATCAAACTGCAGACCGTTATCGACAGTGAGCTCCCTGGGCACGCCAAAGCGATATATGATGTTCTGCCAGACGAAGCGCTGCATGGCCGCCGAGGTTATCTTGGCCAAGGCCACCGCCTCCGGCCACCTAGAGAAATATTCCAGCGCGACTACCACGAATCGAAGGTCCCCTGGGGCTCGGGGAAATGGGCCTACTATGTCGACGCCCCAACGCGCCAGAGGCCACACTGGGGGGATGGGGTTGAGGTTCGTCGGGGGCCTGCGGATGATGCGTCCCATCCATTGGCACCCCTGGCACCGACGCACGAGGTCCTGGGCGTCGGTGATGGCGGTCGGCCAGTAGAAGCCTTGCCTGAACGCCTTGCCGACCAACGACCTCGGCGCGAGGTGAGACCCGCACGCCCCCGCGTGGATATCCGCGAGGAGCTCTATCCCTTCCTTGCGGGGGAGGCAGCGTAGGAGCGGTGCGCAGACTCCCTTCTTGTAGAGTGTTCCTTCAAACACCTGAAATGATCTGGCGTGGTGCTGAAGACGCCGGAGTTCGACGGGGTCCTCCGGCTCTGCGATGCCCTGCAGAAAATTAAAGATGGGCTCTCGCCAGTTGCCCTGTTGGGCGGTGTGGTGAACGAGGGCCGCGTCCCGGTTATCCTGCGCAATGGCCGCCTGCGATAACACTTCATAAAACGCCCCATCAGGCGGCGGCAGTTGTTGACTGGCTGCCTTTGCGAGGGCGTCGGCTTGTTCATTTTCCGCGCGAGGGATGGCCTTGACGGTGATGCCCAAGAAGTGCCTCTCCCTTGCTCTAACTGCGGCGAGATACTTGGCCAGCTCGGGGTCCTTGGCTTGATAAGACTTGTCGACGTGGCCTGCCACTAGACGCGAGTCCGTACGGACGAGCACCCACCGCGCGCCGACTGCTTTGAGCTTTGCTAAGCCGAAGAGCAGCGCCTCATATTCAGCTGTATTATTGGTGGCCGGGAAGGCCAGGCGCGCCGAGTATAGCAGGCGCTGCCCCTTGGGCGTGACGATCACCGCACCTACGCCGGCGCCTGCGACACCGTAGGCTCCGTCGATGGTGAGCGTCCAGACCGGGTCGTTATGGCGCTGGGCGGGCTGGGCCGGTGGAGTCCATTCGGCGAGGAAGTCGGCAAGGACTTGAGATTTGATTGCCGTCCTTGAAGCGTATGTCAGGGAAAACGGGGCGAGCTCGGCAGCCCATTTGCCGATGCATCCTGTGGATTCCTTGTTGTGCAGCATCTCTGCCAGCGGGAATGAGGAGGGCACTGTGATTGGGTGGGCTAGGAAGTAGTGTCGGAGCTTCCTGGAGGCCATGACCAATGCATAAGCCAGCTTCTCCAGCTCCGTATACCTTGTCTTGGCGCCTTGGAGGGCTTCGGAGACGAAGTACACAGGCCGCTGCATGGCGCCTTCCTCCAGGACGAGGACGACACTGACCGCTGTGACTGACGCAGCCAGGTAGAGCAGGAGGGGAGCCTCTGGTGCTGGAGCGACCAGAGTGGGGAGACTCGCTAAGTGCTTCTTGAGCTCGTTGAAGGCCTCCGCGCAGTCACTGTCCCACCGAAATCCATCACACCCGCGGAGTGTCTTGAAAAATGGCAGATCTCGTTCCGCCGCCCTGGATAGGAAGCGGCTGAGGGCTGCCGTGCGGCCCGCCAGCCTCTGGACCTCCCTCGTCGTCTTGGGTGGCTCCATACCCAGGATAGCGTCGACTTTATCCGGGTTTGCCTGGATGCCTCGCCCAGAAACGAGGAAGCCCAGCAGCTTGCCCGCCTGCACGCCAAAGACGCACTTGTCGGGGTTAAGCTTGATACCGGCCTTCCTGAGGTTGTCGAAGGTCTCCTGGAGGTCCCGGCCATGCAGGGCAAGCTGCCGGGTCTTGACTACCACATCGTCGACGTAGGCTTCGACATTCCTCCCGAGCTGGGCGGCCAGGGCGATAGCGACGAGGCGGGTGAAAGTAGCACCTGCGTTCTTCAAGCCAAAAGGCATCCTGATGAAGCAGAAGGTGCCGATTGGCGTGATGAAGCTGGTCTTACTCTCATCGTCTTCGGCCATGTACACCTGGTGATAGCCGGAGTAGGCGTCCAAGAAACTCATTAGCTCACATCCCGCAGTAGCGTCGACCAATTGATCGATGCGTGGCAGGGGGTAGTTGTCCTTTGGACACGCCTTATTGAGTGCTGTAAAGTCGACGCACATGCGCCAGGCCCCACTAGCCTTCTTGACCAATACTGGATTGGCAAGCCACTCCGGGTGATGGACCTCGCGGATGACCCCGGCCCGAAGAAGCTTGGCCACCTCCACCTTGGCCGCCTGCTGCCGATCCATGGACATGCGGCGAAGCTTCTGTTTGACCGGCTTGGCGTCGGGGCGGACCGCCAGGCGGTGCTCGATGATTGCGCGGTCCACACCCTTGATATCCTCTGGTGACCATGCGAAGATGTCGGTGTTGCTTCGAAGCACCTGGAGCAGATCTTGCTCGACCTCAGGAGGGAGCCCCTCGCCAATGGAGACGAACTGTCCCTCCGCCTGGAGCGGCACCCTTTTAACCCCGCCCTCGGGCCGCGGCTTAGGCGTCCACCCCAGGGCGGAAGGCGCGTCGTCAGGCGCGTCCGGCAGGACGTGCACCGAGGTCGATGTGTCTTGCGAGGTCTTGGTTGCCGAAGATGGTGATGATTGCGGGAGCTTCATGCATAAGAAGGCGTGGTGTGGGACCGCCTCGAACGAGATGATTGCGGGCCGCCCCAATATGACGTTGTAGGGATGTGGAGCATCCACGACGTCAAAGATGACATGCTGGGTCCGGATATTGTTCTCCTGGCGGAGCGTAACCGGGAGGGACACCTGCCCTATGGCTTGCAGCGGTTGGCCTTCGAAGCCCTGAAGCGGAGCTCCTGCTGGCTCCAGACGACTCCGGTGGGTTCCCATTCGATCGAGGGCTCCTGCAAACAGAATGTTCGCGGAGCTTCCCCCGTCGACGAGGATGCGCCTGACGTCGCAACCTGCAATGTGGGCCTGGATAACCAAAGGATCTTGGTGAGGGAAGTCCACACCTCTAGCATCGTGCTTGGTAAAAGTGATGTTGCGGGGCGGCAGCCACGACTGTGGCTGCTCCAAGGGGGCCCCTGATAGGGAGCCCCCGGTGATGACGCTGACGGCACGGCACCACACGCCCTCCATGTCTGGGGTCCGCGAGGGGTTGCTTGCCGAATGCCGCTCGTAGCCTTCAGCAGGAAGCCGAGGGGGCAAGGACTGAGACTCGGCCGTCACCCGCCGCAACTCCGCAACCGCGGTGCATGCCTTCGTACAGTGACCGCCATACCCGTGCACCTCGCACCATTTGCCGGAACCTAGTGGATCTTGTTCCGCTCGGGGTCGCTCGTCCTAGCCGGGTTCACCTGCGCGCCCCCGAAGGACGTTCCCGGTGCTGAAGGTGTGGCGGGCCTTTTGTGATCTGCGCTGGTGACGCCGGGGCTTGCGTCTGCTCGTTGAAGAACCTGCCTGCTTCCCGGCGTCACTGCCCCCCAGGGGGTCCTCCCGGGGCTGTTGGTTGGGGGCCTGCTTCGGGGGGTCGGCAGCCGCCTTGAAGTCCTCGGGCCACCCCGCCTGCTGCAGCCCCGCCGAAGGCGGGGACTCCGGGTTAACGCGTCGCGGTGGGACGCGGCTGGGAGTGGGGGCGTCACGGCTATCCACCTCTTCCGGCATGGGCTCCGATGCGGCCGTCGGCGCGGCCTGCTGGCTCCGAGCCTCGTGTATATCTCGGACAGCCCCACGGAGGTCCCCTAGCTCCTGCTGGAATGCTCTGAGGGCCGTCAACAGAGTGCTATCTGCCGCCTACGCTAACGGGCCGTCGGTGCGCCCAACGGACGGGTCGGCGCAGGTACAAACACCTCACGGGCTCCCGAACTGCCTGCAGCGGCGGTGGTGGGGTCGGTTGTCGCTGTGCCGACGGCGGGGTCGGTCGTCGCTGTGCCGACGGCGGGGTCGGTCGTCGCTGCGCGAGCGTCGACGTCCCCGACCGCCGTGCCCGCGACCGCCGATGCCGAGGCCCCGGTACTCACGCGACGCTTCGCCCCCGCCGTCCTCTTTCCTTTCGCCGCCGTCGGCGAATCTTTCTTCGGTACCATCCTTCTTCGAACTTCAGGCTTACTCTTGTCCTCCCCACGGACGGCGCCAACTGTTGTGGTTACAGACCAAACAGAGAGAGAGATGGTAGTGGAGAGTGTTGAGTGTAATGTCCCTTGGGTCTCCCCATGGCCAGTGCTTCATATATATATATATATATATATATATATATATATATATATATATATATATATATATATATATATATATATATATATATATACATGAGGAGTGATTTTACAATTACGCCCTTACATCAGTTTATCCCTACTAGGGGCATTCGAGTCATTACACATGTTCTTCCCTGGTCTTTATAGCCTTCTAACAGGCCTGCTGGGTTTAGGTGGGGGCCACCCCTACAACATACACAATAATTGTGTACTCTAAGATAAGTTTTTAAAGCAAAGTTTATTCATCTGGTTGTCATTAATTATCCAACCATTAACACATAATGGAAGAACTAGATGAAACGCTTAGGAAACAATGGACCTATTGCGTATATATACCGATGGCATTTTGTGTGTAACTTTTTTTGAAGTTTAGTGGCAAAGTGTTATTTTCATTTCGCAAAAGCTAAAAAAGCTCCCTAGAACTGGCTTATGGCTTTTAGTTATAACAGGCTTTTGGCGTTTTCAAAAGCCCAGCTGAAAAGCTTCCTGTTTGTTTAGGCTTTGGCTTTTTTGATTTTAAGCCAAGAGAAAAGCCAAAACAAACAGAGCTATAGTAGCTTCCCTAGGCTGAGCAAATGGGAGAAATTATGCTTTGTTGGTCCGGTGGTCTCGTTCTTTTTTCAAAGAGTATTATTAGTAGCATGCTTCAAAATCTTACACAACCTGCAGCATTTGTTTTTTCTAAAGCAACATTTATGCAACACAATTGTGCATGTTATTTGTGTTTCTTTCATAAATGCATAACAGGAACAATGGTATGGCATCATGTTTTTTCAAAGGGTTAATTATTGTCCCTTTATTTTATCAAGAAAGCTTGCGCAAAATGAAATTGCATGATAAGTCATCTTGATGTTGGTATTTGGTAGCCTTTTTGGCTAGTCCTCTAGCATGATATGTGTCATGTGCATGAAATGTGATATGTGTGTTTTTGGTATAGTTGGGAAGAAACCTGGATATATATTGTAATCATCTTCCATGCATACAATCCAAGGCAAGAATGTGTGTATAAACTTATATAGTTTGTTGCATTTGTGCTGCCATTTGAGGAACATGAGGAAAGTATGTCAGTTTAGTTGTACCGTGCACCTTTCACCTTGGTTAGTGTTTTTGTTTTCCTTGACACTGTTTGATTGAATTTTCTTTGGTACTTTCAGGACAAATGGAGGAATTTGAGTTTTAGTGCAAGTGGATTGGGTTCAAGAGATAAAATAAGAGTTGTGAAGATAAAGGGACCTTCATCTTCCCTGTCACCTAGCTCACAGGCTCTACTTCTCCCATCCCCAAATAAAGTTGTTGAAGCTTCCTCATCTGTAAATTCTAAATAAAGCCCACAATCACAAGCTTGGAAGACTTCAAAGTTGGCCTCTCTTTATTTCCGTATTGAAGTCCAATTTATGAAGTTGATTGTAACTATACTTGATATTATGCCTTCATATTTTTGGTTTTAAACATAGTCTTAAATCCGTCGACATAGTGAATCTTATTGAATACTGAATACCCGGTGCATAATGTAAGATGCAGTAGGAGATAAATTATAGCAATTTTTTTATGGGAAGATATATTTAAGCTACTAATTGTATATATTTTTCGAATAGCGAGACGAGCCAAGGTGAATCACACAGAAGACAAATAGTATTTGATGTCAATTGATTGCGAATACACAATAGATATTTCATAGCAACGCACGTGCATTTGACTAGTTTATTCATAAAAGGGACAAATGCATCATTCCAAGCAATCCATGATGCGATCCATGAGGGTCACTTTATGAATCATTACGGAGCTTCAATTATTGTAATGCTTCTTGAGTACATTTTTATCAAAATTCAGTTCAAACATTTGGAACCTGCTTGAAGCTATCTAAATTAGGCAAAAAATGTTTTCTTGAAGGGCAGGCAAAATGTTAAAGCAGTACTAATTTGGTACAAAATTGGAGGCGGTTATGGCACACTATACCGTCGAATAACGTTTCGGATGGTATAGCATCTAGCTGTAGGTTCCGTTCCACCAGATTGAACGACATGAAGCTAGCTTCCCCCCATCTTCTTCCTCTGTAGCTAGCTTCACCCCCTGTCTTCCTCCGCACTCCGGCCTCCCCTCCTTCACTTCTCTGCGCACAGCACCGCACCCCTCCTCTGTCTCCTCCCACCCCTCCTCCACCACTGGCGGTCGGCAGTGACCTCACCATCTCACCTTCCCTGTGTGTTCCACCCCGCTCAACCTAATATTCAGTGTGCCATGCCATGCCTCTCTCCGCCCCGCCCCCTTCATCGTCCCTCACCAGACCATTGCCTCTTTGGCCTCCCTCTACATCAAGGGAGGGGGAGGATGAACCCATCAGTGTTGACAAGGCCTCCCTGGCTCTGGCCTGAGTTTCATGCTACGTCACCAAGCTGCGCCACCATTGAATCCATGGTCAGTGTTGCCAAATCTAGCTAGACCATAGTCGGCATCGTCGGATCTTTTCGATCCTGTTGCCAACGACAAAAATGATGATCGGGTGCATCGTCGGTGGAGATGCGTCGAATACGTGAGATCTGACGGAAGGAAGTTGTGTGTTCGATTAAAATAAAACCATATACTTTTCATAGTTTTATCTAAAAAATTAGGACGCATAGCACACATAAATTATTGTGAAGGCCCATGACTATAAGCGTCATCTAGATCTAACCAACCTTATATGTTGCTGACAGCTAGGTCCAGACCATATCATTTCGAGCCCGTTCAAAGTTTCTAACCCTAAAGTAACTAGTAGTGTGCCCGTGCTAACGCTACGGTTGAGTTTTTTTGGGTGGACGAGGGATTACCTGTATCATGGACCTCAGGAAGATCATAATTTCTGATATCCTTCCCCATTGACTGAATTAAATCTCGAATGTCTCTAAGCACCATTTGTTCTACTACTGTAGTGTTAGGATTGTCTCTGCTGTAATCTTCAGACAATGATGCCTTGTGTTTGTCCCACAGACCACAAATATTGGTGGCCTCACAAAATACAAGAATAGTCGCAAATAACCGTCGCAGAGCATAAGGCATCTGAAAAGTTGTTGCCTCACTCAAGCAGTCATCTAGCGTCTCGTCCCTTTCTATGAGTCCTTTCTTCTCGCATGTTTCCCTGAAAGTAGAGTAAGTGATACCCGCTACTGTTTTTAGATCATCATAAGAGGTCGCACCTCTTACATGATTTAGAAGCACCCTCGAGAAATATCTCTCACCTTCAGCAGGGTTAGCATACACAATCCGCCCAATCTGTCCTTTTTTCTTTCTTCTTTGCCACAACTTGCTACCACCGATCCACCTGTAGTGTTCTGGAAGTTCTCTGTACAATTCAGCCCTTCTTATTTTCACACGTTGTCCATCATCCCTCCTTCTATACAAAGGATATGAATCACTACATTGTTGTGTTGCTGCACAAAATCCTCAAGGATAGCGAAAGCGACACTCTCCATCTACTATACAAGCACACTTTGGATTCAAGACTCCACATGGTCCATGTAGCATATGCTTGATGACCAGATCATGCAACACAGGGTACTTGTCCTTGTCTGGTATCTCTGCAGATATGAATTTATCATATCCATCTGGGCTTGTTAACTTACTACCTGATTTCATGATCAAGAGGATGTGCTCGTGTGGAAGTCCTCTCTTTTGGAACTCAGTAACATGCACATATGCTGCAACCTCTCCAAAATATTTTTCTTGATCAATAAATCTTTCATCGAACGTAACTTGTCTCTGTAAACCCTTGAAACAAGGTCTGGCCTATCTTGTGATTTTTGCCCAGGTTCAAGATGCTCTGTAATCTCTTCCCAATATGGATTGCAAGTCATGGTGATGAAGTAATCTGATCTACCAAAACGCTGTACAATAGCACTAATATCAGGAGCTTCCCTAGTTACATTACTTGCGCAGCAACAAATTTGACACGCAATGGAGAAGGAAAAATCATGAAAATCAACTATTAGCAACACATGGCATACTGCTTATGTTTTAATCTCAATACATTATCCCCACTGAATAGACTTTATGAGTTAGGCAAATGCTTAATACTTTACAACCAACTTATTATTTTCCCACAAGTCCAGCAACAATTAAGATCTGGAACAAGTAGTAGGATGTATCAACATGGGCTGAGAGGGCCATATGCTGAATGGAGCCTCAGTCCTATTATCCTTCTACTCGCTCTGCCTACAAAAACAGAACTCAACAGCACCTACAAAAATAGAAGTTGATAATGGCCAGCACTACGTCCAGTTCTTCAGTCTGATATCCTCATCTCTACTCCTAGAACATCCTTCACAACCTCGTAAGTGACAAATGCAATGGCGATAGAAGGCACTTACCTGAATAGCCAAAAACAAGGGCAGTAAATTAGAAACGAACAATATTCAGATATCCTTGGAGCTTACACATATTTGGAATTTTCATTAGAATGATTACCTTCACTGAATTGGGCACAAGGCCCTTGTACAAAGCACCATATCCTTCATGACGAGCAAACAATATTGTTTAGCTAGACACTTGGGATAAGAGCAATCACTGAGAAAGAACAGAAAAACTGGAATATAAGAAACTACCCCTGCGACTGAGACGATACAATGTTGATACTCTCTTGTAACTGAGAGAACATATTGTTTAGACCAGCATGTCACAATACCTGCATTAGGCATGAGATATGACACTCACAGGGGCCGTTCCAACATCTTACCCAATTCCATGTTGATACTCTCTGTACCCTTGTTCTCTAAAAACACATACGCCGTTCCAACATCTTACCCAATTCCATCTTTGCTTCAAACAAAACAAAAGCAAATATGTAAATTCGATTCACTTCCAATTTCATCTCAGCTTCAGTACAAGAGAACACAAATTCCACATGACAACGTTTATAGCGAGGGATCAAGAAATGCTCACCACCAATAGGACGGCTGGTTGAGGGTGATGTCATGGATACTGATTCCTTAGAGTCAATGAAGTCAGCGAGCCGAGGCCATCACTTGTTTTGTCGACAAATACGAAATACGAAATAAGGATTCTTTGTTTCTATTGTCTTTTCCACAGAAGTACTTTGTACATAAATTTTGAACCTTTCTACAGATTTTTTTATAGAATATTATTGTTGAAATATTTCTCTAAGTCTTGATGCTTGGGGTAATGTAAGCTGAAAACTAAATTCCGCAACATAGAGCCACCACCCTGGGCTGATAACGTAAACCCAACATGTATAGGCGTATAGCCTCAAAGCTACTTCTAGTTCACCACTGACAGTTCCAGTACAAACAACGCACTATTCCTTGCATGTAAGTTGTAACAGAAGTTTAACTTGATTTCAATAGATATATGGACAAAAAAATCTCTAGTAAGTAATTCATCGTGTAAGAAAGTAAAGTGTGTGAATCTTACAAGCTTCTGCCAGGAGTGATAGATTTGGGTTATGTTTTGCCGCCTCCATTCAGCCAGATCAAATACATTCATTCCAAAAGCCCAACCACAAGCATGGGGGTCAAACACTTTACTCTGCTGAGATGCAGTTCTTGCTGGTGAATAGATTACAACCTGCTAATTCACAAGGATAAGGTGACCATTTGTGAGACAAAAAAAAGTTCCCATGTAGCTAGTTAAAATGCATATAAAAGACACCATATATCCACATAGTTTACACATCCTGTAACCCTTTTGCTTAAAACTATATTCTAATTATCCTGGTCCCTAGAGGCCTAGATTGTGTGCCAACAATACCGGTCTCACTCTCTATAATAAAACTGCAAAACATATTGAAGTTTAGACATTCTTTCTGCAGTTCATCACAGGGCATGCCATCTCCATAGGATACATCACAAGTTGGGGAATACCATGACTGTTGTGAAGGGAGAAACTATTTTCCCCTAAAATGTGAAGAACTCTACAGGAAGCGCTGAAAACGAATTGCATGGTCACAATGCACAACCCAATATACCGATCAAACCATATCATAAAGTATGAGAAAGCAAAAAAAAACTATCCTGAATTTGTTTACCCTCTACAACAAAGAAAAGAGAGTGAGATAAAACATCAAGGGAAGAACCCATAATCAAAGAAATATCCATAAGCACACAGTAATATCTTTTTGGCGAAATTAAACATTTATGACGTACCTTATATTCCACGGGGCTGCTTTAGTTGACCTTAATTTGAAATGACAGCCAACAATTAAAAATAAACTAACAGCGGCTCACTATGTGGATTATTAATACTGATATGTCAATCAAGTATGATTATTATTTTTTACTCAGGAGTAAGGACCTTCAAGTATTATTGCAACTGAACTTCATTAGCGAATCACCCCAAAGAGAACTATGGTTAGTACTTCTCTAGATGTCTAGAGTATACTGGTTAGTTTATTATGGCACTGTTTGGCCAACCATAGCATAACATATATTCAGCAAAAAAAACTTCCTATAATCCAACCACTGGATCTGATATTTTATCTCAACCTTGATTTCACAAGTTTAAAATTTTCAATTTGTTGTATATTAACATAGCCAACGCAGGCATTTAGCACCTATCCTCCTGAAAATTGGACAATTAGCATAAATCAAATATTCTGATGTCAAAAACACAACTTTCTAACCCAAAACTTTCTCCATCCCCACATTGTTTAAACTTGAGGCTACAAAGAAAACAAACATTTTTGTCACATAAAGAAATATGAAACACAGTAAGGAGGAGCCCGGCACTAACACCTATGACAATAGAATTATAACTTCACTTACACTGTTACACAAGTTGCTAAGCTGTGAAAAATCTCAATTGCAAATAGACTCAAATGTTACAAGTTCAGAATATAATTTCTTATCATCAATCTGGAAGTCAAGAAGTGTCATATTTTATGACTCTTTTCTTAGCAATACAATAGCAAATCAAACTTGAGAACATTCTTTTCACAGGAATAAACATGAACAGAACTAACCTGCAGCATGTTCATGAGACTGGTTTGCTGTCTCTCCAAGAGCGACAGCTGCCTCTGTATTGCCAACCAGTTTGTTTTATTATTTATGAAAGGACCTTCTCCAGGGATATTCATTGTTGCAGCAGCACAATCTTTTGCACTGGGTTCAGTCCTATCTTCAACATCAGATGCCCTAGCCTTTGCTTCTTTGTTTCTACTACCTCTCTGGCCAGCCCATTTATCTCGAATATTTTGAAAATTAGTGATAGCACGCACTTGAGTCAGATTTCCGTCATCATCCGCTGATCCTTCGCATTCTCATTGTTGCTAGGCGAATCAGGAGAGGAATCTTTCAAAGATTCAAATTTTCCACTTGATCTTTTGGAGTCTAGCTTCCCTTCACTATCAGCTGCATGCACATTGTTTTACAACAAGTATGAAGCAGTAACACCCTAAATAATAACATAGACTTGTTAAACAAAAGAACAAAATCATACCATTTGTTTCTTCACCTGTCAATTTTTTCTACAACTGTACTGCATCAACCATGCTATCTCTGACAGGCCTTACCTGGAAAAAATTGACAGGAACAACTTAGCACAGCACAATGCATATAACTTGTGGTCATCTGAAAAGGATACATGGAAGATGGAACAGCAACAGATCCTTCAGTTTAGATTGAGTGAGGTGAATTTTTTGTTACCTTATCAAAACGGCAAGCCTCAAGAGCAGCTATGGTTGGAGATGTTCCATCACCTATCAAGTGGCCTGAATGGGTGGCTAGGACACACAATGTATCAGCAGCTGTTTTCTAGTAGCCCAATCACTGTTCTCAAGACAGTCACAAATACTTTGCAGCGTCTGCTGCATATTCTGAGGACTGATTGCTCCAACCTGAAAGGCAAGATATCAACAGATACTCAAACAAGGAGGCCCACTGACCATGCTGATCATTGCAGTGATTCATAAAATGTGCAGAACAAAATAATACTTGCATAGGTGACAATTTTCCATGATAAGACCATTTACGCTCCTAATTTTAACTAAGAAGCAGTTCGGCATTGCAGCCTTATGAACAAAATTAGAAAACAGAACAAAAAGAGATGAGTTGGACCCTTCAATTCATGTTATCATAAAATCATAATATCTCAACCACTTAACAAAAATAACAAACTAAAGCTCACAAGTATAGTCCAACCAAGTAACCCCCATAACTCCATGCCCCCAACAATCAAAAGGGCTAAAGTTATCCTTCTTAAATATTCAAACTACACTCCCAAATTTGTACTAAGGACCATACTGATGTAATAACCTCCATGGCCAAAGAACGATAGAATAGGCAAAAAAAAGAGTCTTCAACTCTCTCAGTTAATACATGAATCAATATATTGACATATATTAGAAAGAAAATTCCAAGTGAAACTCCAATGTTTACACATCATGTCCCTATGAACAGGTAAAAGAGGATATATCTCATAATCCTTGCTGGAATATCCTGCGTGTTCGGAAAAAAAATCCTTGCTGGAATAAAAAGGATAAAAAGTTACCGGAAACAACCGGAAGGTTAGCTAAGCTCCTATTTAATCTTGTAATCACAGCTGAATTATACTTTCCATTGTTCATGGGGTCAAACAGCAAGTAAAAGTAAATAGTCTTCTATGCCCTGTGGCAGGATATCAAATGCTAAATCTCCCACCTACACACCCTCTATCAAAAGTTCAAAACCACATTGTAATAGCAATTTTTTAAAATCCAAACCCTGGTCCCATACTCTCAATGGTAATTCACTAATCACTTGGCCTGCACACCAAAAACCTACCAGTGTTTCCATCCCTACAGTTGTCAGCGAGATATACCGGCCTCATCCAAAACTGACTATTACGGTCAAACTAATTACGGCTACAGCAGCGCCAAACAGCACTTACTTCAAAATAAGCCCTTTCCACAGGCAACATTCTAGGATAACATTCCCGTCTTCAGACTTATAAACTACTTGTCCATTAAAAACCAGTTATAAACTACTTGTCCATTAAAAACCAGCATTGACCAATTCTAGACATGATTCCCGTAAACACAAGCATTGACATCTTGCATGTGCCAAGACCGTACCATGATATGCATGGATTCAGTATTACTCTATAATATTACCAGCCGATTGTTTGAGGCCAAGGTGCATTTTCTACCACTAACAGAGAGCAACATTGAATGCAACATAACAAAGTTATCTATTGTTCATGTACACGTGCATCACATGTGTTCACAATTAGAAATACGCAAGCAACATAGGAAGTCTAAAACCAAATTAGATTGGGCAGTAATCATAGTTACTGACCGCAGGAAGGTCAATATCAGTAGGAACACGCTTGCAGAAGTTGCCAGAATAGTCTTGAATTTGAAGCCCCTAACACGCATTCAAAAAAGAAGAAAATTTAAGTTACTATCAGATTATGGTATGAAGGGGGGAAAGGATTGGACATATGCTCACCTGACTGCACCTGACACGCATGACAGCCTCAAATCCCTGGGGTCTACTGATATTCCATCTGAGATCGTTGAAGAGTTTGGCTGGATCAGAAAGAGCAGACAATGGATAATAGTAGTAAACCTGCAAAATTAAGGCAAGATGCTCAGATCAAGCTGTATCAGGCTAGGGTTTCCCCGCCGCCGCCGCCACCGCTTCTGCCCTACCCGTCCTTTCCACTGCTGCCTCCATCCTTGCATGCTCACGCCGCCTTGGTCCACCGCCTTCCCCGGCTGCCCCGCGTTGCGCCACCACGTTGGGCCAGCCGACCCACCACCTCGCGGCCAGCAAGGCTGCGCCCCGCTTGCCTCAGGCCGGCTTCAATTCCAGCCTCTTCCTGCTTCAAGCCGCGGACTGGCAGAGGGCGGAGGGCGTGGGTGCGTGGCCGCAGAGCTGGCGGCTGGCCCGGCGGAATCGGGCGGTGGGGCGGCTAGGGTTGACGGTGCGAGTATGCTGTATGCGCCACAGAGACGGGTATCACGGGGTGGAGGCAGCGTCGGGGGTGTGTGCGTGGGCGCGGGGAGGAGGCGGCGGAGCAGAGGAGTGGGGGAAGGAAGAGGCGGAGCGGCGGAGTGGGGGGAGGAGGAGGCGGCGGCGGAGCGGAGGGGTGGGGGGAGGAGGAGGCGGCGGAGCGGAGGGGTGGGGGAGGAGGAGGCGGCGGCGCGGGGTGGTGTGGGGAGGAGAAGACGGCGGCGCGGGGTGGGGTGGGGAGGAGGAGGCGGCGGTGGCGCAGGGGGTGGGGGGAGGAGGCGACGGCGGCGGAGAGGAGCGGGGGAGGCGGCGGTGGAGGAGGAGCGAGGGCGGAGCGGGAGGAGTGCGAGATGGGACGCGGTGCTGGGGGGGAAGCAGCGTCTCGGGCGGAAAAGGATATCAGAGAGAGGAGAGGTTGAATGATGTGCATGATCCAAATGATTTTGGCCTTAGGATCTTCAATGAGTAAGAGAATAAGGTTTAAGGAGAGATCTAGGTCATTCATTTGTATGAAGTTGGATTACTTGGTACACAAATCTGGGTGGACTTAGATTAGACATGACTGTGGGGTGGTTGAGGGGGGTGGATTCAGTAAAGAAAATTTTGGTGTATCTACCCTACTCTATAATACACCAAAATTTTCTTTACTAAATCCACCCCCTCAACCACCTCTACAGTCATGTCTAATCTAAGTCCACCCAGATTTGTGTACCAAAGTAATTCAACTTCATACAAATGAATGACCTAGATCTCTCCTCAAACCTTCTTCTCTTACTCATTGAAGATCCTAAGGCCAAAATTATTTGGATCATGCACATCATTGAAGCAGCGCCTCCGCCGATTTCTGCCCCGTCTCCCCCATTCTCTGCAGAACCCCACCGCGCCTCCGCCGATTTCTCCCCCGTCTCCCCCATTCTCTGCAGAACCCCGCCTCCTCCTCCCCCCGCTCGGCCGTTCTCCGCCGACCCGCCCTCGCCTCCTCCTCCCCACCCTGCGCCGCCGCCTCCTCCCCCACCCCTCCGCCGCCGCCACCTCCTTCTCCCCCCACCCCTTCGCTCCACCCTTGCCTCGTCCTCCCCACCCCGCGCCGCCGCCACTTCCTCCTCCCCACCCCGCGCCGCCGCCACTTCCTCCTCCCCCCACTCCTCTGCTCCCCCGCCGCCTCCTCCTCCGCTCCGTCGCCTCCTCCTCCTCCCCCCACCCCTCCGCTTGGCCGCCGCCTCCTCCCCCGCTCCTTCGCTCCGCCATCGCCTCCTCCCCACCCCGCGCCGCCGCCTCCTCCTCCTCCCCACCGCAGCTCCCAAACCCTAGCTAGCCCAAACATTCGACGGCGCGCTCGCCCTCGCCTCCTCCGCCGCAGTCTCCGCCTCCGACCTCGACCTCGCCTTCCAACTCCAACTCGCCGAGGCCGTCCAGGCATCCCTCCGCGGTCGACCTCAAGAAGGGCGAGGTCACCAAAGGTCTCTCCTTTACCTCTTTTACTCTTGATTTCGGCTACCTGGTATTAGTGTCCTGAAAGATTTGGTTCTAATGTGTAGGGCCGTACGAGGGGAAGCCGGATGCGACCTTCTCCTTCACGGATGGGGACTTCCTTGCTATCGCAAGCGGGAAGATGAACCCGCAGATTGCGTTTATTCGGTGAGGAAAATAACAAACTTTTCTTGTGTTTTTCTTTCAAATTTAGGATTTTTTTATAGAAGTTTTTTGGGCCGATGTGTTCTTTTCATGTGCAGAGGAGCGATGAAGATCAAGGGAAGCATAAGCGCAGCGCAGAAGTTTACCCCGGATATTCTTCCCTAAGCCATCCAAGCTGTGAAGGTTAAACTGTATTATTTGGGTGCGGTTGGATAATAAGGGTCGTAAGTTGCAACCAGTGTGTTTCTGATAGGATGAATGGAATACATGAACAACACACGAGTGCCTGATGTTATCAGTGGAATTTGGATAATGCCATGGTTAATGTTTCACTTAAATTGAGTTCAATGTTTTGTGTCTCGTGATATTGTTCTACTTTTCTTCATTAGGCTATATGATCTGATGCTTGTTGATGTTTCTTGAGGAATATACTCACTACAGGTGATAATATGGCGTTGATGTCCCTTTTTCATAGTTAGATTAGGTAGCAGTTTGGCATTGCTGTGCTGAACTGCGATGCACTGCATAGGGCTGTGGAGTTTAGTTAGTTATATATGATGTCAACCTATTTTAGTAGAATGTTTCTGTTATGGCTCTAAAAGAGACATTGTTGAGTTAATATTTCCAGAATAGTAAAATTAGATCGCTTTGGAAAATTTGGGTGCTTCAGATAAAAACTGCTTCCCCAGGTCATCGAAGTTGTGAAAGTTGGAATAGATTGTACACTAATTTGGTTGTGGTTGCATAATAAAGGTTGGAACCATGTGTATCAGTTAGCGTGAGTGGAATAGATGAATAGGACACATGAATCTGATGTTATGGATGGAATTGGGATAATGATATGGTTAATGTTGTCATTTCAACTGATTTCTTTGATTCATTTTGATCAGGTTATATGATCTGATGATGATTGATATTTCTTGATGAATCAAGCTGTGATAGTATGTGTGGATGAATAGTTTGGGTTTAAATTTCTGAATATATATTGAAATTAAGCTTGTCTTTTTGTGAGAGTGAGATCAAACTTGTTTGAGAAGCCATTTCAAGTATATCTTGTTAACTTAATGGCAGCTTTATACTCAAGTCCTCTTAAGCTGACTCAAACTCGTGTTGACCAATCTTTCTCCTGTTAATAGACTTTTTAAGGTATTCTGTTTTTTTACATGTTTATCTAATTTCTAAATTCTGAATTCAAATAATGCGAAGTAGAATGTCTTTTAGCCCTTATTAACTGTGATGCTATCTGCTATCTGATAACATCTTGCTAGCACTCAACAAATAAGCATACCAGGGGAGTGGTTTAGGATGAATGGGTAGAACATGCATGATATTTGCTATAAATTTTGGTTTCCGTTGCAACGCATGGGTACCTTACTATATTAGTACAATTTCTATTTTTCGTATAACTTATCTAAGATATTTTTGTTATGGAGGAAAATATTGTGTCTTATTTCAATATACTCAAATCAACAATATCTACTAGGTCTGATTGACTAGAATCTGGTGAATATCTTGCAGATTCACATTTACAAAAAGTGCTACTTAGTGATAAATTCAAAGCTTATCGGTTGTGCAACTGCAAACACTATTTCGTTGGTAAATACTAAATTCAGTTGTGCGAAGTTAGGAAAGATGCAATAATTTTTTTCCTTCTTTCTTTTTTAGCTTAGTTCTGAAATTTGTGTGTTCTATTTCCATAGTGACCTCGATGCCTCAACCATTTGATGCTCCTTACCACGGTCATCTGTTTATCTGTTCATTCCAGGAGAATATGCTCTGGCACATGCGTTCCTTGGTGTGTGCCTAATATATCGGCTATCTTGGTGCGTGGCTCCGCACGGAGGACATTCATTTCTTTGTATTCATATGAGTCCACTCATCCGACAGGAACTCACAGCTTATCTTTCTTTTTTGGCTTTCCTTATTCTGCAGTGACTTGTGTCCAATTTAATCCAGCTGATGAGAATGGCTTCATCAGAGGATCCATTGATGGCAAAATCTGTGCATGGAACATTCGTAGATGCAGTGTTGTGGACTAGGCGGATGTTAGAGACATAGTAACGGCAGTCTGTTACCGACTTGATGGAAATGTATGATTATTAGTGCCCCGCTGTAACCATTTTGACTAATTTGCTGCCTCAATAGTTTGTGAGCTTGACGTCCCTTTGGCTTCTTGCAGGGAGCAGTGGTTGGAACCATTAGTGGAAATTGCCGTTTTTATGATGCATCAGGTAAAGTAAATTTGTAAAATGTCTACCAGCTTGTAAATGTTTGTGGTTTGCAATAGTTCTTCCTTTTTACTTTCGTAATATTTCCATGTATGCCAACTACAAATATTTTGCATTGAATCAGACAACCTGCTGCGGTTGGAAAATCAGATTGCCCTCAATGGCAAGAAGAAATCCTCTTGCAAAAGGATCACAAGTTTTCAGGTAAACATCTTCAAGAAAAGGATGACTCTTTAAGGTCTCGGACCGAAAACGTCTTAGAAAGCACATCATGACATCAATCCCAGAAACGCCTAACTCTCTTTTAAACAGCGTTTTGCTGCGGTTATCATGAGGATAAGGGAACCAAAAACTACAGCCTTGATATTTGCATAAGGAAAAATGGTAAGATTAACAACCTTTTTGTACAGCTGATGTTGTGCATGTCCTTTGGTTGGTGGATTATTTAATGATTTTGGAACTGTTACAGCATGTGAATATTGGTAGCTATTGAAATTAAATACCAACACCCAATAGATGAACATATGGGTGGGGTTCGGTTTGGCTTTGGCTTTTCACTTCCTGCTACAGTAATTAGTTTTCAAACGGTGTATCTTTTTAAGATGTGATCTATAAGTCGATTATAGTAGACACTTTACCGAGTTCAGTTGTACCGGCTAAAATCTCATGCGACTTTTTCCTCTTCGTACTTTCTCACAAACAGTCATAATTAAAAAGGCATAAGCCAAAAGCTACAGCCATAGCCCAAAAGAATCCTACTAAAGGCCTATTTTTTAGCCACTTTGGCATGTGAAATATATGATCCACTTGGGATCCCTTCTCTTGTTTGTGATCCTAAATGAGCATGATCTTTCTGTCAGTGCTTAGGATATATTCTGAACTAAATCCTTTTAATCTGTAAATCCTCATCAAATATGATTGATAGCCATTGCCAAAGTCTTCCTGGTCAGTGGCAGGAGCATTGACAGTGCTTGAGATATATTAGGAGTAATATTTGAATTCAGATATAATTTTACGGTTGTCATGAGATCTTATTCAGATTTGATCAAACTTGTAGATAATTGTCTTGATTAGTGCAATATTTTCTTTAGCTCTTGCTGGTAGAAGATGTTTGATAATTTTATCAGTAAGTTACTATCTAATCAATCATCTGATTCTCCTGCGATGTCAGGTCTGCACTGGAGCAAAGAGTGAACAACAATCCAAACTTGCAGCTAGAAAGGTATTGTGTATTTTTCTTTACCTTCGTGCTAATCAGAACAATCTTGCTGAGAGATATCTGAATTGTAATCATTTTCTTTTTTTCAGTATGCTCGTATTATCCAGAAGCTTGGTTTTCCTGCCAAATTCAAGGTACCTAATCCATACTTGTGTAAACTGTGCATGGCGCTCATGCTTTTAATAAATTGGTGTTTGATGAACATTCATTAATTCTATAATATCAGGACTTCAAGATTTAGAATATTGTTGGGTCTTGTGATGTCAAATTCCCTATAAGGCTTGAGGGCCTTGCGTATTCTCATGGTGCTTTCTCAAGTGTATGTTGCATTCCATGATTTTTTTAGCATTATTCTGCCCCCTACATTTTGGGTTCTTTCTTGAACTTTCCTGTTCCCTTGTTTTGGAACTTATGTTTTACACGGTTGTCTCACAGTATGAGCCAGAGCTCTTTCCTGGCCTGATTTATCGAATGAAGCAACCAAAGATTGTGCTCCTGATTTTTGTTTCAGGCAAGATTGTTCTGACCGGAGCAAAGGTTAGCAGCCATTTCCTGTGGGTTTGTCTATAACTCAATTGCGCTATATGCGTATAGCTAAGCTATGTCTTTCCAGGTGAGGGATGAAACATATACTGCCTTTGAAAACATATATCCTGTCCTCTCAGAGTTCAGAAAAGTCCAGCAATGGTACGTGGCATTTGTTTGTGCTGCTCAATGCTTGTGATGCTTGTTTTGTTTTTGGCTTGTGGTGATTTTTGGACGGGATGGTATGTGAGGTCACTTTCAGAAATTAATAGTATGGATGTTGCTTCCTCTATGCAGATGACTCAAGGAAGTAAGCAAAATGGGAGATCTTGTTGCTGGCTGCGAGCGCCAACTTCCAAGTGTACATATAGTCCGTACATGAGCTCCGATGCAGTACCTGTTGTCTTAATCCACTCGAGTCTATAATGTTTGATCATCATGGGTCTATTCGAGTAGCTTTCATGGAAAGTTGTCTTGCAATGCTCTGTGGAACGCTAATAAGACTGAAGCAAATTTTGTTCCCGGATTCTAGAGTCTTTTCTGAATGTTTTGATGATGAAAAGGCAATGTAGTGTATGTACCTCTTGACATGTTACACACGGTTAAAAAAAAGAACCTTCTGGACTGTTGCTAACTGTTGCATGGACAATCACTGATGGACGAAATAGGAAAGGAAATGTGTTTCCTCCTTTTTCCTCGTTGTGTCGGTACTATTGCCCTTGCTATTGCAAAGGATACTGTGTGGCCCCCGGTCTATGGAGAATGAGCTCTCAACTCTTTTCTATTTTCCGTCAAGAAAGTACGGACAAGAAAGTACGGAGTAATAGAAACTCACGTGTGCTTTTAGCTGATATAAATGAAGTCACCATATTATGTACTACCTTGATCTAAGAGATAATTCCTACCTTGATCATACAATTATAGAGATAATTATAGAGGGGTAGAGATAATTGTATGATCATACAATTCCTACCTTGATCTAAGATAATTTATTTTCGTGTTGTAATTGCAAAACCACCACCATGATTTAGTTTATTTGTCAATTGTCATGCTGACTGCAAATGGATATACTATTCCAAAGAAGTATTATTGTCACCAGTCAGAAATTGGTTCCTCGCTTCTTTGAATGGTTGATTGTTAGACGTGCTGAACATAAAACTTCTAAGTTCTAACCCGGTTTCTCTATTGGTTGGCATAATGTGTTTGCCAAGCTAAACCTAAGGTTAGTTATATAATTTTGATGAAATATGTATAAATTCTTCAACCCCTTCCATTTTTGACAATTTCCTTTTCTTTAATATGGGCCAAAATTTCTTATATGGTCAGATATAATATTATCTTAGCAGAACTAATAAGTAGTAAGCACCTATTTAGTAGGCAAAGTTGGTTATGAACTTAAGCATTTCGGAGTTACACCAAATTCACAGTTTCAATCTGAGCAGATATTCTAAATTAACTGGTCATGGCTGTCGACTCAATCAGTAAGTTCTGTCTTGGTTGATTTTAAATGGCTTTTCTTATCTGTTGGTTCTAGCACTGACACAAACTGAATTGTTGGGAGGGAAGAATAGTTTTTTAGATATTGTTCTTAAGTCATATCTTAGATATTCAGTTCATCATGTCATTATCTATCCTGTT
Organism: Dendrocalamus latiflorus; assembly: GCA_017311315.1. NCBI lineage: Eukaryota > Viridiplantae > Streptophyta > Magnoliopsida > Poales > Poaceae > Dendrocalamus > Dendrocalamus latiflorus. Next base: position 2,383,221 of record CM029631.1, read on the forward strand.
GTATGAGTAGCGTTAGCATAGGCACACTACTAGTATAGAGTAGGGTAGAAGGGTAGATTTGATCATTCGTTGGTTGCCTACGTAATAATATGAAGGACCATGACAACCAGCGTCACTCAGATCTAACCAAACCCATACGTCCCTGATAGGTAAACTCAGACCCGTTCAAAGTTTCTGACGTAAAGCTTTTTTTCGTTTCTTCCCCTCCAAGTCCAATCCAAGCCGAGCCGAAGCAACCGACCGCCGGATCGATCGATCGACAGAGCGAACCGGCCGCCCTACCGACCCCACCCCCTGACACACACGACACGACACACCACGCCAAGCAGCGCGGCGCCCAGATCCCCCAAAACCCTAGCCCGAGGAGCGACAGGGAGGAGCGCGCGCATGGCGGCTGCGGCGGCGGCGAATCTGGCGGGCAAGCAGGGCGTGCGGGTCGTCGTCATCGGCGATCCGGGAACCGGCAAGTCCAGCCTCATCGTCGCCCTCGCCACCGAGCAGTTCCCCGAGAACGTCCCCCGCGTCATGCCACCCACCCGCCTCCCCGCCGACTACTTCCCCGACCGCGTCCCCATCACCATCATCGACACCTCCTCCAGGTATCCCCATTCTTAGATTTGGCGGCGTCCCGCGTCGCAAATCGGCGTTTAGATGATTTTGATTTTATCTGGGTGATGATTCCGTCGTCTGTCGCTGTGTGTATGCCCGTGTGGTTGCAGCCCGGAGCAAAAGCCGAAGCTGATCGCTGAGTGCCAGGCGGCGGACGCGGTGGTGCTCACCTACGCCTGCGACCGCCCCAACACGCTGGAACGGCTCAGCTCGTACTGGCTCCCCGAGCTCCGGCGCCTCCAGGTAAATCCTGCACTTTATGGGGTCGGTTCGTGGTTGTTGCAGGTTTGGATCGGTCATGATTGGTGATTTAGTGGGCTGCCCATGGTGATGTTTGGTGTTTAATGTTTCTGTGGTGCAGTTGAGGGCGCCGGTGATCGTGGTGGGGTGTAAGCTGGACCTGCGGGATGAGCAGCAGGTCAGCCTTGAGCAGGTGATGGCGCCCATCATGCAGACATTCCGTGAGATCGAGACCTGCATTGAGTGCTCTGCGCTTCGCCAGATCCAGGTTACCCCTCATCTCAGTATTTGAGGGAATGCTTGTAGTTTGAATTTTGTATTGATTAATGATTACTACTTATGCTGATTTGTCACAATGAAATGGGCTTGCTCAAAGTTCTGATATGCGCAGTTGCTCATGCACCTATGGTTGGACACATCATGATTAGACCCTAATGTAGTATTCTGGGCATGCATGTATTTTAATTTGATTGTGCACTAATTCTACTACGTATTTAAATTTTTGATTGGTGTGTTAGAATTCTAGATACTTAGATATTGTGCTAGGGTAGGTCTAACTATAATTGCTTATGAATGTCTGCAGGTGCCTGAGGTCTTCTACTATGCCCAAAAAGCTGTGCTTCACCCAACAGCTCCTCTCTTTGATCAAGAGGCCCAATCTCTGAAGCCACGCTGTGTGAGGGCTTTGAAGCGGATATTCATTTTATGTGACCATGACAGGGATGGAGCTCTCAGTGATGTGGAGCTCAACGACTTTCAGGTTTGTATACACTGTGGCTGCCTTGTTTTCATTGATTAGCATAAGGCAGACTAGTGTTTTTGATTGTCACTCTTTTATTTCTGGCGATGTTTTTTATTCTCTTTGGGTTGCTTTACAGGTCAGATGTTTTAGCGCTCCTCTCCAGCCTACTGAAATTTCAGGCGTGAAGAGAGTTGTTCAAGAGAAGATGCCTGAAGGTGTAAATGACAATGGCCTTACCTTGACTGGGTTCCTTTTCCTTCATGCTCTTTTTATTGAGAAAGGTCGACTTGAAACTACATGGACAGTATTGAGGAAATTTGGTTACGACAATGACATCAAGCTTAGAGATGATCTCATTCCAATGTCAATTAAACGAGCTCCTGATCAAGTAATGTTGTGCTTGATTGCTTTCAGCTATTCACATTTTGCTATAAGTTGCAGCCAGAATAATGTTACATGTGCATGTCTTTATCTTGATCAGATATGCTGTTTTAGTATCCATGATTTGGGAATTCCTGTTATTTCAGAGATTACCAGCGATGATCAAGTGTATATGTACAGTGATGCTAGAGCTGAATTTTGTTGAACCATTGGCACCCTTTAAAGCATTATTCCTTCAAATATAATCAACTAATCTTGTGTTTTTTGTTCTTTTCGCGGTTTACAACCTTTGATATTTTCGTCGCTAGCATGATTACTTATTGTTGATTTCCATAGTATTCTGGCTATCTGTAGTGCTAGCTTAACGCCATCACTAGGCATTTTTTTATGTGTTTATATTTATCATGCTTCTGGTTTATAACATTTTCGCTAACAGTAAAGTCAATATCATTATCTTTTGTTACAGACTGTGGAATTGACAAATGAATTGGTTGATTTCCTGAGAGGAATATTCAACATGTTCGACATAGATAATGTAAGTTAATCCAGTGATGGTCACATATTCATTTTTTCGCTGCATTTGAATGGTATTGTCTCTTTGTTATTCTAAGCATCTTCATTCTAATCTTATCTACTAAAAAAACTTTGTCATTTTAGATTAACCATTTGAAAATGCTTTTATCTATCCTATCCAGGATGGAGCTTTGCTACCTGCTGAACTGGAGGATCTTTTTTCAACTGCGCCTGAAAAGTAAGTTGATAAAAAAATGAAATCTGTTTATATTTGGATTGACACTGTAATTGGAGAAAGTTGATTATTGTAATTTCTATATATCACCAAAATTTTTAAGAAATCCTGTATTAATTTCTCTATTGGCTTTGATGGAATATCACTTTTTCATTAGAAGGGTCTTGAGATTAATCTTTTTTTGTGATTTGTCTCTGCTGGTATTTTCCTTATCAACACTCTTTCCTTGATGTTTCAGCCCATGGTCTTCTGATCTATATGAAGACTGTGCTGAAAAGAATGTCTTGGGAGGTTTGTCACTTGAAGGATTTCTCTCTAAGGTACTCTCTCAATCTTAGCACACTGAGAATTGCAGTACACAGCATAAATACAACATTTACAACCCTGTAGTTTATTCATAGATCGATCTTATTTGCAAATTACCATTTCGTTGGTTGTATACAACATATGAAAAGCAAACCCCTTTCTCCATTCAGAGCTCATATGCTTTGTATTTATGGTGTGCTGACTTGTACCATTGGCTCAGCACCTTCTATCACTTAGAGAAAAGCCCAAACCGTTGTTTCTTTAATCTTTGTATGACTGTACATTATTCTGAGTTGGACATTCTTGGTATGCAAAACTAGCCACAGAAGAGATTAAATACTCCACTGAACATGTAAGAAGCATAAACAACTTAAAACCGGAATTGGATCTTATTTAAGTATAGTGTTGTGCTCTATATGATTAAGATACATCATGTACAGTGCTGTGTCTTGAAAAGCATATGGAATGTTGCTAGGTAAAGAGGCATGTTTGAATTTTACTGTATATTGTTTACATGCCTGTCTACAGGCTAGAGTTTTGATCTTGTGGTTAGGATATGCCGAAGGCAAGGCTCCTGTGTGTATTGGGGTGAAGTGGTGATATGTTTTCTTATTAGATTACTATGTAGATTTTCCTTTGCTGAATAAGTATTCTTTAATTGCAGTGGGCTCTTATGACACTTCTAGATCCAGCAAATAGTTTTGCCAACCTTATATATGTTGGCTATTCGGGCGATTTTAATTCAGCATTTACCATCACAAGGAAAAGACGAGTGGATCGTAAAAAGCAGCAGACTCAAAGAAATGTGTTCCAGTGTTATGTCTTTGGCCCCAAAGGTGCTGGAAAGACTGCATTGCTACAATCATTCCTTGGAAGGTATTCTATGCATTTCCTAGTATTTTACACCATGGATTTTCTTAACGTGTTTGTTTCTTTTGGTCTTCTCTATCTCACTTCGGTCCTTGTTGCAGGCAGCCTTCTGATGCTCTGCCAACTAATAGCGAGCGGTTTGCAGCAAATACTGTTGAACTGTCTGATGTAAGTAGTCAAAAGTGCTCGTTGTATTTTGATTTCAATGTACACAAACACTCCGATAATTCTCTTCTGAACAATGCAATACTTATGCAAATGTGCTTGTAACTTTATCGATGTTTAATAATATGAGGTGACAGAAACCCCTAAGACAATCCAAGTTCTTTGTTAATGAAGTTAACCAGCCATCCTATTATATGAAACCAAATATCGCATTTTGATTATAATTGATAAGCATTCTAATAGTCTATCAACCATAACATTTCCTTTTGTCAATAGTTTTTTTACTCTTTACTTGTTATTCGTTGCATATAATGAAAAAATTCATGAGTTTATACATAGGTTATTTTTTACTGGATGGAGTAATTGGCTAAACATATGACCAATGTGAGGAGTTAATTGTCTGGTACCTGGTATCCTGGAATGGATGCTTCTGAAACATAACTAGAAGTGCCTTCAGAGAGCATGATGTGATGGAGACTATATAAGGGAAACATTAAGTTCAGTTGTGTTTAATTTGACCGCAAGTTTAGTTTTGAGATTTACTGTTTGCTAATTCTGGATAGTTTGGTAGGATGCTTTTATTCTAAATGTTTGTCTTGATTCAATAATTTTATTTATTGAAGGGGGCTAGAAAGACACTTGTACTGCGAGAGATTCCTGAAGGTGATGTCAGTTCATTACTGACTAATAAGGAATCCTTGGCACCCTGTGATGTAGCAGTATTTGTGTATGATAGGTATGCATTCTGCCGAATTATTCTCTTGTTTATTCATGACCAAGAAGTATCTCGGTACGCAGTTTGCAGTAATCGAGCGTTCTCCCTATTAGTGGTAGCAGTTCAATTTGTTGATAAACCTGGCATAAATTAATCTTCTGTGTTGTCTCAATTGTATCTTTGGGTTAATTATCAACTATTTGATATCAACCTGATATGACGACGAGTATTGTATGATGAGTGGTAATCTTTTAAATCCTGGTTTTAGGGAGTATTTTGCACTATTTTGTTCCTGGTGGCCTATGCTGGATATTTTCTTAAAACTGGTTTTGTACGGGTTTGGTGGCCCATCTTGCCAAGGAAATTGAAGTTTCCTGACGATTTGATGTTATCTGTAAAATCCCGGCAAATTACTTGAGTTAGTCATGCATTAAATCTGATTCAACTTAAACTTAACCAGAATAACCTACTAGCCATATTAAGTCCATCATTGAAAATGCGTTCTTGCTCAGTCAAACTGACTGGCTTTGACCCTTAATGCTGGCAATTGGTTTGACTATTCATCCCTGGTTATGTGAGCCCTACTGCTGACGATTGACAATTCAGGATTGGACTCAAATACAATAATTATTGTGAAGTACTCTTGAAAGTTCAGTACATAAATCTTGTTTATCCTGCTAGATCTTGTTCTGTGATCTATTATTCAATTCTACATAAATCTCTTTGCCCTGCATATGACTAAGTGTGGCACCTGTTAAAATGGCAGTTGTGATGAATGTTCTTGGCAAAGAGCAAAAGATTTGCTTGTGCAAGTGGCTACACATGGAGAAAATACCGGCTATGAAGTTCCTTGTCTGATAGTTGCTGCTAAGGATGATCTTGACCAATCTCCAGTGGCTCTACAGGAATCAACTAGAGTAAGCTTGGAATACATTATACATGTATTATCATTTTGTTATGTTTTCTGTTTCTATCTCCGAAAGTCGTTTGCCTTTTTTTCTTTGCATAGTTGGCCGAATGAACTAGAATCAGATATTTGAATTGGGTTGCAGCGGCCGAATGAACTAGAATCAGATATTTGAATTGGGTTGCAGCTATACTTTGACACGTTCTGCTCTGTTTAAATATGTATGGATTGTAACCAAATTAACAAAAAGAAAAAATAAACACTACCCTGTTTAGACCCACAGGTGCACCACTGTACTAGTGGCATATTTATGCAGCGAAGCATGTTTGTTTTTTCTGCCTTGGGGCATAACTCCGAACTCTGATAACAGTGTTGTTCCAAGCCAAGACTCCTATATATCTACTAATGTGTCAATGTGGTCCTGGTATATTACCAGGTCATTTTTTAAAAAAGAGCTGATGTACTTTATTATGCACTCTGCAAACATTTCTTCAAAGCTAAAGGTGTTTGTACGGTAGTCATCTCAGAATTATTTCTTTTGTCATTTTATGACAATTTTATCTTGTAAATTTTTAATTATGCATTGTATCTCGTCCCGCTGCAGTTGCTATACTGAATGGATTGAAAATGTTCAATAACTTTTCTTTCAGAATTATTTATCATTATTGCCTAAATTTGCTTTTGTGATGTCGGCACAAGTGGTTCCTCCCCTTTGCTATTGCCCACAGTTCTCTTAATACCGGTGGAAATCAGATCTCTACAACTACGGATTATTTTAGTTGTTTCTATTTGTTAGCTCTTGAGAGATATTGTTGTTTTCAAATGGAACTTAACCTTATTATAGTTTTGCTATTAAAAAGTAATCATAAATAGTTTTGCTATTAAAAAGTAATCATAAAACTATCTACTTTCAGGTGAGCCAAGACATGGGAATTGAAACACCAATTCCTATTAGCGTGAAGTTGAAAGACTTGAACAATATTTTCTGCAGAATAGTTCATGCGGCACAGCAGCCCCATTTGAGCATTCCAGAGACTGAAGCTGGGAAAACACGCAGGCAATACCGCCAACTTCTGAACCGTTCCCTCATGGTTGTCTCAGGTCAGTCAGTTCGACAATCTTGTCATGTATCCTCTTACTAGTCCATAGTTAAATTGATACTGTGCCAACTATAGAATAATAAGAAGACAGGTATAGTTATCTCATATCTGTCAGACAGGTATAGTCTGTCAGCTCAATAAAACTACTAAGGAGTTCATAACAGTATGAAAGAATTGGTGAGTGGGGAGGTGGGGTGCTGTCAGCGTTCAGTGTTGAACCGACATGATGGATAGCATTGAGCAAAATACTGCTTATATTATGTTTTTTTATATATAATGGTTGGAATCCGTAGTTAAGCTACTACTACCACTAATTTGCAGTTGGAGCTGCCGTTGCAGTTGTGGGAATAGCTGCTTACAGGGTTTATGCAGCTAGGAAGAACACATCCTCTTGAAGCTCTCCCGGACGGTGATGAAATAAAGCGCTTCCCACAGCTCCACGTCCCATCAACCAGGATCTTCTATCCTGTTGGTTACCGCTTGTTTCATTACGTGGATCGTTGCCTTACGAAGCTGTTTATGTACAGTTGCGGCATCAACTATAACTTGTGCTGCATATTGGAGTTTCGGATGTTATAATTTACGAGTCATCCGGCTCTGTTAAATGCTTTAGCTGATAGACTGCTATGACTTATTTAGCTCAGCCAAAATTTTATTACTGTCTACTGCCCTAAAGTTTTGCCCACTTCGCAATGCACTGGTAGTACTTTATGACTGAATTTCGTTTTCACTAAATTGCTATGAATGCCTGAACATTTAGTCTGGCGAGTCAGTATGGCTCTTTTGGCGTCGAGGATACTGGGCGAAATCTTCGTTTGGTTCGGAGTAATTTTTGTGGATTTGGAAATTCCTATTCAATTTGTAATCAAACATGGACTATTAACTTTCTTTTGAGAGTAAACTATGGTCAAGGCCTAAGGGTTTTCCCATTTGTGCTTAGCCTTAGGCCCGTAGTCGTTCATGTGCGCTCTCGATGCCGCGCAAGGTTACCTGTTCGTCGTCTTCACGTGGAAGCTCTCGCGTTTTATCTTTAAGGTGCCGATTTTGGTAAAGCAGAAATGATTTAGTTCCACATATCCTTATTGGGATTTTGATAATGCACTTCGCTCATTTCCAAAACATCACCAATGATGTACTCTTTGTTCTTTTTTGTCCGGGATTCGACTGATATCTTTTATAACTTTATATTAATATATATTAATAAAATCATAATACTATAAAAGTATTTTAAACAGTAAATCTAATGATACTGTTTTTATGTATTTATTCTAGATAATTAGAATATATTGATGGTAAAAAGTTTGACGGTAAGGATTATATGAGATAAAAATAACGCAGTACATTCATGGAGGGATAGAAATGATCGAATATTACATAAATAACGCGTGCTATACACAGAACAAACTAAACAAAACTATGGTTTACAGTGCTTGTCTCGCATCCATGTTAATAATGTAGCCCAACTTGAGAGGAAAAAATAATGTATATAAGTCGACAATCAGTCGAGGCTCAGGACTGGATATGTGGCCTTCACAACGTCGAGCTATGCAACCTGATGTACCGCCAGGATGGGAGGAACCTGCAACACGGGAGAGATGATCAGATCAAATTGAATTGCATGAAACATCGCAATGAAAAAAAAGACGAGGACTAACAAGCATCAAACAAATCAAGGCTGAGATTTCTTTAATCAAATGGAAGGGACTTCTGCAAGATTAAGTGAAATGCTATCCATGCAAGTCTAAAGCAGTGGCATACCCAAGAGAAATTCGGTAGCCTGCAATCTGTTTTTTCTTTGGTAGTGGAAGGGGAAAAAAGGAAGAACAATGCACGTGGTCATGTACTGGAAGGAGATCTGAAAATGGAACAAGGATACTAGGAACTGGCCCTGCACCTCTGACTTCCGCAATGGCATATGTAGTACCTCGGTACTACTTTACTGCTGACCAAAGTGTCATTGATAATCATTAAAAAAAGGCTTGTACTTTGATACAGTTCTTTTGTGAGGACCTCTGTAGTGCCATGGACAAGAATGCACAAACCTTAAAACCAATGTCAATCACAAGAGACACAACCGAAGCACCCAATCAATTACTCTAATAAAAGTTTCATGCATAACACAAAAGGCCCGTAGCGACACAGGTGGATTCCAACACGTAGTTGTATCCATGAGCAAGAAACCATAGAGCAAGGATCTGAAGCTCTGAACTGATGATCACCTATACGAATGATGCAACGGAGACTCGGCCATCAGCCAACATGGAAGGGCCCGATCTCCCCGGTCCGGATGGCGCGGGCGACGACGGTGGCGGCCGTCAGGCACGACGACACCCACGCGGCGAGGACCGTCCACACCATGTCGACGACGGACACGGCCATCGCCCACGGCATTGACATGCTGCCCGCCTACGCCTCTATTACCTCCTCTCTGCGTGGCCAAGAAGAACGGCAATTCAACCAACACCTTCCGTGTCCTTCCGTGCATGGACCAGCAAGATACTACTAAATTGCGTAGGCCGTGAGCCCACGAGATCCATGAAGGGGTGATCTCGGAAAAAGATTGGATCTTGTGCACGTCACAAATCGGATAGGACGGAATTAAATGGAGAAAACGAGAATCGCCTAGTCCTACTCGCCTTTAGTTTCTCCTTTTTGCCCTCCACGGGGGTCATGCTTGAGCCTGATAAGAGAGAGGATAAATCTCAGGATTAAGGTCAGAAGCAATTGCCGATTAGCTCATAACCCAGACTTGTACACGAGTATGATTGCTTGAATACGATAGGATTAAATAGAGGTAGGGGAATTACCTCTTTCTCCCTCCTCGACAACCTCACGTTCTCGTTTGCTCTTCCTCTATCGATTATTTCCAATTATTATTCCGTTAAGAAAAATCAACGAACACCTGTGTAGCGTGATTGAGAAAAACAATTCCGATGTCACGACTTGGTCTGCCCCACGCAGATGTGCAGCAAGTAGCACGGTATGGATTCATGGGAAAAGGATATGATTAAGAGCCCGCTTGGTTGGGCTGATAAGCTGTGGTTTATGGTTGAAATTACACTGTAGCTGATTGAAATTACAATGTAATTGAATGTGATTTATTTGACGTAATTAAATTTAAAAAATTTTAAAATAAAAATATATGTTAGCTCATCACGGACAACATAAACGAATACGAGAAAAAAATAACCGGTAAAAAAGTTTTAAAAAGCCAAAAGTTTAAAAAAGACGGAATTTATAAATAGTAAACAAACAAGACAGAAATAAAAAATTCAATCCAAAATAAGCGGAGCCTTTAATAGAGAAAAATCTTCCAACCAGTACCTTGTCGTAGACGTGTCAGGCACTTCGATACGGCATAACATGGTTCTGAGTTCTGGCACGTGTCCACTCGAGTCAGGTCAAGCTAAACAATCCGATCGATTTGTTAACTGTCACAGTGATTCGCACGCACCCTCCCTCCCTCCCTCGGTCTCTCTCGTGAGTGGGCGGTCGTTTTGAGGCACAGGCGGCGCGCGCGCATGGGCGGGGCGGCGTGGATCCGCGTCCCGCGACCGCCGCGAGTAGGTTTCGGTGCGGGTTGCGCGGAGGTTTAGGGCTTGAGGCGCCGGTGGCTCGGTGGCACCGCCAGCGTACGGCGCGTGTGTGGCGGGGCGGGACGTCGGGCAACGCGGTGCGCCGTGCGTGCACGCCGCGGGCGGGTTGAGCTGCGGTTGGCGCCGAGCGGCGCTAGCTGGGTGCAGGCCATTCGACGGCACAGCGTTGCCGAGGCATTCGGCCTAGCGTGAAAGGAACGGGTAATTTCCTTCTTCCGATGGAGCAAAAGTCTACAGAGCTAATACGAAAAGAAAAAAAAAGTATAAGATACCATTCGTGTTTGATTTCGAATAAAAATTATAAAATAAGATAAAGATGAGCAATATTCGTTTGTATCCCCTTTGATTGCACCCAATACAATAAAAACTCCATACATTTTTCTTAAGACGCTTCCCAATTTGTCTCTAAAATTAAGATTCTATAGTCTAGAGGTACAAGCATAATGGATAATTTCTGACCAACCAAAGACCTGTGAAGCAAATACGAAATAGAGAAATAGATATAAGGTACTATCCATGTAACGCCCCTGTTTCCAGGGGCGCGTACGGACACGGTATTCCGCAACTATTCACGTATGAACAGTTATGGAACGTCGCGCAAGAGTATACCATTGCATGCTTACAACAAAAGTCCAGCATAAATTTTACATATGGATTAACATCCATTTTTCGACAGCGGGGCGTGCAAGCCCAAAGTATACTTACATCACAAAAACTCTAGAATCCGCTTGAGCGCGGCCAAGACCTAAAGCCACGGGTCCTCGTCGAAGAAGCGATCCTCAGGGGCAATCCTTGACGGGGAAACCTTCATCTTTGTCTTGATCCTCTAAAGAGTGGATTAAGCAAGCCGTTAGCCAAACAACCGGCTCAGCAAGTCCCAAAGGGACTCTAACTTACTACATGCACGGATCAACAAAGGAAGGGAGTATAATTGGTTTATTAACTTTGAGTGGATGCAGTTTTATTTGCAAATATTTTATAAAACGGACCCAAAACTACTCCTTAAGATCTCAGGGGTTTTTCATGAAGAGTTAATTAACCAACCTAATCAAGTTAAAACATTTACAAAACTACTTAAGCTTCGCTGCTGGAATCACCCAAGTGACACAGCTCCATTAACCGGGAGCACGGCGTATTCGAATACAATTTATTTAACTCTGCAGAGTTTGCTCAGCTTTACCCACACGATCCCTTAACTCCCGCGACAGAGTTAAGGAAGCCAGGTCGTTTCACTGCTCAATTCTTTATATAGGCTCTACCCGGTAGAATCCACTCGGGTCTGGCTCACACACACACACACAAGAAGAGAAAACCAACGTCCGCTTCGAGTGAACTCTACCGTTGTTAGGCACCCGCAGCACGGCCTGCCTAACCTCACTGCTAAACCTCCTCCTCCTCCACACCTGTAGAGTTTCAATCGAGTTGAGCAGCTACTAGACCAGTGTTGACAAGTCAACTCCTGTGGTTGAGCGATCACTGTGACATTTGCTCAGCGTAAGGGTTTCAGTCCTTATATTTTCACATGGCCCGCAACCTCACCAGGCCCGCGACCCAACCTAAGGTAAGCGGTGGGCGTAGACCGTCTCGCGGTTTCCCACTCACCCTTACCCTACTCCAAACCTAGGGTAACAAGATGGGCAAAGACTGTCTCGCGGCTCTTCCCCAACCCTTACCCTACCTTGTGCACGCCGGCACTCTCCGCTCTAAGGTACGGTGTCCCATACCACCCTACCTTAGAGTCGGGTTTTTCAAATTCTATTGGCCCGCAGCCACAACCTTATTAGTGTAACACTTTGCATTATAATAATAACCTACAGTTATCTAGATTAACAGATAATTATTTCTAGGGTTACAAAGGCATGACTACAAGTTTATCATGGCATTTGACGGTGGTAGGTTTAGCTACATAACAAGTCATTCTAAACATTTTATTTTATTTTCGAACTAACATTTCACAACTAGCATAATGCAAATAGCATAATAACATAATTAAATAACATGGGTTGCAACATGATCAAAGGATTTGGGACTTGCCGTAAAGTTGGACGATCTCGGCTAGCTCGAACGTAGAAGCACCTTGGTCCTGCGACTGCCCTTGAACTTCCGGGAACTTCGAAACTAGCGCAAACACACAAAAATAAATAAGTCCAGCTTGAGACTAATCAAGCGAGGGAAAATAAACTATTTAAAAAGGAGTAAAATGCATAAATCTCCAAATGAGGAAATTTACGAATTTATCTGGGATGAATTTGTGGGAGTGGAGGCCAAAAATGGGTCCAGGATATTATTTGGAGCAAAGTGGTGAAATTTGGGAATTTGGGAATTTTCTGTGATTTTCTAGAATTTATTTGGATTTTCTGGGATTTTAGAAAAGAATAAAACTCTAGAAATTGGTTATGAACAGTATGGGCCGGCCCCATGGCTACAGTGCAGCCCGTGCACTGTGCGGCTTGCGCGCCCGGAGGTGGGCTGCGCGGCCTTGGCCCATCACGCGCGTGGCCGGAGGCTCGCGCGCGCACTCTGCCCCGGTCGATGAGTGACACGCGGCGGGAGCCGACGGCACCGATGCGGGGAGTGCGGGCGGACGGGATGCGGCGCGAGGAAGATCGGACGGCGGCGACATAAGGAAGGCGGGCGAGTGGAGGGGCGGGATCAGACAGCTGGGAAGAGGTGCGTTTAAGGAAATTGGACGGCGGGGAAGGGCTGCCATCCGACGGTTGGCTTGGGACGGCAAGAGAGGGGGAGGACGGCGGGGATACGGCCACATCCCCGAGAGGAGGTCGTCTCCTACCTCCGGCTGTTGGCTCGGCTGAGAGGCAGAGACGTGAGCGCCTCCGCTCACCGGCGACGGCGATGGTCCCCGACGGCAACGAAGGATACCAATGGGTAGCTTGAAGTGTAGGGGTTCCATTTTGGAGCTTTGGGGCACGGGAGTATGGGTGGCGGTGGCCGGAGGCAGGAGAGAAGCTAGCGACCTCCTCGGCGGCTCCCGGTCTCTCCGGCGACCCTTCGGCGAGGTGGGAGGCGATTTGAGTATCTCCGGGGCACAAGGAGTACGGTGGTGGGGTTGGCTCAAGCTGGGGAGCCCCGGTGGTGGCTGGCCACGGGGAGGGCCTTACGGCCGGCGGTGGCTCACGGTGGGGAAGCTCTCCGGAAAAGCTAACGGGGAGTGGGGCTCGGGGATGACTTCGTGGTGCCTTGAGGAGGCTAAGGCAGCAAGGAATCGAAGAATGCAGGGGTGGAAGAGGAGATCTGCTCACGGGGGTCGCCGGCGCAGGGGAGGGCCGCGACGACGCTTGGAGCGGAGGGACTTCAATTGGCAGCACGGGGAGGTGGCTGGGAATGGTGTGAAGCGAACGGGGGTGGTGGAGTGGCTCGGGAAGCAAAGGAAGAGCGAGGAGCCGAAAGGGGGTTTTTATACCCAGGCGGAGGGGAGGCAGAGCCTTCGGGGAGAAGGCAACGGCGAGGGCTCCGGGTCAACAGGGGAGGACTGGAGTGGTTGAGGTGTCTCCTCCGTGCAGGGGTGACGCCAACACTGCACGGGAGTAAAGGCGATGGACGAGAGCAGGTGAGCTTCGGCGAGAGCGGAGGCGCGTCCACGCGCGGGAGAGGGAGGAGCTGCCGCTGCCAGGTGGGACCAGAGCAGGGGCGAGGCGACGTGGCGCGCGGGCGTCCACTCCTTCAGACCGAGGCTGTCGGGACGGCGCGGGCGCGGGCAAAGCCAGGGCAGCGCGAGGACAGGCACGGCGTGGCGCCAGCAGAAGAGGGGAAGGGGCGGCACCAGAGAGGAGAGGAGGCGGGAAGGAACAGGGGCGCCAGCGGAACGGGGAGAAGGAGCGGGGGAAGGCGCCCGAGAGGAAGACGGGAGGGGGAAAGGCGCTAGCGGGGAGAGGCGCGAGCGCCGGGGAGCGGGAAAGGCGGAAAGAGGCGGGGCGCCAGCGGAGAGGGGAGGCGCCCGGCCGAAAAGGGAAGGCGGATTTTCGGGGGACTTTCCAAAAAGGGAAAGTTCCAGAATTCACTCAAAAATGCAGCTTTAATTTGGAAATTTTTGGTTTGAAATTTTGGGGACTTTTCAATCCATATCTTACTCTGACAAAGAAAACATAATAAGATACATAATGAGTGATATCCGTCTGTATCTGTTCCGATTGCATCTCTTGGTTCGCTCAGCCCAACTGCTTTAATTTTTTAATTTTGGATTCGAACCCTTAAACTGATATTTAAATTTAAAACTAAATCCAGAAAATCCCGTAATCAAAACACCTTGAACCGATACTTTTTTCGAGAGAGAACGGAATCCACCGTTCGAAAGGAAGTGCTTCGCATGGGCCTGTAGCGTTGCGCTTTCAGCAGCGACACAGACAGCGGTGCGGTAGGGAAGCGGACCAGCCCACGCGCGTGTTCGCCGACCGAGGCGAATGCTGGGCTTGGCATGGTAAAAACACCGGCCCACTTCCGTCCGCCAAGCAGGACGGGCGGCACACGAGGAAACAGATGTGGCGCGAGATCACCTACGGCGTGGCAAGCGAGGCTACTACCAAGTGGCACTGGCGTCACTGTTGCAGTCTGCAATTGAGGTGAGCGGCGACCTAGCCGTCCTTGTCTTGTTGGGCATTCGATTTCGAAGCAACCGAAGGTTAAGGGTAACTTTGGTTGAGCTTTTGGGGGTTATTTTTGCTTCTAAAAAGCAAAAAGTTAACCAAAGGGGTGGAAACTAGAAACTACTTTTTCAGAAGCAGCTACTTTTGGGTAGTACAATTTTGAAAGCACATTGGACCCTGCTTTTGGCTTTCTGCTTTTTGAAATAGTGAAAATAGAGAGGTGTTTCATAGTTGTTTCAAGGAAAATAGAGATAGGAGGTAAGTTTTATACTTGTTTGAACCAAACAACTTATAGCTTTTCCACAGCCCACAACCTACAGCAGCTTTTCCACAGCTCACAATTCACAGCAGCTTTTTCAGAAGCCACAGCTCAACTAAACACACCCTAAGTGGCAAGTCGTACCAAGTGTCGCTTTTAGCTCTGATTTGATGGCTGAGATAGATGAGTACTAGCACAATAGCATAGCGATGCAATTTAATGGTGCAAAAATCTAAATCGTTGTCGTTGCCACGATAGAAAAGAGGCCACGTATATAGGAAGAGGAAAAATGAACGATTAAGACAGAGCAAACGAAGGAACCAAAGTGGAGCCGTAAAAGACTTGCTGCTTGATCGATGAAACACGGTGGTTACCCCTGCGAAGCGGTGCTTGCGCACAAATGCGTTTCTTGCATATTTGTATAACTCTGCAATATATTTCTGCACCTTCACTGTGCATCCTGTTGTGCATGAATGGACTTGCTTAGAGAACAGTACCAAAGGTCACACGATAGACGATACTCATAGGTCCAAACTTCTACGAAAAGTAGAAGTGCCAAAATTGAACTAATGTAACTTTCGAAAGTATGCTTATGTTAGTTTTTGTCGATGGATTTTAGCTCTAGCTTATAAACAGTAACATTTTATAGAGCTATACGTGAAGAGAGAAACATACGATTTTGACCGATATAAATAAAGTCACTATCACATTAACTTCAATTGACTAGTAAATCCCGTCTTGAAAAAGACGCATCGTTTGAAAGTTAAATACTATAAAAATGTAATTTACTATAGAAAAATAGTTTTTAAAAATCCATATAAACATGACCTAAAATGCTATTATCAAGCCATACCAAACCCCATGCTTCTCACACATGGATCCTGGGTGCGACTTTCTAACTTATCTCCGCTCTTTCTTTAGGGAACTGCCAGTAGTACAAGAAAGCACGCCCGATGTAAGAAAAACCCCAAATCCAAACGGAAATCATGCAACATAAATCCGACGTGCCATATAGAGAGAAATGCTCACAAAAAATTAAAAACTCTCCAAATAGAGCAGCCAATTCCAGATACTATAACAAACTAAAAAAAGCAAAAAAAAAGTTTTCTTCCAAAGGAAAAGAAACCCAAAACAAACAAACAAACTTGACATGGTAGCTCTAGGTCGCCACTATAAGTGGCCAAATGGGCCGTAACTAACAAGTCGGCCCACAGTTTGGTACTATCTTTCTCAAAAGATCTCATATGGATTTCATCTATCCATATGCTTTTTAATCTCTTATGGATTCTATCTATTCATAAGTTTTTCAAAAACCATTTGAAAAAATAAAGTCTAATTCATGAAAAACTTTAATCAGTTTGCCCATGACTGTGGGCTCGGTTATCTAGGATAGATTATACACTATATAGAGCTTATACAATTTTACCCACAAGATATGATTAACTTATGATGTCGGTCGTTACACGCTTTCGTAGGCATGCGGCTGGGTAATCATAATAAGGCCTTTACAAAACAAAGCCTTCAACCTACTCAAACTAACACCAAGATTTCATCTTAGTAAGAAATCCACCAGACCGGGAACCCCTCTTAAGCCGAGTGAGACTTCACATGGCTTACGATATGTTCACTTTCAACCTACAGCTAGATTCAGGTTGGGATCTGTAAATTAGTCAGACAAGACTGTTCCATACCACCCTTATAATAATACAAAATGGCTTTGTAGCAGTAGCTCACAGACTTGTCTTTAATTGATTTAGGCACTGCTCACATATCTCTTGTGCCTGGCAATCAATATTGTGTCATGAACAATAATGCATGCCAGCAAGTACCCACCACCTAACCATTTGCATAAGCCGAAACCAAGTTTTATATTTTGTTTTGAAATAATACATAGCCTTTCTTGACTCACCAAAGTTAAGAGTACATTTGAAAAACTTATTATTTCATGTGAAGAAGTTATCCCAAAACAAAAACTATGTTTAAGCAAGTTTAAACATTTGATACAAAATTCTCTAGTCCATACTAGTGTATTAACCAGAGTTTTTATTCTAGGGTGACAAGATATTTGGGAATCAATATCAAAGGAGGTATTAACAAGTAGGTAATAATTAAATTTAAAACTGAATTGAAATACGTTGAATAAAGATATGCATGCAAAATAATTCAAAACAACATAATTTTTTTTATTAATGTGTGTGATTTACCTTGCTCTACGAATTGGTGTGAATCGTCGTCGAATAATTCCTCTGAAACGTCACATTCTATACGTGAAAATACCCAAGCAAACTCAAATAAAATCCATATTAGCACAAACTAATATATCCGGTGCTATCCATATTAGCACGGGATGTGTTAACCGTTTCTGTCTCAACGGTTTCTTCTGAATCTGCTTTTAGTCTTTCTGGAAGAATATTGGAGGAGAGAAGAACAAGTCTCACGAGTGAGATGGTGGAATTATTTCTTGTAGTGAAAGGCTGGTAACAAACTATGTGCGTGCTCAACGCTGCGTGGTGGATATGAAGTTAGAACACGCGTTCAATAATCTCTATCTAGATGACGATGAAAAAAGTCAAGACACCGACGCTTCTTGGAGCATCTATGTACACATTGTACCTGTTCTGATTTTTATCTGTAATGCTGAGTTACAAGGTGTATTTTTTCTTTGCTAAGGTTTTCTCAAATTAAGTTTTTACTTAGTGAAGGTTTTAACGAGGCGGCCATTGAAACATTAATAAAACTCATTATTATATTTCTATAATTTATTGTATCTTTTTTGAATTCTACAAAAAAAAGTTTCAATTATTACCTTTTTTATTTTTTGAGCCGAACGGGCTAGCCGAGTCAACTGACCTATCGGACTAAACGGGTGCATGTTGACCCGATATGGCACAAACCACCTTGGACCATGCTTGGGCTGTCGCCTCGGCTCACGTAGCCTGTTTAGATTGATAGGTTAAATAAATTATATCTAATGAACCTAAATCGAATTAAAATCGTGTAGGATCGTGTCGTGCCGCTAATTTGGATTTGCATAGGACTGGACTCACCGCCCACCACGACCCAACAACAAAGCCGAGGCGACTCCGAGCGGGCCCAAAAAAACGAAGGAAGCGAAGCACACAGCAACAAACACGAAAGAACCGAAGAAACAGGGCGCCCTCACGGCAAGAAGTTACCACCTGAGTTCAAAAAAAAGAAAAAGAAATTCCCACCTCTCTCCTCCCCCCGCACAAATCTCTCATCCCCCCTCGCCCTCACCCTCGCCGCATTGCCCGCCGTGCAGCGCCGACCCCATCCCCCGCCGGCGAGACGGCGCGCAGGAAGAGGGGGCGGGCAGGCGGCGGCGGCGGAACCGGACACGGGAGCAGCATGTGCGACCTGGTGGCCCGCACGGGTCGGCACCAGCAGCGCTACGAGGGTGGCCGTCGGCTGGTGGCCGGGTACGGGGCTCGCCTGCCCAAAAGTTTCCTTCTTGATTTGATTGGGCTGGGCTGGGTTGGGGTTGGAGCGATGGCTACGTGCCTGCGGTTCATTGCCCTCTTGACCTAACCTAATGCGATGGGAGGGCGCGGTGCGCATCGTATTCTTTATCCACGTACCAGGTGATGGCATTGGTTCGGGTGGACGGATGTATTAGATTGGATGCGTGGTGTGTTGTGGTGATTTGCTATCCTGGTGTGGATTGCTTCTTGGGCGTGGATTTGGTGGTGTTTGCATATGCTTTCTGCAAAATAAAAATCATTGCATGTACTAAGGTAGTCATCTGTGGATTGATGTAAGAAGCACTGAGCAGGGAAGTCTTAATCAATGCACAGTATGTTAGTTTGTAGTAACACCTGATGATAGCGACAGTGTTATGGTTTGTTTATTTCACTTTGCGGTTCATTTCATAGGTAAGGGTTTATTGTGGGATGTGTCCTTCATGAAATGAGATGTGAAAGCTGGTCAATTTGCTTGTTTGGATCAAAATTACGACTTGATGGAAAGGAATATATTCTCTCTGCCTCTTAGGAATAGGTTGTCTTTCAATGCGAATTGACTTTGTGTGGCTGTTCAAATCAATATTAATAGATGTGCGGATAGATGAAGTTCAGCATTAGTCAGCGCCATTGGATATTGCTGATGACAAAAGGTCACAAAAATCAATCTTGATAATCCAGTCGTTTGTTCCTGATAGGTGTCTTTTTTTAGGTTTGCTCCTAGTTAAGTTTTGATTTAGCAAGCTAGGGCAGACTTTTTGGTTGTGGCTTGTGGCAGGTTGATGAGTTTGTATTGCTATTTTCTGTTGCACTTGTCTTCAGCTGGTGGGGAGGGAGTGTTCATCATGAGATGTTCGTAAGTAGTGACTATCACTGAAAATATAAAGGTTCAGGAAATGACATATGGGAAGGTAATCAGATCTAGGAAATGCTCCTTCTACAATGAGGGGAATCAAAACTAAACCAAGTATTGTATTTGGAAGAGATGTAGAGAGAAACAAAAAAGGTTAATAATCTTTCTGTGATACTCTTACCTTGTTGTTGATCACTAGGCTTCAATGTATCTTAGACACACTGACTGTTGACCTTCTTGAGCCATAAATGCTTCGATTTCATCACACAAGCAATTTGTCTGTTTTGATGGTTGAGATGCAGGTTGGCAGGTTGCATCTACAACTTTTGTTAGTTTCACCAAGCTTGCCAGAAAGCATCATTCATTGAATATGGCCGAACTTCTACTGCTCAAGTAGCACCTTTTACAGGCACATGCGCGCGCACACACACACATTACTTTTTTTTTGTAGGTTCGTGTTGCAAAATTTGCTGCCTTAACATATAGCTGTACATTCCAAGGAGCATTTTTTCCGGCTGTTTCTGTGATAAGGCAGCTTCTCTCTGGACATGATTTTACCATCTTGGTGAATTGTTGTCTATATTAACTCGCAAAAATTTAGTATATTCTGCTTGTGGGATGTCTTGGGGGCTTGTTTTGTTGGACAAAAACCTTTGTGAAACATGGGGCCTAAGAATTACAATTTGCTGTTTTTGCATAGTGGCTTATTTATGTTTTCTCTGAATAAGTTCAATATATTTACAGGTGCATACCTTTCAGGTATAGAGCTAAAAATGACGAAACTTCTGATGATGAACAGAAAGAACTTGTTGAAGTTCTCATGATAAACTCCCAAAGTGGACCTGGTCTCTTGTTTCCCAAGGTATTCATTGTAAACATCAGCATCCAAATTATTAGAAATTTAGAATTGTAGAATATATGATGATGTAAGGAAAAAACTTGTGTGGGTTCTGTGCATAAGTTTACGAAATTTGTATGGATGGCTATTTGGCATGAAATTGCAACCTTTTTTCCTGATAATATTGATGATTTATGACCTACATTTGGATGGGCTATCTGACCTGGAATGGGATGTTTTACAAACTTTCCCTGTTTTCACATTCTTGATTGAAGCTGCTATACCCTGTGAGCAGCACAGAATGATATTTTAGTTAGCTCCTAAGTGCCAAGGTTTTGCCCTGGCATTTATATGATTCTGTATACCTCTGAGACAAATCCAGATGAAATTCATATTAACTGAGTTGCAGATGTGAACATCTGTGTGCTTACTAACAAATAGCCAAGTCCTGATCCTTTAATGAGTTTCTTTGCAAATTTTTTATTTTTATTGTAAAAGCTTATTGTTAAATTGACATCTACATACAAAGGAAATACATTTAAACCATATCATTCACTTAATTTTTCTGATAATACATTGTGTTAGCTTTTATTCATTTTGTGTGACGTCATTCTCGTAAACTTGTTGGGTAAATGTTATCACACTACCGTGTAGAGATTTTGTTATCTGTCTTTCTGTTACAGGGAGGATGGGAGAACGATGAAACTGTTGAACAGGCAGCTGCTCGAGAAGCTATAGAAGAAGCTGGAGTTCGAGGAGATATAGTGGTAAGATACCTGCAAGAGATGGTATTTTTTTATGGCTACTTCTCATTTTTGTTTGCATGTGTATTTTGACATATTGCCCGTGTTTTCCTCTTGACTTAACCATGAAATTACTTCTGTATGTTTTTGGCTTGTCATGAAGAGTCGACATTCACCATGTTAGATTTATCCTTATTCGGCACTATGCTTAGCCAGCTGCATGTTCTTAACTTGATTGTACTAAGCTGCTAATGTAGATTAATCACTATCAATCTTTAGGAGCCTGCCTACTCCTGAATTTTTGAGTTCCTGGCTATTGTTAGAATCCCCTCTGTGATGAGTCATCGTAGTTATTGACATCCAATTATGATATTAACACTTGGAACTTGACTCCTTTAGGAACTGGAAACTATATCCTCAAAAATCATCAAGTTTCATTTATTGGTGGATTATTTTACTCAAAACTGGAGCATCCTTGTGCAATGATTCACAGTCAGAACGAAGAACCATACTTGCCCACACGATCTTAATAGTGGCCTGCTGCTGTATCAATGCATGTCATACAAGTCATGACTCACGTCTAGTAATATCCTAGCTGCATGGGGTTTAATGGTATCATGCAATGCAAACACAGTAGAACAGACAAAACATGGTCTGGTGGCAAAGAAAATATACTGGCCAGTGTGCAGTGTATTATCAAGAAATGCAAGGAAGGGCAGACTTCCCTTAGTTCACAGTGGAAG
Organism: Dendrocalamus latiflorus; assembly: GCA_017311315.1. NCBI lineage: Eukaryota > Viridiplantae > Streptophyta > Magnoliopsida > Poales > Poaceae > Dendrocalamus > Dendrocalamus latiflorus. The sequence continues at coordinate 2,405,116 of CM029631.1, forward strand.
AATCATGGGATGCACATTGTAGTGGTGCTCTTAGTGGGTCATGATGGTGATGTTCAACTAATTACTGTGGCTTAATTGTGTAGGTTGTTTGAGCTTTAGCATGGAATGTGCTTCAGTTGCCCCAAGTTGGAATCCTTTTGGCCAGTGTTAGTCTAGAATCTTAAGGTTGACATTAGCATGTTAGTACTGTGTTATGTTGGATGCTACAATCAAGATGACATGGATTCTATCCCACAGTTTCAGCTTGTAACATGCATAATGCTTGCATAGTGGAAGAACCATGAAATCAGAATGATAATAACTTTTCTAGTAGGATCTCAGATGCTTGTTGGAGCACATGTGGCTCGAATGGAGATAATATTACCTTTTCTCCTGGTTTTTAGTGCTTGATCATGATGAAAATACATCCTTACACGCTGTTGTCTTTTCCTGATGTGTTTCGTTCTAACTTGAGACATGTTTGTGAAGTGGCTACTGCAAGAGCACTTATTTCATTCATTTGGTAATCAGTATGTCTTGCTATTATACTTCACCTTATAGTGCTATTCTTTCTCTGACTCAGCAATTTCTGGGTTTCTACGACTTCAAGAGCAAGACACATCAGGATGCTTGCTGCCCGGAGGGTATGTGCAGAGCCGCGGTGTTTGCACTGCATGTGAAGGAAGAGCTGACCTCATGGCCTGAGCAGAGCACCCGCCGGAGGACCTGGCTGACAGTTCCTGAAGCCGCGTCGCAGTGCCGGTACCAGTGGATGCAAGAGGCCTTGCTTACGGGCTTCTCTGACTGGCATATGAACTGGAGCAAATGCGGCGGTGATACTAACTGCGACCCGGTCTAAGTGCAGAACTTATCACCGGCCGTCTTTTTTGTTCATCTTCTCTCTTTCCCTAGGCTCCATCCAACCTCGCAGATTGCAATAATACAGTGTACTCTCCTCTTGATGCATAGTAGGTGATTGACCCTTGATTCCGGTATTGCTATCTAGTTTAGTATATCTCATCGAAGACGAGAATTATCACAACTTTTAAGTGTTAATTCTCGAGCCTATTATTTGTCAGTTTCAGCTTAACTTCTTCCTCGTGGTGCCGTGCACCGTGAGCACATTTTTTTTACCTTGCTCCTGATTCTGGAGATGCATTCGCTATGTATTAACCATACCTAAAATCAAAAGGTATTTCTTGACTCGAGCAACCGTGCCATGCATCCATCACTTCACACCGATAACAATTTCTTCATTTTTTTGTTGGCTACATATCATTGGCACACATTCTGACGTTACGAACGATGCGCGATGGTGGGTAAGACAAGAAAGCGAGTTCATTAGTATAGATTGTGATCCATCCATTCTCAGATCTGGCAGTGTAGAGGCTGACCAGGCAGTAAGCACCAGGATAAATAAAAAATCGAAATCGAACTAATTCAGTAGCCAGAAAAAAAAAATTTAAAGAGCTCATATGAGTGCTTTGAGCTAATCAAGAGATCAGTCAGTCGTGGCGGACCCAACCAGTCACACAGCACAGTGTAATCACTGCTCTTTATTATGGGGTAAGAGAGGCTCGGGCTCGGCCTCACGGCCACTCGCTTTTAGCGATGAGACCTACGCGCTAGGCACGAAGACTTGAGGCTCCTACATTTTCCACACCGCCTCTAGGCCATGGCAATGACTTGGATGCAGGGATCCTAAGATAAGACATGCATAGGAGAACATGTGTAGACATCAGTTTATGCATTATCCCTATTAGCTCCCTCCCTGAATCATGTTGTGTATACATACTGGTGCAAAAATAGACGAGAAGAAAGTTTGGCAAAGTTGATGTGTACGTACATTGTGCGGCTGCTAGAATAATGTAACCTGCCTTGAAAGGTTGGTCAAGCCATTCTTCGAAGATGTGCTTTGCATCAGTACATGCATGGTAGTACATCATCTCTGGCATGGCATGGTCCTTGGTATATGCTTGAGGCCCTCCTTAGGACATGTTTTTTTTGCTGCGGTTTATAGTTTTTGACTGAAATTTTTAAATTTTAGCTGTTTATGGTACAGTTTACGGAGAGACAGATACTCACTTGCGATTTTGGTTGGTATAGATGTTAGGCTTTTAACGTGTGGATCATTTAACTTGTACATCCTGCCTTGAAAAAATACTTCGTTTAAAAGTTAGATACTGTAGCAGAAGCCAAAAGCCAATTTTAAAAACCCAAAAGAACATGCTCTTAGGCCCTGTTTGGAACAGAGGAATTTCACAGGAATTTTGCAGGAAACAGTTCAATTCCCGCAGGAATCGGGAAAAATTCCCGCATTCCAAACAGGGCCTTAGCCTTTGCGTCCTTGCCTTAGGTCCAGCCCAGAAGCCCGTAAAAGTGCAATTGGGTTCTGTTCTTGGCTCATGGCCGTCTCCATTTCCCTCGCATTCTCCTCTCTCCACGCATGCATCGTACGAAAAAGAACTGGCAAAGCACAAGTAAAATCTCATCGCTTTGCCATCGAATAGCGCCGAAAGATCACCATGTTTTTCCAACGACTTTCTCGTGATGATTAATCCTTAAGCATATCTTTTCCATGAGTAATTGCGATCTATCTAGGCGCGCTTAAGCATATGTGCTACTACCCCATAGCCAGCTAGCTGCTAGGCCTATGTATTGTGGAAAGTAGAATCATCCAAAAAAAAAAAAGTTACCACCCCAAGTAGCTATGCTCTAGTGCGCCGATGGTAAAATAGATAGCGCATGCATGCATGATTCATTGTCCCATCAAGTCACTTTGGATGCAAATGGATTAGCAAGTGTGGTGGTGCCGTGTTCGTCGTGGTTTTAGTGCATGCTCTGATCCCATTTCAGACTCCACTCCAAATGGTTTCAGCGTCTTACTTTTTTAGGCTTTTAACTTATTTAAATCAGAAACCACTTCAACCTATTTTAGCTTTTTTGTCTTTTCTATTTCACTTATTCTTTTGCATTATCTATGACAATAAACTATTTTTTTCATTTTATATTTTTCTATTTTTAGAAAAAGTTAACAGACGCTACAGTACAATTTCAATCATAAACCAAAAACCACATGCCACACCTATAAACTTAAATCATAAACTAATTGAAGCACCTTAGACAGCCAATTTACCCCGCATCCAAACATGCCCTAAGAGTAATGCAGTAACAGTAATTCTACCGATGTCTGTGATCAGTGAGTCATGAACAATCCCTAGGGATGGGATAGGATGCATCATATCAGAATGTTAATCATAAACCAAAAGACATAACCATAAACTTAAACTCTAAACTAGTTGGAGCACCTTAGATAGCCAATTTACCTTGCATCCAAACAGACCCTAAGAGTAACGCAGTAGCGGTAATTCTACCGGTGTCCGTGATTCGTAAGTCATGAACAATCTCTAGAGATGGGATGGGATGCATGATAACAGAAAGCAATTGCTAGATGGCCAAATCACGCAGAGAACGATTCTGTAATGGGAATTTACATGTAGGGAGGCCATTTCACTTTGATTGGGTTTGAGCAATCTGAACCGTCTGTACTCGGCAATCGGACGACTCGACATGCCTCTCTGCTCTCCGATCTCTATTGGAGGCTCTACTGAACTTTGGCCACGACAGATATATTATGGCCGAAAGGACACCACTCTTCAGATATATTCCTTCACGCAAATAACATCTCTGGCTTGGCCCCTCAATGACAAACTATATATACGCCTTTTAGTTTTATAAGGAACATTTCTCGCATTCTATATCTTAATCATACTGTTCAGTCGAAATCGCTTCTTTCGTTTCCCATAAGATATGCTCCACGATCCGCTTGCCCCAATGCTGCAGCCATTACTACGCAGTCTTTAATCCGATGCCATGCCAATCGTGGAATTGGATTCCTCCCCTAAATGAATTCCGGTGCATCTCATCAGAAAAAAAAAAACACTTTGTTGGCGATCAGTGTCGCCTCTTGAGTGCAAGAAAGCCGGAAACCACCATGTATGTATAATTTGTTAGAAATAGACCTATTTTCTATAATTCTAAAATATACATGATTTAGTAATATATTGCTAAGCTAATATAGAGAAGACCAATTTATAAAATGTAGTCTATGCCAGTTCCCACTCGTTGAAACATGCGACGCATAGATGGGATGTCACGAGGAAGGTTTTAGCTAAATACACATGCATTTATTCATGTATTTTTGTGTGAAAAATTGTGTGACTTGTGCCGTGATGTGGCGTGCCACTTGGCAGACAAGTGCACTTTACTTTTGCCGAACCATGCATCTCTCAATATTTTGAATTTAATGCTTTATTGGGTGTTGATGATAGACATTTGCCAGTGGATAAATGGCTGGTTAAATGTGTCAATTATCAGTGGATAAATGACTGATTAATCAGATTAGTTTACAGTCTACATCTATATATATGTTTGAAGATGTCCATAGCATACTGCTAACAATCACTGCCTCCTTCATTTCTTTTCTTTCCTCCTGCAAACCCATGATGTAGTGTTGTGCCGTCTGAATCTCGTTCACTATTCTTCCCGCCGTGCACCGTGAAGAAGGAGAGCGATATCTCCGAGCCGTTGTTGCTATGACGATCTGCACAGGAGCGATAATAAGGTTTTTGGGCAACGCAAATCCGCGCAACCGCTCGGTTCGCTGCTTCTTCTAAGTTCTGCACCGCATCAAGTTTGCGCTGCTTTTTGTTCTTCATCAGACCCAAATGTAAATCGTTTGTGTGAACGATCAACTTGTTTAAATTCTATTTCTGCATACATATTCTAAAGTACAATAAGTTGCCTGCTGTTAGTACTGATTTATGTATAATTAATTATTTACGATATTTGCTTTCTAGTAAAATCTGAAATTAAAATATTACTGATGTTTCCAACATAATTAGGCCCCGTTCTTACTTCTAAAAGCCACTTTTCGATTTTTTTATAGTAATTAACTTTCAAATAGAGTGTTTTTTAAGGCAAAGTCTACAAGTTAATTATAGTATATACTATAACAACTTTATTTACATCGACCAAAACTGTATGTGAGTTTCTATTACTCTGTATTGTCTTTCATAAATAACCCAAAAACTATAAATCACAGCTAAAAGTTATAACCTAAAATCAAAAAGAACAAGCCCGTAACCATCTCTCAGGAAAGCTGACTTTCCAGAGATAACAAACGCACGGTGCTACAACGACTTGTAGTAGGCTTTCGGAGAATCCTCTACATTGCAACACAAAACGTACAATGTAGGAAGTGTGTCCGTGATCCGATAATTAAATGAGAAATGGCCAATATACCGCGCTCTATCCAAATGACCCCTGGAAAAAAGCCTCCATGGACTTGGCTAGAATGATCTCTAGGTATTCCCAGTGTGTACATACATAGGTTTTTCGAGAACACAAGTGTGTGTACATAGGCAACAACCCTTGTTCTCCTCCTTAGAAACAACATATGCTGCCCCTCCTTCGATTTTTCATTTTAACGTAGCTGAAAACTATAATATTTATGATACAACTACAGGATAATTAGGATCAAAGGTTAGATGCAATGTAGGAACATACACGCCGTGCATTTTTACTTAACTGCATATAGATGATCCCCGTGCACCGAAAGAAAAGGAAAGGAAGTATGCACGTTTCCATGGTTTCGTCAAACCCAGAATCTGATGCTGCATAGGAACCCCAAATGAAACAAGGAGATGGATGTTACTTAACATTTTCTTTTTTCTTTTAATAAAGCTCACAACGAATCATTTCAGAAAGAGAGCGCGTGTGATACAGTGATGATGATGGTTAGTAACATAATATTGTAATAAGTTTAAAATGCGGGTGTGTCAAGCTCACGTCTACAGCTGAAGTGATGGCATGGATGGATGGATGGATGCAGATACAAATAAGTCACTTTTGAACATTTCTAGACTCGAAACAAACCCCGAGCGCTTCTCATTTTCTATTTAGTGGAAGAATTTGTACCTTCTGTCAAACTGTCCTTTCCATCTTATCTGAAGTGATTGCTAGGGTGAAATAATTGAATTTTATGTACCAATCAGTTAGCTTAAACACTCTTCTCTAGAATTAACTAGATTTAGACATGAACTTAACATCGATATGACTAAGTCCGCCTATGGAACCATCTTGATCTCACCACTAAACTCTTTGAGAACAGGCCCTAAGGCTTGTCCATGACGAGAGTCTTGTGCTATGTTTTGCGGGAGAAGAAATGGTATAAAAGTTCTAGTGGAAAGTTTTTGTAATGGGAATTACTTGTAGGAAGGCTATTTCACTTTATAAGATCGTCGATAGTAATTAGAGAGAATAAATTATTATAATTCGTAATGAAACCTTTTTCTAATCTAGCGACTCCCTACCTATTTAAAAAACAAAAAGAGACAGAAAAGGAAAACGGGGAAAGTATTTTTTTTCAGCACCATAGTAGTACTATAGCAAAAAAGACTGTAGTACAATAGTGTAGCAACAGTGGTGGAGGCGTCGCTTTCAACCCTCTGTGTCAGAAATTTTTCTCACGCCTCGTTCATTTCGATTTGAGTTTTTGATTTATTTTTCACTATTTATAAATTTCCTCTTTTTCTAAACTTTTGAGTTTTTTTGAACTTTTTTGCCGGTTCTTTTTTCCCGTATTCGTTTGTGTTGTCTGTGATAAGTTAACATATTTTTTTCTATTTTTAAATATTTTTAAATTTAATTACGTCAAATAAGCTACATTCAGTTACAGTGTAATTTCAGTCAGCTATAGTGTAATTTCAGTTATAAATTATTATTTTTTAGCCCAACCGAGCGGGGCCTAATCTCTGTCGTCGTTGTCCTCGGTTTGCGCTGTGGAATTTTTTCCACGATCTTTTCTCTGTTGCCCCTCGGTCCAGAGGCTGCTGGTCTCTGCCCACCAATGTGATCCCTCTGTACTGTTAGAGCAAGTTTAATAGTATAGATAGCTGCTACCTCCAATACATTTCCATGTCATCAAAAGATAATAATGCAGCCAACTTATACAATAAGCTGGCTATAAGTTGTCTTTACAAGAGCTCTCATTCATTTAATAGTGTGATCATTTAATACATGCATGGGTATAACAGTTAGTCCTATTGGTACATGCATGGATAACGCCTCTTTTCCTGTGCTATAGCCTGACTCTTGCATGGGAGTTGGCTTGGCTCTCTCTCCTCTTTTCTCTTCCCTCCACATAGGATTATGCTGACATGGATTCTCTTATAACTAGTACAATTAACCTTATTAAACTTGCTCTTATGTAATGGAGCAGCGCAAATGAGCCCCCCTTCCGCCGTGGGACGATGAATATTTTTTTCGGTAGCCCAAGATTTCCTGATCGGTGAAGGCGCAACGCGAATCTGGACTCCAACTCGATGACGAGGCTTGCTTTCGTCGGATTTTTTCTTTAGATTAGATCTAATTTTTATTATTGAATTATCATATTTTTTTGTTACAAAGTGTCTATCTAACATCTCTTAAACTCTAATAAAAAAATTACATCTGGCCAGCTTTAAGGTTCGCCCTCTAACTCTATCTCTATTTATAATTTAGGGCTCAAAGAGTTTTTATCTAATTCTAATAAATAAGAGACTCGAAACCCTTACTTAACACATGTTTTTTAGATTTTATAAGGTGTCATAGCCTCCGGATCACACATCCGTAACTCTAACACACATTATTCATCTTTGATTTTTACGCGCCCTAACTCGGGTGTGACTGTCTCCTCCAGCATTCTTGACCATCTAGACCATGACTTTGCACCAAGCCATCTCTCGGTCTTTACCGTAGACCACGATTGCATCTGAGTTATCCTGCATAAGCAAAGACCAAATCAACATCTTTTCTTGGCACAAGTTCTTTTCAACTTGACCGACATGAGTCCATACACGTCACATATTTCAAATAATATCAATGAACAATATTATCAGTTATTCATCACAAATATTCTAGACCTAACCATATGTCTAACACACTTTGAGTGGGTTTGGCCAATCTGAGTCGTATGTATAATGTACTCGGCAATCGGACGACTTGACATGCGTCTCTGCTCTCTGATCTCTATAAGAGGCTCTTTATTGAACTTTGGCCACAAGAGATATAGGTGCCGTTTGGTTGTGCTGAAATAAACTGGTTTATGGCTGAAATTGCACTGTAGCTGGCTGAAATTATACTGTAGCTGATGGTGGCTTATTTGATATAACTAAATTTTAAAAAATTTAAAAATAGAAAAACATGTTAGCCTATCATGAACAATGCAAACGAATATGGGAAAAAGAACCGATAAAAAGGCTCAAAAAGGCAAAAACGGAGAGAAAAAGACGAAATTTAGAAACAGTGAAAAATAAACATGAAGCCAGAAGCTTAATCCGAATTGAGCGGGACCATGGCCGAAAGGACACCACTCTTCAGATATATTCCTCCAAGCAAAAACTTCACTTCTGGCTTGGCCCCTCAATGACAAACTATATATGCCTTTTAGTTTTGTAAGGAACATTTCACGCATTCTATATCTTAATCAGACTGTTCAATCGAAGTCGGTTCTTTTGTTTACCATACGATATGCTCCACGATCCGCTTGCCCCAACACTACAGCCGGTACTTCGTAGTCTTTAATCCGATGCTATGCCATTGCAGGCGAGTGGGAATCGTGATGGGTGTGCCAAGCTCACGCCTACAGCTGAAGTGATGTCATGGATGGATGGATGCAGATACAGTAAGTCACTTTTGAACATTTCCAGACTCGAAACAAACCCGAGTGCTTCTCCTTTTCTATTTAGTGGAAGAATTTGTACCCTCTCTCAAACTGTTCTTTTGATCTTGTCTGGAGTGATTGCTACGACGGAAACATTAAGTTCCATATACCAACTAGTTCATCCAGGCACTCCTCTGCAGAGTTAACCAGACTTACGACATGAACTTAACATTGATATCAATAAGTCCGCCTATGGAACCATCTTGATCTCACCACTAAACCCCTTGAGAAATCTAGCTTTGACACCATATTAAATTTCATACCAAATAGTTGATTCGAAATTTGCATTGTTGAGGGAATACGAACAACTTTGTCAGGGAAGTTGATTGCTTAAAACAATGAATAACAGTTCAGATTTTTGTTGTTTTACTTTTGTTAATTATGCGACATTCCAAAGGCTTGTCGCATTGTCAGACAAACGCTTGTAAGATTTGGTTCGTCCGGCACGCCAATTGGACAATACCAGAATCCAAGAAAAATGACTGTCTACATCTGAAGGTGATACGGGTACAGGAGTATAGTTTCCAGAGGTAACTAAAGTTAATGTTCATCTGCTCTTGAAAAGTACAGTTTGATGACATTTATACACAATGAAGAACAATATGAGAATATCCAAATTTATATTACGATGAACCATTGCCATTTTAGAGAAGTGAAAATTTAAAGTTTGTAAATTTATGGTTTTTCAAAATGGTTGTCAGACTTACCAATTTAACCGGCCAGAGGTGGCGGTCTTAGATCGGCCGGCCCCAATGGTCAAACTGACAGAGCTGTGTTGCTTCGGCTGAATTGTGGGCTTTTGGGAATTATGGTTATGTGTTGATTTATTTTGACATAGATCAGTGCATATATGTTGCATGTAGTATGTTTTGATCAATATGGGATAAGTTGTGAATTACTTGTATCCGAAATAATTTTTTAGTCTTTCAATGTACAAGGTCGTTTAGAGTTAATCATAGTCAACGGCGAGAATCGGGACTACGTACATGGAGGAGTCGAGGCCCAGAACGATCAAGAATGTCTGGTGACATAACTGAGCTCAAGCATGACACAAAAAAGGCGAAAAATATTGAAGGAAAGTTCGAGCGACGGATTACACTATATGACTTGGTCGATTCAAGTGAGGCATGGTCCGGTGAAACCAAAACGGAAGAAACTTGCCGACGCGTGGCAAGGCAGTGATGCATCTATATGTGACAAGCATGACAATTGCTTGTAATGAAAGATGAAGATCGAGTCAAGAAATGTTATTTTGGTAAGTTGACCAAAATATCATAAACTATCTTGGATCAAAATCGCAGTGCTTGGAAAAAATGGTTTAGGTCAAAGAGAGATTGAGAAGATTAAGTTCGATAAAAGGCTAAGGACTTAACAAATTCAAGCTTATGTGCTTTGAAAAACGTGCATAAGTATAGTGTGTGAGTAAAACCCATATTGTGCGGGGTTAATAGGTTTTTTCATATGTGCTAGTGGTTAATATCCATTAGAGTTAGATGGAACTGGCTGCTTTGTCTATTTAACGGGTTGAGATGGAGATTTGCTAGTTAACCATCTAACCATTCTAATTTTACTTATCAAAGTCAAACTTCTAGGGTTAGGGTTTGAAAAGTATGAGTGTTGTAGTGTGCTCTCTTGTCCTTCAGGTGGAGTGGCCGTAAAATCTTTATCCTCAAGTAGCAATATATCAACTTTGTTCATCTCTCATGAATCCCTCTTAGTTTGGTTAATTTGTTCTTGATTTGGTTAGTTTTGATCTTCTCTCTTCTATTCTTGATCTTGCTGAGTGTCAAGGATGAGTAAGCGATGGAGATGTATCATGAAAATCAATTCTCATCCATCTAGATATCAAGTTTAGCAAGTCCATAAAGTTGCTCGGTTTTGCTTAGATTTAATTTCTCCGAGTGTTTTCCTGATCCAATTATTTTTGCTTTGAATATTTAGGTGTTCTTGCTTTATGTGATGTGAGAATACATTTAGAGCCATCTTAGCCATCATTCACCAACGAGCAAGTTGTATTAACCATTTTTTGTTTTTGTTGGGTTTTAGTGTAATCTTGCTTGTTTTTGAAAAAGATCTGAACATTCATATAGATTCGTAAGATTTTAAGTAAGGTGTGTACAAAATTTTATATTATTTAGATTTGTATTTTTAAAGTTGTACCTAAAGTTGTATTGCCTCAAGCTATGTTTTCATTTCTGGAATAGGAGAAACCTATCAGATCGCTCCCCCTCCGGTCCAACCGCCTGAAGCTGGTTAGACCGGCATGCTACTAGCGGTTTGACCGCTGAAGCCTGAAATTATCTGAATTTTGGTATTTTGGTTTTCTAACCTTGGTGTTAGTTTTTTTATCCTGATCTTCGTAGCTATGTCCTTATTAGAGTGAAGGATCAACGGATATTTAGAAAAAAAAATTGAAGGCATATTCACCTCCCTATTGCCATGCCAGTTAATTACTTAGAAATTATGTTCTAGTATGGAGTCTTCGCAAGCATATTTATTATGTTTGTTCCTTCTGCAGAAAGGTAAATAAGATCACAAAAAGAATCTCTAATGCCCCTGCCTCTTCGCGGTCTCACAAGGTCAGGATTTAGTTTGGACAAAAATTCCTCCTCGTCCAAGCAAGCTAGCTAAGCTAGTTCCTAATCACTTTCTATGATCCCTAATCAACGCCCTGATTTTTTTTTCGCAGCTTTCTTCTTATTTTGCCTTTACTGGTATACATGTGCGATAATCACATCAAGGCACGCATGCATGTCTGAGAACGATAGGTAACTGCAAAATTGTCCTCCAAAACACTAGAAAATAGCCTGATACTCTGGGCACAACTATAAAAAGCTAGTAGAATCACGTATGCTTTATATCATCACTCTCGCAGCTATATTTTCAATTATATATATCTCGGCATAGCATATCTTTAGAGTTAGAGTGACTAGTGGCGGAACCAGAAACTGATCAGTTACGTACAATGTAGGTAAAGTGGCCAATTGTTCAATTTTGTTTTATTTATTTAAAGAAGAAGTAAAAATGAAGATAGCTCCAAGTGGTGAAATACTAAGAATCCTTGAATTCAGTGTGCTCCTGGCTTTAGCCAAAGGGTATTCCTTGTGTGCCCTATGAGATCATCCCAAGTGTAAAAAAACTTTGGAAGAAACTCCATTGCAATCTTCAGCCACCACAGTGAGAATATGGCCCTCTTCTTTACGGTTTCTAAAAGCGACTTTTGATATTTACCATAATACTTAACTTTCAAATAAAGTATTTTCTCAAGACGGGGTCTACAAGTTAATTGTAATACATGTTAAAAGCCTAACATCTGTATCAACCAAAATCGCAAGCGAGTATCTCTCTCCGTAATCTCTGTTGCAAACAGCTAAAATTCAAAAATTTCAGCCAAAAACCATAAACTACAGCCATATCATCGGTCTGGACGACATGTTGACGAATCGGACGGTCCAGATCACCCTTGGACGGCACGTTAACGCATTGTATTTTACGAAAAATTCAACGCCGATTTCTTTTCGTTTCGGGAGTAGGGAGTAGGCTAACAAAATGAGGCATATATATCTCTCTCTTTGATGCAAGTGAAAGAATCAGAAAGGCTGGCCGTCACAAAGGAGCAGCCTTGCTGATGGAACCTGGCTAGTGGGCAGCTAGGCGCCAACATGCACGCGCACATAGTTTTCAAGCAGATCAATTTGGAATTCTCTTAATGCCAGTGACAAGAAAGGCTAATGTTAGTAGCATAATGACCTATTAAGAACAGAGTTTGAGCTCGACGCCTCTCCACTTTGTATCGTGTGAAACTGTTAACCTATCTGTCGTTACATATCGTTGGCAGCCAAGGATTAATTCTATCTGATATGATGAAAATACCAGCGCTTGGATGCACATTCTTTTCTGCCATTGTTTGTGAAGAAGAAGCTGCATAGAAATTCCATGGAAATGAATGCAAACGGCATTGAATATTTGATTATATCAGATGCGCCGGTTGAAGCATGACATCGTTAATTTGGTTGCATCTGCGCCGCCATCGTTATAGGTTAAAATTCAAAAAAGAAAAAAAAACTAACGGTGGGTGTTTGAGAAAAGGTTATTTGCACGACATAGCATCTCGCTCTTTTCTGTCTTGGAAGCTCAAGAATTTTTTTTTAAAAAAATTGTTTGACAATGTTTTTGCAGATGGGTCTAAATTAAGTAGTAGGTTTAGTGCATATGTGGGGGTGCCCTAGCTACTACTTCGTTGCCCCTTGTGATGACTTAACTTTCCTGGTAGGCACTCTTGGGCAAGTACAAACACAACGATGCATTTCAATTTAAACAAGTTACCAGCTTGGAATTAGATATATGATGATTTTGCCAACTGCATGCTTGTACTAACTACCCTATTACCTTAAGGCTAGATCAGGTCTTTGAAGCCTTTGAATCCTTGTATAGATGCCAAATATCAAAAACACTAATGATCACCGGTGGCCTTAGCTAAGCTATTACAGAATTTTTTTTTGTTTTTTTTGACCCCTTAGCGCCATCTTTTTGCAATTCTGGCTCCCTGCCAATTTCTTCTTTTTTTTTTTTTGCAGATATAGCCTCCTTCTAGAACATGAAAGAAACGATGTGTGACTCCTACCGCGCCTCCAGAGCGCGGCATGTCCTGGACCCTGCGGTAGCACCGGCGAGCATGGAAGCACACGACCGGGCGCAGTAGGTGGCCGGGCCCACCGATTTGCCGCGCCACCGACCTACGGAAGCCTCCTACTCCCTGCCATGCTTCGTTTAGTGTTTGGGAAAAAAACCGCACGCATTCCGCACTAAGTAAAAAAAATTTCATCCTCTTTAATGAAAAATGCAAAATAAAAAGTGAAGTAAGGATACCCATAGGTATTTGATGTCTTGTCGCCCCCTCCCCAAAAACGGAAAATTTGTATCAAAAAAAGGAAAGATGAATTCCTCCCTTCATTGAACCTACGGGGCTTGAACCCAGATTGCAAATGCACACGAAGATAGCAAAGTAATAAAATCTTCTGACCAAAACTAATTTGCAATGCACGGAATCTAAAATATATTAGAGTCCAAGAACTGAAACATATTACACGTTGTTGCATAGCATTGTGGTTCGGCTACTTTCTTTTCTCAACCTCGCTACTACCATGGTACACAACGACATAAGCATCTGGACCATATAAGAATACATGTCTTTAGGAGAAAGAAAAAATATAGCGGGTAGGATGGAGGCTACTATAGAATGGCACGATCTAATGGATGGACCGGGGCTATTTACCCTTCCTTACGAGGTCAACGTTATAGTCCTCGCCGGCCGCTTTGGCCTTGGCCGCCATTTCACGCTTTCTCTCGCGCTCATCGTGAGCCTCATGTTCCCTGCGCCTACACGCCTCCAGAATGAGCTTGCATCTCCTGCCGCATACGCTTGTTGTGCTATTCGTTGCACCGCCGTTTCTTCCTCCTCTCGCGGTACGTCTCAGCATTCCACTCCTCACAGTCAAGATACCATTGGTCGTATGGGTGGATCTCATTCACCATACAAACTTACTGGTGTTTTCATCCACTTCTATTTTTTCGTGGCATCTTCACAAGATTTTTACATACTGGTATTTTTAAGTAGACACACGTAAACAATGTTATGCATGTAATTACCATGACTAATTAAGAAATAACCACACTAACAACACTTACTCTTCTAAGAGAACAGCTAAGGACATGGACCGACTACACAAGGCTAACGACTACTTTTCTTACATACATTACATTGTAATTATTTTATAACACGCTGATTCTAACTATTTTATTTTGCATGCAAATTCATTTAGCTAACTACTACATTATAATGCGATAATTATTTCATACATGTAATTACCGAGACTAATAAGTAATTAAACGAGACTAACAACACTATATCTTGTAAGTAAACTAAGGGCACCGACTAAGTACACAAGGCTAACTACTATTATTCTGTTCTAACAATATACCATTTAGCTAATTACATGCTAATCACATTGTTAAAACTGTAGTCACATGTGGATGAAAATTACCTTTGCTTGATGCTCACAATCAGTCTACAACTTTCATACCTGCACAAATTCCAAACCAAAACAATGCAAACTTGACGGCCTCCCTTCTCTCCATATCTTGGTTTCTCGGAGTGCCTCTTGTGGGATGAAAGGCATGGAATGGCAACATCAACCTGGCTGGGACCATTTTATTATGCACAAAGCTACATGCAAGGCGACGCACGGGGGTTAGGAATGTGTGAGGCGACACGTGGCGTGCGCCCAGGGAACCGCACTCAGATGGCGTGAGCGCACAGGGGCCATCGACACGTGGTGGCATGGGTGATAGCGGGTACATGGCCTGAGGTGAGCACGCGGATAGGGCTGTAAAAAAAGCTCGAAACTCGTGAGCTACTCGAGTTCGGCTTGTTCTAGACTCGATTCGAGCTCGGTTCGAACTTTAAACGAGCCGAACTCGAGCTTGATCTCGAACTCGCGAGCTTCACCGAGCCGAGCTCGAATAGTTCGCGAGCCCCGATTCGAGCTTAAATAGTAATACACATTAATTCTTACCGAGCTTACTCGAGCCGAACTCGAGCTCGAGCTTTTCTTATTGTTGAAAATTAGTGTATATTTAAATTATTTTAACCGTTATCGAGCTTACTAGAGCCAAACTCGAACTTAAAATTTTCATATTATTGAAAAATAATGCATAATAAATTATTTTAATTGTTAACGAGCTTCAACGAGCCGGCCGAGCCGAGCCCGAGCCCATATCCAAGCTCGGACCCCAACTCGAGCTGGCTCGAGCTTCTACCGAGCTCGAACTTGGCTTGTTTACAGCTCTACACGCGGAGCCGCACTTAGGGGCACGGGAGCAAGGGGGCCAGCAGGGTGCGAGGCGATGTGTGGTGGCGCGGGTGACAGTGGGTACGTGGCCTGAGGCGGACGTATGGTGGCGTGGGCGACAGCGGGCACGTGGCCCAAGGCAAGCGCCCAGAGTGGTGCTTGGGTGGCCGGAGCCCGGAAGAATGGGGGCTAGCAGGGCGCGAGGCGACGTGTGCTGGTGCAGGCGATAGCGGGCGCATCGGCCAAGGTAGGCCCACGCGTGTGCAAGCCGTGTTTCGTAGTGGGGTCGCGTGGAAGCTTGCCCCTTACCTGCCACAGTTCGGTGGCGTGGTAGGGCAGTGGGCCCCACCACCCACCGCGCTCGCTGGTTCAACCACAGTCAGGCCAACGTGCCACAGTCCTGGGCCACGGTAGGAACCACGTGTCATCGGCCCATTCTTCCTCGCTTGGAAGGGGCTACATTCCCAAAAAAGAAAAAGGCAATGAAGCCAGATTTGCAAAAAAGAATGCAAAGGGGGCCAAAAAAAAAGATTCGCTATTACATGTGCATAAACAAAACCAAAAGGAGGAGACAAATCCTAGTGTCACCCTCAATAGAAAACAAAAAGGATCAATATAGGTAAGGGAATTCCTTTTGACAATTGCTTTGAACCAAGATTAGGGGGCCACAGGGCTCATGCTTAGAGGTTTGCAAGAGTGGCAGGCATCCTAATTAAGAATAACTTATAATGGAGAACCATGGCTTTGCAGTTTGTATTCCATGTCCTTGGATGATCTATATACATGCATTTGTTTTCATTCTCCACTTTGGTCACGTGTGGTCCTCAAGTATGGAGACTATTAATTAAAACTAACACTATGTCCTCCTCACCTCAGCAATTCCTATACCTAGTATACTAAACAATAAGTATAAATGTTCATGCATTCAGCCCTGCCCTAAGAAAAGAATAGCTAACATACTTGATGTGGACAGTCATCATGCTTAATTCGTCCAAAGGTTCTTCTTGGATTTTTTTTTCCAGGGTAGTTTAGACTTTAGCAAGTTTAGAAGAACCATAGCAGTCATGTGGTTAGTATCACCACTGCAAAAATAATTTTAGAAAACACAACAACTACCATGATTACAACTACAAAACATAATAATTAAGACATATGCAAGATGGCTTATATATACTTTAGCTTGTTAAGGCAGGTTACTAGTGACTAGGGGCCAAAATTGACGTCAGCTATTTTTCTTGCATGCATACTGATTTTTTTTTAAAAAAAAGAGCAAAAAACTTTTGGGCAACAACTCAAACAAAAAACTAATAAAATGAATGGATAAGAAGTGGAGCCACTCATGATTGGCTCACTGTTGCATGAAAAGGAAAATATGCAATATCATCACCACTCTTAAACAAAAAAGCAAAAGAAAGAGGAAAAACAATACCCAAGTGGTTGTGAACTTATCATATGTACAAAATGTTGTAGCAAATGATAATACCATGGACCGGTTTTGGTTTCTAGGTGCTAATTACTTTGCAATGTCTAATCTTATAAATATTTGCACTACCTAATTACTAATATTATATATATATGTGTGTGTGTGTGTGTCTATATAGTATAAATAACAGGGGCACCTAGGTGTCTGGGCACCAAGTCTCCCTACCTTTGGATTGCTTTTAGATGCGTGCTAGTGTGATTGAGACTTTCCATCCATGATTAAGACTTTCCTTCCATGATTTTATATATATATATATATATATATATATATATATATATATATATATATATATATATATATATATATATATATATATATATATATATATATATATATATATATATATATATATATATATATATATATATAAAAGCACTAGGGCACAATAAATAGAGGTTCAATGGCTTATAACCACTAGAAGCAATTTTTGTGTGGTTCATTTTATATAATTGAGTTTGAATGGTGCACGATGAACTGAAACCATTCCCCAGAAAGAAAGCTTTGCAAGTTCTAATGTTGATTTTACCTTTAATGGCTATGTCATTCTCATTACTCAATGGCCTGCTTGCTATTTGGCGGTTCCTTCCATCTTTTCCTCTTTTTTCTTTTTTACACCATGTTAATAGTTTGACCTTGTGTTTGTGCATAACAGTTTGACCTTCTTCATCACAAAAAAGTTTGACTTTCTTAAAAGTATGCTTGTTATTGGGAAATAAGAAAACTCTAGAGCACATTATACAATGGAATTATTTTTAGTGATCATTCTCATTTATCAGTGATGTCCAAGCAGTTGGTCATGGAAAATGTTCACCTAAGATTTTTTTTTAAAAAAAAAGGAAAGCAAAAAAGGGTGGTTACTGATTCATTCCCCGTGGGTGGACTGGGCTTTTAGTGATTCGTTCTTCTTTTTTTCCTAAAATGGTTAACAAGAAAGTACTATGATTTAGACTAACAGACATTATACACTAGTGGAACTAAATGTAAACAGAAAATATGGTACTAAAGGCATGTACAATGGTACATGTCAGCTGTCTATAAATGTATGTCACATAGAATTTTGGGTGATGTAGAGGAGAGAGAAAGATGTTGTCTACTATTTAATAGACGGTTTTTTGCTATTTATACCATTATATAGACAACTATATAGATAATACATTAATTGTTATAGACAACACATTATACATGTTGTTTTTAGTCCTATCTATAGATGGCATGAAGATGTATTACAGATTACCGCTGTCTGTACCATTGCATATGCTCTAAAGGGTGGGGTATTACAGTTAACCGTTTCTAATAGTGGGTCAACAGAATGTATGAAGGGCACCAAATATTTCATTTATATCACGATATTCCATTCCTGTTCTTTGATCGTGGGTGAGGCATTGCTAAATTGGTCACATAAGTTTAATTTTGCATATTTTATTTTATCGATCCATAAAGAAAATGAGGCATCTGAGTGTAATTTTGTTAGCCAAATTGGTCAGATTAAAGGTTTCATTTACCTGTGCTGTGATACTGGATTACTGGTGTAATGTACTATCGCCAGCTTTGTCATGTACTCATGTTAGTATTAGGATGTTGACCTTGTGAACTACTGATTGTTACGTCTTTCAGAGACCTCTAGTGGCTAGTACGAAGAGTTTGACAATGCTCAAGAAAATACTAACATATTGGAAAATCATGCTTATCCGTAAGCATACATACATGCAAAGAGTGTGGGGTTGACTTTGAGCTACAGGATGAATGCAGCAAGAACAGCCTCCTGACCTTGACATGCAAGCACTCTCCTAACTAATCTCAATCATGCAGGAGAATGTTTCCATTACCAAGAGAAGCAAAGTTGGAAAATGTTGTCGATGAAACAATCGATACTAATGCAGATGTCAACTTCTTCTATCCACAGACAAATACAGCGCAGAGCCACAGGCTGCAAAATGGAGTGCCACTATACACGCCAAATGCTGGCCCGGTTGTTTAATTATTTTTTTTGAAGGATTAGTCCGGTAATTATATTTTTTAACTTGAAGTCCGGTAATTAATATTGTAAATACAGTGTAACATGTCATTGTGATTGGCAGTACTATCCCAATTTTCGAAGTACGTTGAGGGCCTGATTCGCAACTAGATTGTTGTGGTCTAGTATCACGTAGCCCTCGCATTGTCGTTTCATTTGAGAAAGTGCATACAATTTCAGGGCATATACAAAAATCCTCAAATCAAGAACACGGAGGACAAGAGCATGGCCTTGGACTATTGCAAGTGCGCAGAAAGTGAGATTCTTGATAGCACAGCTCAATGGAGACTGGGAAAGTTCAGATTACGATAGACAAGCAAATATTCACCTGATCACAAGAACTTATTTCTGGTCATGGAAATATCACCAACATCTCCTTATAATGAACAAATCTAATGCTAATGGCTATTTCAGTAATAGGGTGCTAATGATGACGTGTACGTTCGATCTAGATTGTATGACTCGGATGAAGGTGGGTAGGAACCTATCGCACTCGATGGGTTTTGTGAAAAGTGAAAGGAATTTTCTATAAAGCGTTTAAGTGGGATGGGTTCCCACCTACCTTCATCCGAGTCATACAATCTAAATCGAACGGTTCGCGTCACCATTAACATCTTAACACTGAAATAGCCATTAGCACTAGATATGCTCCCCTCTTTATATTATAGTACAACAAGGGCCTATTACATCACCCAAATTAACATCAAAGTCAATACTTTTACCGCATATTACACATTCAAAAGCAGAGCAAAAGGGTGAAAAAAAGCAGAGCAAAAGAAGGGTGAAAAAAAAACTCAAAAACTCGTAAGTTGCACGCTCTTGCACTCGATCGATCACGTCATCTCAAAATACCAAGAAAAGAGGAGAGAAAATAATTGTCACCCCGAAACAGAGTCAACTAGTATCTGCACAAGCTTGCTCTGCCGGCCATCGAGAGCTTGACCGCAGCAGAGCATGCTGCCATCCATGGTGTTCGCGCAGCTGAGCATACTAGATACTGCCTCGTTGAGTTGATGAGCTCTTGAGTCGATCACCAACGGCGATTGGGACGTGACAGTGGGATATAAATGATCACGTGCGCACGAAGCGTTCGGGCACGTTGTGTGTATGTACGTACGTTGGCTGGGTTGTGTGTACCGCGGCCGACACGGCGGCGGTCGTGGAGGAGAAGATCGAGGCTTTGCCTGCCGTGGCGGCCGCAGAGGCGAAGACGGAGGCTTTACCGGCGGTGACCATGCTGCTGCTGCATTCTTGGTTATCCAGAAGGAACGACCAAACGGCGTCGATGCAGGGCGCGGCGACGAGCCGCTGCCACGCCTCGTCAGCGGCGGGGCGGCGCTTCTGGAACACCTCCGTCGCGTCGACGCGGCGGACGGGCCACATGCGCGCCAGCCTCTGGATCTTGCCTCGCTGCCGGAACGCGAGCCGGGTCGTATTCGCCTTGATCTCGTCGACGGCCGCGGCGAACATGCGCGCCCGGTTGTCCTCGTCGGCGTCGTCGACTCCGCGCGACCGGAGGTACGCGTCGAGCTCCGAAACCCCGATGGCGCGCCAAATGCCCCTGGAGTAGTCGGTGCGGCGGGGATCAAATGCCGCGGCCACCTCCTCGACGAGCCCGCGGCGGCACATGTCGTCGACGCGGCGGGCGACGAAGTCGTGCAGCACGGGGAGCTGCACGTCGACCCAGAGGAAGCAGCACTCGTAGCGCTCGCGGAACGCGCCGCGATCGCCCTCGACGAGCTCCTCGACGTACGAGTTGGACCCACCTGCGATGATTGGGACGCGCCCACGCGCGGCGGCCGCGGCCGCGGCGCGTGCGGCCTCGCGGCGGAAGTCCGCGGCCGTGAACTCGGCGTCCGGGTGCGCCACGCCGAGCAGATGGTGCGGGATGCCCGCGCACTCGTCGGGGGTCACCTTGTTCGTCGCCACGTCCAGGCCGGCGTACACCTGCATCTTGTCGGAGTTGATCACCTCCCCGCCGAACCGCAGCGCGAGGTCGATCGCGAGGCGCGACTTCCCCGTCCCCGTCGGGCCCATGACCACCACGGCCTTATGCTTCAGGCCGGCACGCCTTGCCACAAGCGTCGGCGGCGCCAACACCGGCACCGCCGCGTCGACGTGGTCCGCGAGCGTCATCACCGCCTGCAGCGGCAGCGGCTGCGTCAGCCTCGGGAAGAACGGAGCCGCGAGCGCCATAGACAGTGGCATAATGCTTGCTCGCTATACAAGCGGTGCTAGTGCTACTGTTGTAATGGTATTACGTGCGATGCAATGCTCGCTTGTGTTGTGTTGTTGAAATGTTGCTTGGCTTGGGTGCGGAGGAAAGAGCGGGCGAATTGCTGGTATTTATAGGGGTGGTAAAGAACTCTCGTAAGTGTTTGTGTGGGGGATACCAACGAAATGGACGGGGTAAATTCACGAGTAGTTTAGGTCAGATACGGTTGTGGTGGATGCGGCGACTAGCAGAGCTGGCCAAATGGGTCTACCGAGCACGGCATGACATAGATCCAGATAAGGCACGATCTAATTAGGTTAGGTGCATGCTTAGCCCGAATAAGTTACTACGGATACACTTAGTCTAATAGGTCACCGATGGTTCGTTGAGTACGGTAGCTGGCCCGGCACTATCCCGGTGTTGCTCCGCCCGTAGCTGCCACACTACCATTGTCGCCCGCACGAGAGGAGAAGGCTAAAGACGGTGGTCGGCGGGGAGGGAGGCTAATGAGAGGGGAGCCAAAGAGAGGAGGCGATGGCCGGCGTGGGCAAGGAGGAGGAGGCAATGGCGACAAGGGAGGAAGGAGATTAGGCTAGTGAGGGTGAGACTGTGAGGGAGGAGGTGGCGAGGGCAGCCGTTCTAGCAGCCAAGGGCTTATGGAAATATGGTTCGTCCAATGTTCCCCTAGGCGGCCGCCTAGCCTGCCTAGGCGGTGCCTAGGCGCCAGCCTCCCACCTTGGCCTCCTAGCCGATTTTGCCCGCCTAGCCCGATTAGGTGCTAGGCGCTGGTTTGCTGCCAAACTAGCGCCTAGGGGAACATCGGGTTCGTCAGATGACGATGAAGAGTGATTTCTTTGGCAGTTTTACCATGTTGTATACACACTTTTACTGTCATTTATGTAAAACAAATTATTTTTCATAATATACAGAAAGAAACTCACACATCTAATCCGACGAGCTACATGACCTAAGGTTCTTCAGAGCATGTAGAATAATAGCTCTGTCCTGTATACATTGTCCTTCTCCTGCATACGAAAGAAATACATTATAACATAAAATTACTATATATTACAATAAAAAATAATGCTTACTAACTTCATGGCAAAAAAGGCGCAATCGTTCAGGACCTATTTTGACATGGCGAACACCGGCCTCCTCTAGTTCACAAACCTTGAAAACTACCTTACTGCCGACTGCACAATGATGATCATCGGGGTCAGTGCATTTTTTAATGTAGTCGTTCGAGTCTAACATATTGATGCACATATGCACAATGTTTATGCAGTACACCGACCAGTGGGAGTTATAAAGCAGGGAGAGGAAGACCTGACAATTGAAACATAAGGGATTAATGACCATGCGGCGAGTGCGTTGTTGTACTCTTCATTTTTCAAGAACTCCTCGACATTTAGCACCCTTTGAAAAATATAGTTACAACATGTAGCTGATATTAACTGCATATATACATCTAACAGTTACTGCCAGAGCACAAAGAGTTTACTGTCGGACAAAATACGTACCGAAAGTTCCCAGAATAGAAAAGTCATGTAGCCCACACTCTCCAGCCTTAGCTCCACGTTGTCGTGGCATATACAGTCAATGAAGAAAGACATAAATATGTCTTCAGTCATCTAACCGTCATTGAACGAGGCCGCGATATCACCACTAGTGGCAAAGAGCAAAGCGTCACTGGACTGCAGCAAGACCTCATTGCAGTTGAAAGAAAAAACCCATTGTTATATCATATCACGGCATAGATGATGAAAAGAAACAAACACGCTCATATGGAAGAAAACAAAGGAAAAACATCTAATAATTTTAGGCTCTGCCGTTCAGTATGAACTCTCTAGCCCTGATAGCCATGTCACTCGGCATAAATAGTCGTGTGGCACGACACTTGAATGTGGAGACCAGCTTGCTAGGAACTTTGGTCATCCTCTTCCCCTTCGTGGTTTGTTGGGCAGGCAAAATGACAACTGTATACAAGTAAACTTTTTATTGTTATAACTATGATGGAATTAATGTGCATTATGATATATATCACTACTACACCATCATAATCACCATGCCTGCATCGATGGTGGTGATAGTGGCTGGATCAACTGCAGGCAACACCTTATTGTGTTCGCCTGCTTGCGCGGTTGCGAGCCCCCACAAAAATAAACATACAATTTATTGTAGTAACACTAAAAATTATTGTACTTTTATTGTAATATTGCTATAGAATAAATAAAAAAGAAAATTTTAAAAAAGATTATTCTTTTATGAATCATGTGTAATGTTTTACTATAAAGTAAAGAGGGACCCAATGCAATGTTTTAAAAAAATATTACTATTACACCTATATGAAATTACTGATTGTTATACAAGATTTTACAAATGCACACACTAAAATTTACTGCACATCGGGTGACAAATTAGGGCAACTGGAATATAAAGAAACTACTATAATAATGACTTCCTTTTACTGGACATGAGTGAATTTTTGTTGTGGAATAAATAGAACTAGTAAAACATTTTTCTATCAAGATTACTTAAAATTACTGCATTTGACCCAAAAAATTATGATTTGCGTATAAAAAGTGCCATCTAGCCATGTGAACGTAATGTTACTGCACTCTTGCTTGCAAATTATTGTCAGAAACAATATATTATTACTGCACTCTTGCCTCCATCGTCGTCCCAGCATCTAGAACAATGCCAGCATCCGTCACCTTGGAGGTGTTGTCCTCATGCACCTCTGGAATAGTGGGCATTGGACGAGGGCTAGCGACAACCTACGGCTTAGGGGCTGCCTCAGGGCCGAAGATGTCAGGGTATACACCTAGGACAATGTCAGCTTCAAACGTTGAAATAATGTTATCGATGAAAACCGCGATGTCACTGTCATCTTGCTGGTCTGCGTAATTAAAAAAGATGACATTGGCATCATAAAAATGTTGTCACGTTACGCGGGATATATATTCATATATAAAATTACTACATCTATTATGTGATCTTATTGTGCTGAGGATCAACATCTTCATGTACTTGCTGGGAGGATGTTATATCTCCCACTTTCTCTTCGTCACCTTGAGCGAGAGAAAACAGTGAGCAAAGACCTGATCACATGCACGACCTTAGTATGCATGGTCTCAAGTCTCATATGGCCCTTCTAGAATAGTCTCATGGCCTTCCCCGCCTCGTCGTTGAACTTTTCAAGGGCCTCCATGGCGGCCCTTTGTTTGCCCTTGCTTAGAGATCATATGAACTCGCCAAGAAAGGCATGCATGTTGGGAAACTCCCTAGCAGTGATGCACGGTCTCCGGTATCTTAGCCTACATCATAGCACTGGGCTAGTAGCAAGTGTCCTCTCTGGGCCTCAACTGCACAAAACAAGGAATGTTACAATTACTACATGTGCAAAGCCCATTTACGACATGGGGTTGATATCTTACTACATATGACATAAACAATTACTGAATATTTGTAAAAAATTTACTGCCTATGCAATTAGGTAGACCTTTCGCTGTATGTGACACCCAGTAAAATGGCATTCATATATTTTATTGCATATGACATAAACAATTACTGTATATTTGCAAAACATTTATTGCTTATGAAAATAGATAGAACTTTTTCTACATGTAAAATGTCCTTTTACTACTTGCCATTGCATACTTTACTATCTTTAAATTAACATAGAAACTGATATAGGTTGGTGCACTCAAGTTGAGCTTTCCAAAGGTCTTCTTCCCGTCATGGTCCATCATCTTGTCGGTCGCCATGCACCTCAGGTTGTGAGATAATAAATCTGTGACATACACTGTATCGAGGGTCAAATCAAAAAAACACCATCGATAAACTTCAAGATTAGTGTCACAAAATGTGTATGCTAGGAAAAAACACATGGTTGCTTATGAGTAGGAAGGTGGTGCATCCATAGATGGACTTCATGTCCTTCTCCTTCTTCCAAGAGCATGCGGCCTTCCTCAGGTCATCGATAATGGCCTTGCACCAATTGATGCCACCTAAATTGGTGATGTCCTTCATCAGAAATGTGTCATTCCCGATGATATTGTTGTTGGTCACCAAGAAGATAAGCATGTTGAAGGCGACTAGGAAGAAGAACTAGATGGCAACCCGATTATGAGTATAAATGAACTACACAAGCTATATATACTCAAAGGATATGTTTCAAAGTGAAGATCCTTAATATGTGGAAATGGAACATGGATCGATACTAATGAAACCACAAAATATAAAGTGAACTCCCCCTAAATATGTGCATATAAGAATGTATTGTGAAAGTATGTGCACATATTCAAATCTGACTTATTTGCTAAAGTTCATTCTATAGTTCGACAGCATTGGTCTTCGATCACACGGATCTCAACCACGTCGATGTTGATCACACTGGTCTTCAATTACATAGATCTCGATCACGTTAATTTTGACCGCGCTGGTTCAACCATGCTGGTTTTCGATCACACAAATCTCAACCACATCGGTTCCAACCACGCTGGTTGGACCACATCGATCTTCAACTATGTCGATCTTTGATCACACATGTCACCAACCACGTCGATCTTTGACCACATTGATCTTCGACCAAGTTGGTTCCAACCACTTTGGTCCTCGACCTCGCAGGTCTTTGACCACCAGTGACTAAGCAATATCATAATCAATAAATATATTAGTCTTACAATTGTATTTGCTATTATCACCAAAACCAACTTAATGGAGTTTGAACTTACACTAACTCACTCAAAAATGAGTTAGAGCTCGCTCTCATGGCGACCGAGATAGGGAAGGCGGCGGCGGTGCCAAATTCAACGATAGCGACGATGGACTGTGGTGAGCGGTGGTGCTACAAGCATCTAGGAAGAGAGAGAAATCCATTTTGGCTATTGGCACAGACGAGGCTGGCGGTGACAGAGCTTGACCAGAACAGGGGAATGACGTTGTTGCGCTAAGGTGATGATGATGCCAAATCAGCAACAACTTGAGCATCACTAGAGCTAGGGAGTGCGGTGGTGATGTCAACTTGGCTCGGGATGGTCTGACGAGGGCTGGCAATGGTATCCATGGGCGGCAAAGCAATGGCGCATGGCAGTAGCAAGCTAGAGGTAGTGAGGCTAAGAAAGAAGCTAGGGGTTGGCTTTGTCGTGGTGGGGCGAAGCTATGGACTTAAGTAATTGGACTAGAATGGAGGCGGATGTGAGGAATCAAAGTTAAGCTCACTAGTGGCGTTTGAGAGTCGACTACAGTGGCACGACGTGGCTGGAGTTGAAGAAGGAATGGTGGTGGTGGGTGTGGGCCGGTGTGGAAAGAGGGCGTGGGAGTCGTAGACTCGGCTAAGTAGGCGCCAAAGGCAGTGGCACCACTAATGGCATGAGAGCGCGCTTGGCGCATAGACAACAATGTGGACGGGTGCATAGATTTCACGATACAGCAGCAAAGATGGCAAGCATGTTGGCATCGGGAGAGGCGTTGCCTCTCATTGGCGCGAGCATGCGAGGTGGCGCATTGTGCAATGACGTTCAAAAGGTGTCAAGTTGTTGGCGGTGCGGATCGATGGTGTGGCGGCGTGGCGCAATGTCAATGGCAGCATTAAGGCTTAGTACAGGCGGTCGACAAGGTGGCGCAGACGTTGTGTTGTTTTTGGCGCGGATGCTGGCGACGGGCGAACGAGATAGTATGCGCAAGCACAAACGACATCACAGCAGAGGGAGCAAGGCGATGGCAGAACGGCTTGAGTGAGCCTCCGCACTTGGAAAGTGTATTTCCAAAAAAGGGAAAGCGGTTGGGTTTAGGAAACTTTTCGGATTTGACGAAAACTATAAATTCAAACAAAATTCAAAGAAATTCAATTTTTTATAAAAAAAATTGGGTTGTTTCAGGAGAGAGAAAGCACACGCAATGTAAGTTCGGCCATAGCCATTCCACCTATTTGCACCAACCATCGCACTGAAACTATAAATGATTTATCCACAGCCTTCAGTTCAAACAGCATTGGGAGTGTTGTGCCAATACCATAAAATTGTATAGTTGATACAAAAGTGTGCGAGATGCTGCCAACAGAATCGAGTACTACAGCTGAGATGGAAATAGGCGAGGTTTTGAGGTGCCGTTGTGCGTGCCCAATGCTCGGTGTGAAGTGGCAGTGTGCGACATTCAACATTGGCACCTAGTCACAAGACAGCTCGTGCTGAGCATGACAAGTCTTTGTTTCATTGCCCCTTTGGCAAAGTGAGATGCTTTATATCGACTATGCCTGACTACAGATGCGGGCTTTGGGTCTTTTTGATGATTAGCTAGGGTAGGACCGTAGGAGAGAGTGTAATTCAGTCGTCACAGCCAAAAAATGCTGACCTTTCCAGTGGAGGAAATCGCTGCCTCGAGAGTAAAGTCATTTTCTTCGCGTAGAGAACCCATGAACGAGAGAGAGGTCTCGGCATGCAAGAACCTACTGCTGCCTGTACCAAGAACCTAACTTCTGAAGGCCTGAGCCGTGGCTCAGTGGGAAGAGACAAGGGTGTTCGCCCCTCCGGTCTACATTTGATCCTTGGGATCGACCTAGGTTTCTCATTTCTTAGGTGTATCGTTCTCTAAGCAGTATCCTCTAGAGGGGTATGTACACATGTGCGTTCAGCGGGATAGCGTGTACCCACGCTTCGGAGGTTGTTGAGCCTCCATTTAAATCCTAGCATGTGTAGAGAATGCACACGCGTGTCTGCACATGCGATGTGCATGGGTTATGTGCATCTGCCTTGTAAAAATCAAACGTCTGTGCAACCACAATGTCAATTTCTTTAGGGCATCTTCAATAGTGTCATCTCAGTTATCTCTTAGCTATATTAAATGAATAAAATCATATATGAAGGAGAAAGTAGGTAAGGAAAGATAATGTATTGTCTCTTACGCAAGTGACAACTTGAACTCGCAAACCAACGTAAATAGTGAGAGGATGTGAGGTAGGAAGCTATGTTGAAAATAATATAAAATAGTTAGAGGGATGATTTACTGTTGAAGAGGTTGTCTGTAATGCTGTTTTTACGTGAAGTGAAAGCCTTAGACAAATTTAAGAGACATACTATTGTACATATATGTCCTTACGGATGAGGTAGAAATCAAATAACAATAAGCATGCACTCCATGTAGAAATCGGGGAGTCAGAGCTCAGTAGTGACAAGCCATCGAAATGGTTCAAGGGAAACAAGCTCCAAGTCTTCTGACAATATACAGAGATCGAGTGAGAGAGGTAGAGGTGGTAGTACCACTAAATTTGTTGAGGTTGCAATTAGGACATCTTCAATAGTGCCATCTTAACTATCTATTAGCTATATTAAATGGGTAAAATTCTATGTAAAGGAGAGAGGAGGTAGAGAAATATAATATATTGTCTCTTATGCAAGAGACGATTTAAGTTCACAAACCAACACAAATAACAAGAGATTATGAGGTAGAAATTTATGATGAAAATAGTATAAAATAGTTAGATAAATGATTTACTATTGAAGATGTTTCCTCTAATGTTGTCTTTAAGTGATAGGCAAAATTTTTATGCAAAAACCCGATATATAGCCCCAGAATATACAAAATATACACTAAATATACTAACATATTCCTGATGGCTCATTAGACCTAATAGGCAACAAGTCAAGTCTATTAGCCCAAGTGCCCACGCCATCCTCACTTCCTCAGTCGATCAGCCACCCCCACCAATGATTCCTCAATCAGCCAAATCCTTCAAGATTCTGCCCTAATGTAACAGCTAAGCTCAAGCTTAGACACGCAGCTCTGTTCATGCGTAGCTCATCGCCGCCGCTACCAGTGACCACCAGGCACCAGAGAGGAAAAGGTGAACCAAAGAAATCATCAAGCCAAATCTCGATCTCGTGCTTCATAATTCATAGATATATTGTTCTGATTTTTCTCATCTGTATTACTCCTATTTAACCATGAAACGGCGACAGATCCATGGCGACGTTGGCATCGAAGCTAGCGCAGCTGCAGTCCAAGGTGTGTGAGGTGACGAGGTTGGCGGCCAAGCACTGGCGTGTGTACCACAGGATACTTATTAAGAGGAACAAGCAGTATGTCATTGACCCGCCCACCATTGAGAAATGCTAGGAGCTTTCCAATCAACTCTTCTACACCCGTCTCGTCAGGTCCCCTACACTCCTGACTTATTGTGCCTTGTTTTTTACTGTCCAGTTCTTCTATGCACCTGAGTTATTGATGTCGATTAGCTTCTTAAATCTTGAATGCTGGTAGATCATTTCTTGATATTCATGTGTCAACTAGCTCCGATGGGATGATTTTCATGATAGTCATAGATTGTTGTATATAGATTGGTATGGGGCACCAAAAAGTAAATTGCTCCCTTTTTTACCTTTGGGTTTAAAAGGACAATCTCAAGAATCAAAATCCAAAAGGGAGTTGCTGTTATCAATCTTAACAAGCTAAGAAATAATATAGGTGAATAATACTTAAACGATTGTGTAGTTACCTATATTAAACTTTCATACTATATCATTTGAACTTATCTTAGAATGAATGTGTCTTAAGTTCACACCCCATCTTTAAATCCTGCCTTCATCACTGCCTTAGACAACTTTAAAAGATAAATTATTATATATACTTTCTCTCAACTTGTGTGATAAAAAAAACACACTGATGCCTTTCCATGTCCTCTCGAATTCTCCGAAACCTTGAAACCGATGGCAGAAGAAAATAACGGTGGCATATTTCTGACACTATGACACAGAGAAAGCATATGGAGTTACTATTTCTCACAAACCGCGCTCTGTAGCTTGTTTAGTCATACGGTTGGCTTCAAGCCGCCCCCAGGTGCGCGAAATGTACACAAAGCAACCGATTTCCCTCGGAGAAAAAAAAGGGACAAAATCAAGATGCCTAATGACGCAAACCGGGAGAGAGTAGTGGTGATCGGTTCGGCTGAAAAGCTTATGGCTTATGGCTGAAAACACTGTAGCTGACTGAAAAAAGCATTGTAGCTGACAGAAGCTTATTTAGCATAATTAAATTTAAAAAAATTTAAAAATATAAAAAATATGTTATCCCATTACGTATAATACAAACAAATACGGGAAAAAAGAACCGGCAAAAAAGCTTAACAAAAAGCTAAAAGTTCAGAAAAAGACGAAACTTATGAATAGTGAAAAATAAGCCAGAAACCAGAAGCTGAAGCCGAGTTGATCAGGCATAGGCAGTGGGTTCTAGATTTTTTTTTTACACTGTAGAAAAAATATAAAATTAAGAAATTAAAAGTTGAAATTGTTTGGAACGACGCCTTTATGTATTGTACACTGTAGGACAGTCTATTTTTCATCAGGTCTAAAGTTAAAGTACAGCGGCGCCGCCCTCTGCCCAACTGACAACCCCCAAAGAACACCGCAGAAGAAAAGGGTAGCAGCGGGCGGCGTAAAAGACCAGTACAAAAGAAAATTATAACCCTGTAAGACCCTAGCCTTATGCACGTTAGGTTGGATATGGACACACGGAACTAGGATCCGCGTACACAGACCTAGGATCTGAGTATTAAGGATTCTTGTCCATACAAAGAACCTGACTCGTACGAAATCAGCGCGGTTCGTAAATATGGATCTGTTTGGCAACACTACGGATTATAGATTTTGGCTGTTTACAGTACAGATTATAAAGAGAGATACTCATTTACGATTTTAGCTGGTGCAGATGTTAAGTTTTTAACTTGTAGATCTCGTCTTGAAAAAATACTATGTTTAGCAAAAAAAATAAAAAATCGTCAATTTCGAAGGAAAAGAACAGACTCTGTATAGGCAAAAAAATAAAAAAAACTAGACGGCGTACCAAAAGAGGACGACGACTTGACGATGTTTGGAAAACCCACACACTTTATAGGGAGCTGCAGCAGACGATCCGGCTCCGGCTCCGGCTCCGGCTCCTCAGGCGAGTGGCGCAGCTGTTGCCGTAGCCCGTCGCTCTCGACAGCCCATGATCGATCAGGGCCAGCCATCAGCGCGGGTGCGCGGGTGCGGCTCACTCAGGCCAGTGACGGGACTTGACGCGGCAACATCAGCATGATCAGGGCCATGTGCGCGGCTGCCCCTTTTCGTGCGGTGTATCCGCCGACGCGACGGGCGGCGACAACGGTCGCGTCGTCGTCCGCGAGCTTTCTTTTCCAGCCGGGAATCGCGACCTCTCCGCCCGTCGATTCGATCGATCGGCACGGGGAGCTTGTGCTGTTGCAGCTAGCCTCGCATGGATGCAATGCCCGGTCCGGGAATACGGACTGATGGACTAGTGGAGTGGCACCAAATGCTACCGTCCTCAAGCTCGCTCGACGATTCAGTGATCGGCACGAACGTACGGCGGCCGTGTTCGGATTTGAGAGCTCCAGTGGATATGTCATGTCCGGCGAGTCGCATCGCATCATCATCGTGGAGGCTTGCCCGCCGGGACGACGTGACCATTCTTGGATCAGCGCGTAGCGCGGGCGTAGCGGTCCGTGCCCGGAGCAATCATTAGCGGGGGTGCTCCAGTACCGGTTACCAATCGCAGCGCGACAGAAGCCAGAAGGAGCCGATGACGCGCCACGTGACGGGATCCCGAGAGCTTCGAGGTACATGCTTTTCGGATCTGATCATTTTTAAGTCGGGTCAGATCACTACTAATTGTTCTGACACTGAAGAGTCCGATCAAAATAAGTGAATAGATCCGAGGTTATGGTTGGTGTCCGTGATGGACCCTATGTCGACTGAAACCATCACGGTTATTTGAGACGTTTTTTTACTACAATTCTATGCTGTTATCTTCTGAAACTCTTCGAATAGAATACTGTTCTCATCTTTGAAAATGATATTGTTCTAGTTTTCGATGTCTCTGTTTTGATGCCGACTAAGACTCTGTTCCTTCTCCGTTAATAACACACATATATATATTATATATATAGGGGGTGTTTGGGACTGCTCCGCTCCCGATTTTGCAGCTCCGCTCCAGCTTTACGTTGCCAAACACTTCCAACTCCAAGAACTCCACTCCAAGAAAAAGGTGGAGTTGGGGGCCAACTCCATATTTTTTTGGAGCACCTCAAAGGGTACTCCAGTTTTTGGAGTTTTGTACTCCCACATGGAGTTGAGGGGTAATTACCCACCTTGCCACTCATTAACCTAACCGCGACGGCTTCCTTCTCCGCTCCTGTTCCTTCTCCGCCCACCGCTCCTGTTCCTGTTCCCCTCTCCGCCCGCCGCTCCGCTTCCCTTCTCCGCCCGCCGCTCCGCTTCCTTCTCCGCCCGCCGCTCCTCTTCCCGTACCGCCGCCTCCTTTCTGCGACACCAGGGCCAGGCCGCCGGCGCCGTGATGGATGGATCGGATGCCCCAGACGGCCATATTCCAGATGACGTCGTGTTTGGGCAGCACATCTTCCCCAACTCCGGGCGTCCTACCTCGACACCGACGCCCAGAGTCAGCCTCTCTCGTCCCCCTCAAGCTGTGCCGCCGCCGGCCTCCTATGGCGCGGCGCCAGGGCAGCCGGCCTCCTACGGCGCGGCGCCAGGGCCATGGAGAGGCTTACCTGGTCATGGCTTGGCCGGCCAGTGGCCAGGCACCGGCCCGGCGGCAGTGGCCACGGGTGGCCAAGGCACTGGCGGCCAGGGCACCGGCAGCCAAGCCACTGGCGGCCAGGGCGCTGCTGCCGGTCGGCCAAGTGCTACAGTGGCCACTGGAAGGAAGCGGGCACCACCAGCAAAGAAGAAGGACGAGCAGGTATTGATTGCTTGTGTTGATTGTTATTTGTTGATTGCACACTTGTGACTGTTGATTGTTGATTGTACAATCCTTGCATATATTCAGAAAATAGAATTAAAAGAGGCATATGAATCTGCAATGGAAAGAGCCTCACTTGAACATGAAGTTGGACCACATTAGGTTACACTAGTAGTGTATGCTACCATGTGCTCTTGCTGAGGGCTGCAAAAGAAGTGATTGGAGAATTCTGAATCCAAGCACACAGGATTCCCCACAAGTCTGCCAATAGGTGAAAAAGGCAATGCTAGTGAATAAAGGCAATGCCATAATGTTTTGTTGTAGCTTTGTGTTATATTGGCTGCAACTATACGATTGTTTAGTAGATTCACACTCTGCAATTGTTGGCTGATGTTGCCAGTCATCTCAAATGTCCCATTCAATGCGTTATTGCTTAGTATACTGTCTGATCAGTGGCAAAAATTGGTAAACATGAGAAACTTGTATGCTCACTATAATTCATTTCTGTTATATTGTCACACTAGATTGTCTTCAATGCTTGAACATATTATTGTAATATATGGTCAGGGTGATCAAATGGAATGGACTGATTCAAATGTGACAATAGCTTGTGAGTTGATGGCTGAACAAGTTAGGAAGGGGAATCGTCCAAACACGCATTTGAACTGTGTAGGTTATACCGAGGTATCCGATAGGTTTTTTCAGCTTACCGGAATCAAGTTGTCAAAGACACAAATAAAGAACAAGTGGGATAAGTTAAAGAATGATTTCACTACTTGGCAAAAATTGAAGAGGAGGCAAACAGGCACAGGTTGGAACCATGCTCGGGGGACAATTTCAATGGAGATGGAGTGGTGGAAGAAGACCAAAGCTGTGAGTGCTATATAATTTTTGCAATCCGTCACATCTCTATTTTTGCAATGGTTGATGTACTGATGTATGTGGTATATATCTGTGCAGGAAATTCCAGGGAGTGGAAAGTTTAGGAAAAAGGCTCTCCAAAATGAGGATTTGCTTAGTGATATGTTTAGAGACATCACAAATGAGGAAGCGGATCATTGGAATCCTATGAGTGACAATCCAATTATTCCTGATTCACAAGAACCACCTTTTGATGTGGACAATGAAAACGGAGGTGGAGGGGACGACTTCCGTAGTGAACCTATTGATGCACACAATGTTGGAGAGGAGGACGACGTCCAGGAGGTCGCACCTACAGCAAAAAGGCCTCGTGTTGCTGTTGACCTGAAAAAAAAGGCTAAGTCAAGCATTGCACTTGTTATTCAAGAAGCAATCACAAAGATGTCTGATAATGTTGCTACTTTTATATCCAAGAAGCAAGAGGGGGTATCGGTCAAGGAAGTCATGGAGCTTGTTATAGATTGTGGTGCGGAGTATGGTTCCGATGAGCATGACATAGCGACTCAGTTGTTTGTGAAGAAGGATGCCAGGGAGATGTTCATGACCCTTCCTACTAGAGAGATTAGGTTCAATTGGCTTAGGAAAAGGCACAACGATAAGTACGGAAACTAGGATTATTTCATTTGGCTCTATGTTCGCCCTTTGGATTGTTTATTTCGCTCTATGTTAGCCATTTGGAATATTTATTTTGCTATCTATATGACATTTTCTATATCTGTGTGCTACATGTATGTTCAATTGGAATTTTTTTTCTTCATGTATGATGATTTGGAATGTGTATGCACAACTGTATGTTCAGTTGTAAATATTTTTTGTCATTATGCAAACTGATTTTTTCTACATCTATGCAGATATATGAAAGTGACAGTGATAGTGATGACTCTGACATTGAGAGCATTGCATTTCTCAATTTTGTCATGTGTGGTGCTAAAATTGCTCAAACATATCTGGATTCATACATTAACAAAAATCCACCTAGGACATCAAACCTTAGTGGTATGGACTGGTTGATAGAGACACTGAACACACCTGGTGAGTGCCATTCACAGCTTCGAATGAGCACGGAAATGTTCTACGACCTTCATGATTTATTGGTTGGAAGATACGGTCTCAAACCATCCCTACATATGAACACTTATGAGATGTTGGGAATATTCTTGTTTATATGTTCTGGAAATGAGTCTAATAGAAGAGGACAAAACCGATTCAAACACTCTGGTGAAATCATAAGTAGGAAATTTGATGAGGTCCTCAATTCCTTGATGGTTATGGCTAAAGATTTTATTAGACCAAAGAACCCCAACTTCCCAACTGTTCATGAGAGGATCAGATATGACCGTAGAGCATATCCATACTTCAAAGATTGCATTGGTGCTCTTGATGGCACACATATTCGAGTTGCTTTGTCAGCTGAAGAGCAAGTGAGATATATTGGGAAATCTGGGATACCTACTCAAAATGTTCTAGCAGTTTGTGACTTTGACATGAGGTTCACTTATGTGTCGACGGGGCAACCAAGATCTATGCATGATACTAGTGTATTGTACAATGCGATAAGAGTGGACGAAAAATTCTTTCCACATCCTCCCAAAGGTAATATTGATATGAATATATTGTTTGTTGAAATATTCACTTGAGATGCTTACAATTGCAAACTAATATTATCTCTTGAATTTATAGGCAAATATTATGTTGTCGATGCGGGATATCCTAATCGTCCTGGCTAACTTTGTCCTTATAAGGGTGAGAGGTATCATATGCCCGAGTGGCATAGAGGAACGGAACCGAATACTCCTAAGGAAAGGTTCAATCGCATTCACTCTTCTATCCGTAATGTTATTGAGAGATCATTTGGAGTTCTCAAAATGAAGTGGCAAATTCTCTACAAGATGCCTCCGTACCCGATGTTCAAGCAAAAAATGATTGTTGTGGCTACTATGGTACTTCATAACTTCATTCGTGAGCATGATGGTCACGACTTGGACTTTGCTCGGTTCGATCGCGATCCAAATTTTGTCCCAACAATCCCGGAAAGGTATAACAAATATGTAGCCCCATCAAATGGGTCTACTACAGAACCCAACGCTCCTACTATGGATGCATTCCGTGATGAGTTGGCCACCGCTCTTTCTCTTGCTTGGAGCTAGAATTATTGGAACACTTCGATTCGTAGTTGTTTTGGTTATCTATGGACAATTATTTGTATTCGAATGATGGCCTTTGTTTAATTTTCTATCATTCACGTTGCAATTTATGGGACAAAAGGATGGAATTATTTAACCAAAATATTTGTTTTTTCTCTCGAAAAAATTAAGTGCAATTTCTTATATTTTACATCAGATTTCATTTCGCAATAAAAATATTCACTTATATATGCTCCGCAGACATCAAAACATACAACAAACGTCAATCAGGGGCATAATAGACCATTTGTAGGGAAACAACTCATTCCTGAAGCTGGAGCTAGACTGTGTGCCAAACAGTACCACCTGCTCCACAAACTCCACAGTGGAGCTGCTCCATGGTGGAGTTGGTGGAGCGGAGCAGTCCCAAACACCCCCATAGTCATACGCTGAAGATACGTTGAAGTTTTCCGTGTTTGTAATCTCTCCTTGTATAGTGATATTCTGCCTTCATGCGTCTGTAGTTTTTTTTTGGCAAGAGTTTTTCATGTTAAATCATTGTCGCTCGTTCTTTTGATCTTCTATTTCTGACGTACATTTTATAACAAATGGTATCAAAACTCCAGATTCGAGCTCAAAGGCATTGCCCCCGAATGAGGAGACTCCCGGGGCGGCCATGCGCGTCATCAAAAGTGGTATCTAGAAGGTTATCATTCTCGATGATTTGACTCACCTCAACTCTATTCCGCATCTTGACTCTTTCTTAGCATCAACCCATGCCATGCCGAGCGTCAATCGGCGCTTTGGCGATTATTCCAATACTAGATTCACTAACATTATCGCCCACATTGCCCGACGCCATGCCCTGGCATCGTATTGCGCTATCTCCGTCGATGATGTTCTATCTCAATCGATCGACACCTTCCATTAACAGAATGTGCCGTCAGCTTTGCATGTTATTCGTTGGAGATGGAGTTCATTGTAATTCATGCCATTGTACCTATTATTGATGGTATTTATACGGGGTTAATCATTGGCGATTCTTCAACAATCCGTCGTCTACTACGGGTTATTATGGCAAGACCTGCATATATAGAGTCTAAGGTGAAATTGCAGGTTTTCAACATAATTTATGCTATGCTCAATTAAGGAGACTTTGAGGAAAAAATCAATGTCAGTTTGTGGGGACAACCGAATTTGGTGTTTCGTTCACTATTTGGATATATTGCAATTGGAATCGCTTGCGCGACCACCATGGAGAAGTTTATTGTATTCTTTTCGCTACAGAGAGAATTCGATTTAAGGTAAATATTGTTGTATTTTGTTATCCGAATCTGGTTAGATCCGACCACTACTGATTATTCCAACCATACGAAGAGCCTGATCAGGACAAACGAACAGGTCAGTGATTATGATTAGGATTATCTTACTATTTTAGCTTCCAATAGGACTCTAATTTATTGTCAACTAGAATTATATTCCTTATCCATTAGGGACTCTTGTTTCCTAGTCTATATATGTATCTCTATAGTCACACGCTAGAGATATATCAAAGTTTTCCATGTTTATAGTCTCCTCTAATATAGCGATATTGTGTTTCCTGCGTCCCTTTTCTTTTTCCTACTGAAAATGGATGAGTGAATCCAGTCGGCTCGGCGTGACAATGGATGAGTGAATCCAGTCGGCTCGGCGTGGCCATGTTACTACGGCCTACGGGCATCCTACACGCGCGCGCGCCCAAGTCAAGTCCGGCAATCATACCACGAGGATGGCACTGATTACGGACGAGACTGATCTGTAGCGATGACAAAAGCAGCCTCTGGCTCAAGCTCGCCTGCAGTGGGAGGGAATGTCAGATACCAGAAAACGTCAGACGTCACACGTTTGATAGCAAGGGGAATGCGGGTAAGAATGAAGAGACAGACCAAGCAAAAGAAAAATGAGCAAAATTACTGACTTAGCAGCACCAGGAAGCTACCTTCCTTCGGCAAATAATTACAGTGCCAGCCAGCAAGAGACAATTAGGTAGGTTCGAGTTTCAACAAGTAAATAAGCTTAAATTTGGACTGCGGTGGAAATTTCTGCACAGTGTAAGCAAATATTAACAGCAAGCGCAATTGCACCCAGCATAGAGCGTCATTTACAAATGGGCAGTGCTTACCTGCACGATTGGACAGCAACATCCAAATTTGCTTTGGAGGCATGCAAGTATGCAACCATAGTAACTAGTCATGCTGAAACACGAACTCATGACAGAGTACACGCACGAACTGGATAAGAGCAAGAGAGATCAAATTTATCTACGGAAGTTGTTTTCTCCACGTAGTTGGTTACTGAGTCACCAAAAAAACGAGAGGCACGCGCGCCGAAACATTTCATACACTTCCGTCTCACCGTCATTACAACAGAACACCTTTTACGCAGCAGAGAATAGTCAGTAAGTAGACCAGCCTCCCCAAACCTATCTACCAAGCAAAAGCAATCGAGATCAAAGTTCGGATGTAAAGTTCAACAGGCTTAGTACAGATATATCGCTAGCAGAATCAGGATTCAGGTTCTAAACGATACTTCATACATTGTCAGATCGCATACCTAGCAGAGCTCCCCCTCAATATGTCAAGGCAGCAAGCCTACGAGGTGGAGTCCTGGATCGTCGACGCAATGGCCTGGGAGGAAGACAAACTAGTCAGTAGATTGAACGTTCACTCGTAAATAGCAATATCA
The DNA here is from genome assembly GCA_017311315.1 of Dendrocalamus latiflorus. NCBI lineage: Eukaryota > Viridiplantae > Streptophyta > Magnoliopsida > Poales > Poaceae > Dendrocalamus > Dendrocalamus latiflorus. The sequence goes on from CM029631.1 coordinate 2,443,941, forward strand.
GCGAAATAACCTGACTTCCACTTACACGATAGAGATCAGGGCTCTGTAACTACTGATGATTAAGAGAAAAGTTCCAAATCTACAACACACATGGACATGGCATCTGGGGAAAGTAAAGCACTGCATTGACTACAGTTTAGATCAGGCAGTACCATAGCTTAAATAACACTTCCTTAACACTAGATATCAACAGGATCGCCCAAGAAGTAGGTGAGAGTTTGGACTCAGAATATTTTTTATTTTCTTCTTTGATACCATTAAACTAGACTGATTACTGAAGAAGTTTATTATCATTTGCAGTCTACTCATAATCATGAACCTAAGAGAACATAAAGACTTCTGCTCCCACGAAGGTAAACTCCTAGTTTCCACCATCAATCATGAAGGGAGATGGAAAAAGAGAAGGAAAACTAGCAACGCTGCATTACTTGGCATTTCACTCCGCCAGACCAAATGTGATAGCCTGAGTTCACCAATGCTGAACCTTCTCCAGGAAAGATTATGTAACTTATGCAATTATGTTCCACGTTACTAGGTTTACAGAAGAAGTCTTATTTATGCCAAATGCCGCATGTCTGCATGCACTACTGATGCAAATCACCAAGCCAAAACGAACGAACAAACATAAACTGGGAAAACAAAATAGCTAGCAAGTAAAAAAAACTATGTTGTAGATCTTGCATGCAAGAATTTTAGGACAGGACAGTTAGAATAAACATTTTGGACATAATTACATTATAGAATGTACATACATGACATGACATGACAAAAACAAGGCGTTATTTGGTAATGAGCTTGTGGGCCAAATGAATACCATGTCAACTTAACACAAATAATTACCAACCACAGAAAATGCAGAACAAAAAGCATGGCCAATAATGCACCTTGCACTCATGACCTTCTGTATAGGGCCTCTGTTGAATGCCCAATCAACATAGATAGTCTTTGTTAACAGCTGCATCCCATTCATTGCTTTGATCGCAGTTTGTGCTTCCTCAAAACTTTCATATTCAACCAATGCATATCCCTGTTGAGCAGAAAAACCCAGGTGTGAACAAAAATTAGAGAGCTTTGTGAGAAACAAAAATACATATTTCAATTTACACTGCAATCTACTCTTACTGAACAAATAAGGGATTATTCTTATGTCCACCATTTATCTGTAGCATAATCTTCATTTCAAAATGTAGCTGATAAACCTTCCACTCTCTCTCTCTGTCTTGGAATCGATAATCTAGGCCATGTATACCTCTACAGTGAGTTCATTCCTGCTAAAACCACAACTGGAGGTACATAGCAGACTGCCTTCCAGAAATAGTAGTTTGCAATAAAACTATTTATTTTCTTATTGGGTCCCTATCTCAAGAAAACATATTTCATGGCATTCCCCAAATCCCGACAACTGTATAAAAAACAATCAGAAATTCAAAAGAATGTTTTTACTTAGATGTAAGAATGTGCTAGAAACGTGCATACATAAGAATGTGCTAGAAACGTGCATACACTATCTTGGATCACTGTAATTTTGCCAAATGATAAAGCTATAAATTCTTCACAGCTAAAGCTTTTACCAGGGGATGGGCACCAATTGGATGCAATGTATTTGGAAATTGGAACTAATGTGCATGACATCATGAAGGCAGAAAATCATTTCTAAGTAAACACCCAATGCCAGATAATCCCAACACCTTTCTTAACCATGCAAACATTCAGTAATGCTTATAACATTTGTGCTCTGCAAGCGAATGCGATTGCGTGCCACACCATAGCCTGCAAACTAGGCCGTACAGTACTAGCAACTCAATCTGGCAGAACAAAAAATCACAACATTCTTGACTCAATCTTACGGCAAACAGTTTCTACTAAATTACAACAGTGGAGAACCCTTGTTACACATCAGCTACATGATTTCTACAACACCTGCTCCAAGCTCTCCCTTTATCAATATATTATCCTGTATTAATTCTCCTTCAAAACCTTAAATTACAAGCGACGCAATTTTACCAATAACCAAATATCATTGAGTACATAATGATGAATAAGTCCCTGTACTGTGGTCTTTGTGGGGCTGTGGTAGTTTTTGTTTTTTGACTGCTTTAGGACAGCATCTGCTTTTAGGACAGCATCTGCTTTTGCTTTAGGACAGCATCTGCTTTTAGGACAGCATCTGCTTTAGGACAGCATATTGACCGCTTTAGGACAGCATCTAGGATAGCATCTTAGCATATGCTTGGCTGGTTCTCAGCCTATAAATATGTATCTCCAACCCCTCAGGTTGGCATGGCATTGTGTGAGCAATAAACAAAGAAGAAAATTGCCCCATCTCCTAGTGTCATCCTCTCCATGAGAGTAAGGATCTTGCTATCACCAACAGCAAGACTCCAGCGAGTAACAAGTGGTATCAGAGCCTTAGTATCCTGTAGCCTGAGCATCTCCTGCTCATCTCCTTCTCCGGCCTCACAGCAGCCCCAGCCGGTAGCAGCAGCAGCTCTGGCTGTCCCCGCTCACTCCTCTCCGGAGACGGGAAGCAGCTCGTCAGAAGCAGCCCTCTCTCCACGCAACAGCCCCCCAGTAGCGCGCCATGTCCGCAGGGCAGTCTCAGCGCTCGGTCGCCTCGAGCACGAGGCGTCAGCAGACGGCCGAGCTCGCCACGGCAGAGCAGCGCGAGCGAGCGGCGGCAGAGACCGCTGCGGCGGCGGAAAGGGCGTCAAGGCTAGCAGCAGCGGAGCTGGCAGCAGCCAGAGCGGAGGTGGAAGCGGCGGCGGCGGCAGATGCAGCGCGTGCGGCAGCAGCAGAGGTCAAAGCTCTGCGCGGCAGCAACAGCAGCTCCGGCTCTGTTGATGACAGCGCCGACACGGACCCTCAGCTGCTGGAGAGGGAGGCAGCGCAAGGGCGAACAGCGCAATGGGCAGCCGCGCACGCCCACGAGCACGGCGGCAGCCCAGACAGGCGCGGACCCGCCGGCGGCGCTCCTGAAGGAGGCGCACACGGCGGTGGCGCTCCTGGAGGAGGCACGCACGGCGGCGGCGTACGGGTCGACGGAGAGCGCGGCCCTCACAGGCAACGCGGCTCTCTCTCCCCGGTTCGGTACCGTGGTCACCACGAGTACCAGGCTGTCGTCAGGGACGTCGGCCCCGGCGGCGGGTGGCCTACCCTCACCAAGACCAACTATGTCGAGTGGGCTGCGGTGATGAGGGTAAAGCTCCAGGTGCGGCATATGTGGGATGCAGTCAGGTACGGCGACGTCGACTACGACCAGGATCGACTGGCGCTGGATGCTCTCATCACTGCAGTCCCGCCCGAGATGCAGTTCTCGCTTACCAACAAGCGGACTGCCAAAGAGGCTTGGGACGCCATCGCTGCAGCACGCATCGGCAGCGACCGCGCCCGCAAGTCTACATTGCAGGCACTACGCACGGAGTGGGAGAACCTGGCTTTCAAGCCAGGTGAAGACGTTGATGACTTTGCTCTCCGTCTCAACACTCTGTTGCAGAAGTTGGTGCAGTTCGGTGACGACACCTACGGCGAGGAGAGAGCTGTGGAGAAGCTCTTCCGCTGCGTCCCCGAGAAGTACAAGCAGATGGCTCGCTCGATCGGGTCTCTGCTGGACCTCTCCACGATGACCATCGAGGAGGCGTTGGGTCGCCTCAAGGTCGTCGACATCGATGAGCCACAGAGCCTCTCGGGACCCGTCACCATTGGCGGGAAGCTCCTCCTCACTCGGGAGCAGTGGGCTGCCGGTCAAGGTGACAGGAAGAAGGGGGAGCCTTCTTCCACGACAGGCGGCCGCAAGCATGGCAAGCGCGGCAAGCCGCGCAAAGACGCCCAGGCAGGGGCGCGAGGAGGCGCCCAGGGCGGCGATGCTGGCAAGCAAAAGCCGGCACGAGACAACTCTTGCCACAACTGCGGCAAGCTTGGTCACTGGGCCAAGGATTGTCGACAGCCACGACGCGGCCAGGCCCACGTCGCGCAAGCGGAGGAGGAGCAGCCGGTCCTGTTCATTGCTCATGCGAGCATCGAACTACCTCCAGCGGCACCGGCCGCAGTGGCTCTCCTCCACCTTGACGAGCCAAAAGCACACGCCCTCCTCGGCGACAGTTCCAGCAATGACAAGACCGACGGGTGGTGCCTCGACACCGGCGCCACCCACCACATGACCGGGCGGCGGGAGTTCTTCTCCGAGCTCGACTCAGGCGTTCGAGGCACCGTCAAGTTCGGCGATGCCTCCGCCGTGGAGATCAAGGGCGTCGGCTCTGTCGTCTTCGTCGCCAAGACTGGCGAGCACCGGCTGCTCACCGGCGTCTACTACATCCCCGATCTGCGGAACTCCATCATCAGCTTGGGACAGCTGGATGAGAACGGCTCGCGTGTCGAGATCGAGCACGGGGTGCTGCGGATTTGGGATCTTCGACGCCGCCTCCTTGCCAAGGTAACCAGAGGCGCAAATCGACTCTACACTCTTCACGTGCAGGTGGCACAACCCCTCTGTCTCGCAGCTCGTCGGGACGACGAGGCGTGGCAGTGGCACGAGCGCTTTGGGCACCTTCACTTCGAGGCCCTGAAGCGGCTCAGTGCCACGGAAATGGTGCGAGGCCTGCCGTGCCTTGACCATGTGGAGCAGCTCTGCGACGTCTGCGTGTTGACGAAGCAGAGGCGACTCCCCTTTCCCCAGCAGGCGAGTTTCCGAGCCAAGGAGAGGCTCGAGCTCGTGCACGGGGACTTGTGTGGCCCGGTGACACCGGCCACACCGGGAGGACGACGCTACTTACTGCTGCTCGTCGACGACCTCTCCCGCTACATGTGGGTGATGGTCCTCGGCAGCAAGGGAGAGGCTGCGGACGCCATCAGGCGCACGCAGGCTGCTGCGGAGGCGGAGTGCGGCCGCAAGCTGTGCGTGCTGCGCACAGACAACGGCGGCGAATTCACGGCGGCTGAATTCGCGTCGTACTGCGCTGATGAGGGCATTCAGCGCCACTACTCCGCGCCGTACAGCCCGCAGCAGAACTGCGTCGTCGAGCGGCGCAACCAGACGGTTGTGGGGATGGCTCGGGCCCTCCTCAAGCAGAGGGGGATGCCGGCTGTCTTCTGGGGAGAGGCGGTGGTGACGGCCGTCTACATCCTCAACCGCTCGCCTACCAAGGCGCTCGACGGCAGGACGCCGTACGAGGCTTGGCATGGGCGCAAGCCGGCGGTCTCCCACTTGCGGGTCTTCGGCTCCCTCGCGTTCGCCAAGGAGCTTGGCCACATCGGTAAGCTCGACGACAGGAGCACTCCGGGAGTGTTCATCGGCTACGCGGAGGGCTCGAAGGCCTACCGCATCCTCGACCCTGACACACAGCGAGTCCGCATCTCGCGTGACGTTGTGTTCGACGAAGGGCGAGGCTGGACGTGGGACAAGGCGATGGACGACGGTTCGACTTCGACTCTCAGGGACTTTGTTGTCGACTACGTCCACTTCGAGAGAGCCGGGGGAGCTAGCAGCTCGTCTTCACCGAGCTCGTCCACCTCGACACCTTGCTCGCCACCAGCTCCGGCGAGTGCTCCACCACCTTCGGCACCGGCTACGCCCCACTCTTCACCACCGGCCACTCCACGCTCTCCCGCACCGGCTCACCACTCTCCTGCACCGGCGGCCACACCACCGGAATCGGCCCCAACAGCTTCGGTCGACGACGAGCAGCGCACGGTGGAGTTCGCTACTCCGCTGTCTCACGACGAGGATCGCGTCGACGCCTACCACGACGACGAGCCTCTGCGCTATCGTACCATGGACAACATCCTCGGCGAGCTGCCCGTCCCTGGACTGGCGCAGCACGACTTCGAGGCGGAGCTGCACTTGGCGTGCGACGACGGCGAGCCCCGCTCCTTCGCTGAGGCGGAGGGAGACGCGGCGTGGCGTGTCGCGATGAAGCAGGAGATGGACGCTGTCGAGCAGAACCGAACGTGGGAGCTGGCGGATCTTCCTGCCGGTCACCGCGCGATCACCCTTAAGTGGGTGTTCAAGCTGAAGCGGGATGAAGCCGGCGCCATCGTCAAGCACAAGGCTCGCTTGGTGGCACGAGGCTTCGTGCAGCAGGAGGGGGTCGACTTCGATGACGCCTTCGCACCCGTCGCGCGCATGGAGTCCGTTCGTCTTCTCCTCGCACTTGCAGCCCAGGAGGATTGGCGCGTCCATCACATGGACGTCAAGTCCGCCTTCCTCAACGGCGACTTGAAGGAGGTCTACGTCCGTCAGCCGCCGGGATTCGTCATCCCCGGCAAGGAGGGCAAGGTTCTCCGCCTGCGCAAGGCCCTCTACGGCTTGCGGCAGGCACCACGAGCCTGGAACGCTAAGCTGGACTCCACCCTCAAGCAAATGGGGTTCCAGCAGAGCGCACACGAGGCTGCAGTCTACCGGCGGGGCAAAGGCGGCAACGCCCTGCTGGTGGGCGTTTACGTCGACGACTTGGTGATCACTGGCATCAAGGATGCGGAGGTTGCGGCATTCAAGGAAGAGATGAAGGCCACCTTCCAGATGAGTGACCTGGGGCCTCTCTCCTACTTAGGGATCGAGGTGCACCAGGATGATTCCGGGATCACGCTTCGACAGACCTCCTACGCCAAGCGCGTCGTTGAGCTAGCTGGGCTCACCGACTGCAACCCAGCTCTCACTCCAATGGAGGAGAGGCTGAAGCTGAGCCGCGACAGCACGACGGAGGAGGTGGACGCTACGCAGTACCGGCGTCTTGTGGGGAGCCTTCGCTACCTCGCCCACACACGACCGGACTTGGCATTCTCCGTCGGCTACGTTAGTCGGTTCATGCAACGACCGACGACGGAGCATCAGCAGGCTGTGAAGAGGATCATCCGCTACGTTGCGGGGACTCTTGACCACGGCCTCCATTACCCGAGGTGTCCCGGCGCGGCACACTTCGTCGGGTACAGCGACAGCGACCACGCGGGCGACATCGACACCAGCAAGAGCACAAGCGAGATTCTCTTCTTCCTCGGCAAGTGTCTCGTTCACTGGCAGTCAGTCAAGCAGCAGGTGGTGGCCCTGTCCAGCTGTGAGGCCGAGTACATAGCGGCTTCCACCGCTTCGACTCAGGCACTCTGGCTCGCTCAACTGCTTGGTGATCTCCTCGGCAGGGACACTGAAGCAGTGGAGCTCAGGGTGGACAGCAAGTCCGCTCTAGCCCTGGCAAAGAACCCCGTTTTTCATGAACGGAGCAAGCACATCCGGGTGAAGTACCATTTCATCCGAGGCTGCTTGGATGAAGGAAGCATCAAGGCAAGCTACATCAACACCACGGATCAGCTTGCGGATCTACTCACCAAGCCTCTTGGAAGGATCAAGTTCCTTGAGCTCTGCTCCAAGATCAGGATGGTTCAACCCTCCCACAAGACGACGCACAAGACTTAGGGGGAGAATGATGAATAAATCCATGTACTGTGGTCTTTGTGGGGCTGTGGTAGTTTTTGTTTTTTGACTGCTTTAGGACAGCATCTGCTTTTAGGACAGCATCTGCTTTTGCTTTAGGACAACATCTGCTTTTAGGACAGCATCTGCTTTTAGGACAGCATCTGCTTTAGGACAGCATATTGACCGCTTTAGGACAGCATCTAGGATAGCATCTTAGCATATGCTTGGCTGGTTCTCAGCCTATAAATATGTATCTCCAACCCCTCAGGTTGGCATGGCATTGTGTGAGCAATAAACAAAGAAGAAAATTGCTCCATCTCCTAGTATCATCCTCTCCATGAGAGTAAGGATCTTGCTATCACCAACAGCAAGACTCCAGCGAGTAACACATAACTCCTGTAGATCAATTACCAAAGTGTAATCCAATTTTAGCATACTAAAAACAAAGTTGAGAACAAAATCACCTAAATAATAAGAGAAACAAGAAGAATGTCAATCCTGAAAGGTTAACCAAGTCTGTTCTGAAGAAAGATAATGACCACTCATGCAACTCAATGAACACCAATTCATATGGATATCCGTAAAGCAAACAGTTGTTCCTAAACAGCATAACTTGTATTTTTAATTGTTCTGTTAAAGCTCCCTCAAAAAAAAATTCTGCTAATCAAAAGGTTCAGACAATATGATCCTAAGACAAGATGTCCAAATGTACAAATAGCTAGATTACTCTGCGCGCAATGATTTACCATTTCAGCAGGACCTTTTACACCTAAAAGCACCACAACAGGCAATAATCTCAATGTAACAAGAATGCAGATGTTAAACAGAACAGAACTTCAGTTTTAAAAAAGAAAGAATTATGCTTGTAGGAAGCTCTTGGCGCCTATTTTGAAATAACTGCCAGCCCACACCACGAGACACATGCACAAAATAGCGAGGAGAAGAAAGAAGATGGCTAAAATTGAATTTAAGACAGTATATGCAGTTATGCACTAGTGTTAAATTAATATAGAAGCTGACTTTGTATTCAAGATATCACATTTAGCATATCAAACACTTCATGACCTTGTGATTATTTTCTGATTGTGCAGTCCCATGGGAAGCACTTCACTGCCGCACACCACATGGTAGACAAGCTACCATTCACATTGACCCTAAACAGGATCACTTCAAGAAGAAGTGTAGAGACCAGTAAACATAGTTTCATGTCTAACATTATCAGTACAGTGTTTGCTGTCGGTGTGGCTTAGCAGTTAGTGTTGCATTTTGCCAACAAACAAGAAAGAACCTCAGTTATTCTAAGCTTCCAACAGTAAGGCTATCAAATTTACCTTGGCATATCCAGTGCGACGTTCCAGATTGAAATGCATGTCCTTGACATGACCAAACTCACAGAAAGCATTGTACAGGTCATCTTCTTCTGCATCTTCTTTGACTCCCGAGACAAGTATTATCCATCCTTCAATAGCTACGAATCAACAAAGTTTTCCATCAATGCAGTTAATAAAATGATCAATGAATAATATAAGCATGAGAAGTTGATTATCGCTATAACAACAGAGAATCAATTATAATGGGTGCAACGGCTTATGGCTATTGAATTCTGGCTGTTCGTGAGAAAGAGTACGGAGAGAGAGACGGTTGCGTACGATTTTGGCTAGTATAGCTAAAATCGGTACAATGTCTACTACATGTACACCCTGTCTTTTTACCTTGAAAAGACGTTTAAAAGCTAGTTACTGTAGCATAATCTATAAGTCGAAAAGAACGAGGCCAATAAGTATGAGAAATGAAATCAAATATAGCACAACCGCATAGATCTGCATGAATTAGAACCTTAGCACCAGTGGCCAAGCAGCAAATCTGCAGTTATTTTGTTATCCATGCTGGTTTACCAGGTATGGAAAAAACTAGCATGCATGTCACCAGGGACTACCTGGAAGAGCTAGCATGCAAGTTCCTGAGTACAGAAAAATGCCAAACAAGTCATTTTGCACTTTTGTAGTGGCTTTGCAGTCACATAATTGCTTACCTAGTACATTTACACGATTATAACCAGAATGCCATGGGCTAGCAGACAAGCAGCACAGTGGGAAACAAAAGAAGCACAGCGTCATACTGCATTGGATTAATGGTTACTATTACATTGCATCGTCGGATCGTCCTACAAAATTTATTCAGAAACACATCCCTGTTATGTTCTCAATTATATAGTTTGCCCTTGTGTTGATGTATTAATCCACAAGTCCAAAAGAAACTAACAGCCACATTTTCAAGTAGTACAAATAAGTAAAACTGACAGAGAAAATACAGTTCCAGCATTTATGAGGCACAACCCAAAACAAACGAAGGAGGTGGAGAGCGAACAAACAAGGGAGACATTATTCAATACCTCAGCGCCATCAAATTAGTCTTAATTCACAGTTCATAGTGTAATTACTTACATGATCATTTCCATTAAAACACTGCGATCTTGTCTTTCCTACTAAAACATTCTCATGTTTCCTTTTTAACCATAACCACATCTAAAAGAGACTGACATGTTTGCTGCTATAAAATACAGTTTAGTTAGCGTAGTCACAAATTGTATTTAGTTATCTGCCGACATCACAGTTCAATTGTAGCATTTTGATGTTATTGCCTCAAATCCTTCCAAGACATTTGGCGTTTCCTGTAAATCATTACCGATTCTAATAGAATTTATCATGCAAGCTCCTGGAGGCTAGTACACCATCGAACATACAATCCAGTAGACAGACTAAAGCATTCTGAATTTGAATTATTTATCACAGGATTACCACACATCATCACGCAATTTTCCTCTGACCAACAGTTCACGCTGCTGCTCTAACTAATTTGCATCATTCATTCACTGCACTCACACTATCCCCCCAAAGCCTTTCAATATAACAAATCAACAATAAACCACCAGGGATTTAGTTTCGATCGTTAGTCTTAAACATCAAACGGCCCTAATTCCTAGAGCGATTTCGAAATCCAACAACCACAAGCAGGTGTGAGAATGAAACCGAACAGCACACCCGAACCAAAAACCCTAAACCCTAACGAAAAATCACCAATCACGAACCCTAGCTTACCAAATCCCTCGCGAATTTCCAACGGAACCAACTGCTAAGTAACACGCAAACCCATCTAAAATGGTACAAAATGCTGAATACCAAAACCCCAAACTTAGAGATCACGAGAAAAAATGGTTGCGTAAGGTGTTCTCACAGCGCTGTGGGCCGTGTCCAGAATTCCCGGCGCCGGACAGGGAGTCGAAGCGGTCGCGGCTGGAGGCGGGGACGAAAGGGCTGCGGCCCAGGAGGCGTCCGCGCGTGCGGGGGAGACGAATGTGGGGCACGGGAAGAGCGCGAGCGGCGCGGCCGCCGGCCTGGTCGTCCTCGTCCATGGTGTCGTCGTCGTCCTGGTCGAATTCGACGAACTCCACGTCCTCCGCTTCCGCCGCCGACGTCCCCATCGCCGGGCTCGCAGCAGCCGCCGCCACCATTGGATGGGAGAGCGCGAGAGGGAGAAAGCAAAGGAGAGTAGGAGTGGGCGAGAGCGAATCAGCGAGGTACGTGTGGAGGTGGCGACGTCCGGGTAGAGATGGCAATGGTACCCGAAACCCGATACCCGGTGGATTTTTACTTTATTAAGGCATGGGTCTGAGTTAATTTCCTAACCCATGGGTCTCTTAATGGGCAAAACGCCTAACCCATCGGGTTTGCCGGGTTCGGGTACGTTCCTATAGTACCCAAACTCGTAAACCCATTGGTAATATAAACCCGATCCATAGGAGTTATAAACCCAGGCTCCCAGCCTCCCAGGTAAACCAGCCCAGCCCATAGCCCATTAGCCATTTAGCCCCAAGCCCCAAAATTCAATGCTGCAATACCCCATTACCCATACGGCTAACCCTAGCTAGCACTCGCCACGGTCACTACTCACTCCTCCCCAGTCCCCACCCCGATTCAACAGCCGCCGCAGCGGCGGCGCATCTGGTGCTCCGCACTCGGTCTTCGGCAGTCTCCACGCTCGCCCTCCCGTCCCGCAGCTCCCGCTCCTGCTCCCGCCACTCTCGCCGCACGCTCGTCCTCCCGCACGCCCTCGCCATCACCTCGCCTTCCAGTTCAACCCGCCGCCCCCACGGCGCAGCCAACGCGCATCACAGCAGTAGGCCCTTGGCCATGGCACTACCCTCCGGCCCCAACGAAGATGGCCGGTGAATTTATTCCTGCTCTCCATTAACCATTGTTGCAGCTCGCATTACTGACCCGACGGGCGACCCATGGGTACCCGTTAACCCAGTGGGCATGGGTCTGGGCAAAAATCTGTACCCGTCACGGGTATGGATTTTTTAGCGAGCACGTCCAACTTTCATGGGCACGGGTTTGGGATAGCAAAACCCAGCGGGTTTATGCCCGTTGCCATCTCTACGTCCGGGTAACTACGAAGTAAACGTGATTAGGACTTGGGAGGGCAACGAGTTGGTAATTAGAGGGGAGATTTGCGTAATGATCCCTTGCGATTTCATTAACTCCAAGGAAGAGTAAATTACGCTAGGTAAAGTATCTCTAGTATTACTTTGTACTAAGTTTAACCAATAGTTTCATTTTGCAATATAGTGGTCCAAACAAAGTTACAATTCATCCTAGCCCATGTACTTTAGATCTAACCAGTTGAGTTCCTAACATAGAGAGCCCACCAGAAGCCGCAAGGAAGGAAGAGATGGCGCGTGCACGAGCACGGCATCGATGAGGGGAACCCGTTTGCGACAATAGATTCAAAGGAGATACCCTAAGGTGGATGGCAATGGCAGCCCCCATGGCATGGTGGAGGCGCACATCGGCGGTGAGCACCGGCGACAGAACGGCTCAAGCGAGGGTGTAGCGAGCTTCAAGGCACGGGGCGGTTGCCGTGATGCTGGAAGCGAGGCTGGAAGAATGTTGTGGCAGCGACTCACCGTGCGTTCTGAAGATTCCAATGGCTCTACTAGCCACCGATAGGATTTCAGCTTTGGGGATGAACAAGAAAGGGATCAATAGCTTTGTAATGCAGAGGAGGAGGTAGGGTAAGGACCAATTTGGGACGAGGTGCTCGAGGTCAAGGACAACGAATTTTGGAGAGTGGCGAAAACGGGGTCAGTGGCAATGGAGATTACTAGGGATAGGGATGACAATTGTGCCTGTTTATTCGTGTACCTATGGGTAAATACTCTAATAGAGTCAGGTATGGGATGTATTCTTTGTCCACGGGTATAAAAATGGGGGAACTCTCTGCTTATCGGGTAAACAAGCACAGGGTATCGTACTTCTGATAAATTTCAGACAATTTAGAACGAACAACTATAAAATAATTAGAATAATGTATCCATATAGACTCACTTATAAATGAAAAAACATTAGTAATGCTACAATTTTAGCTCTTGTATCAAAAATAAATGCAAATACATATACGTACGGAATTTCATTCTAATATTTTAAATATTTAGTTTTCATAGCGCACAACCTTTCATAATACTTTGCCATTTTCATTAGCTTTCATTTTCACAAGAGATTTTAGAGAAGAGATTGCTTATTTGAGTGTAACTGGATGAGAGGGTATGCTGCCTATTTGTTGAAAATTTTGAGTTTTTATTTTTTTCGTATTTTTAAACTCCCAAACGACTAAAAATTTTAATAATTTGACCGTTAATTATGCTAAAACGGGCAAAACGAGTCGTGCCCACCATGTCATGTTCGGGCCAACTGTGCCTAACGGTCATATATTCATGTATAATGGACTGTGCTCACTGGGCTACACATGCCGATGGGCCTACCATGCCGACCGGACCATCGTGACATGTGGGGTCGTGGCCGACCTGACACTATGCGTGCCTGGCCCAGAGCGACGGCCAGGCATGGCCTAGCTTCTCGTGCCATGCTGGTCCGGCATGATCCACCGCGGGCTATGTCGTGCCCTGAACTATGCCCTACAATACCAACTGTGGGCTGGCCCGACAGGTATAACCCATTTGGCCACCTCTATATGGGTCCCTAGGGTGAGCCGTCCGATAAAAAAACGGATGGTTCAAATGAGAACCGATTCACACCCTGGATCTTCTTTACCTGTGCAAAGAAACGAACAACCGATCCGTCTAGACTCAGAGATGGCGGCGGCCGCCTATTCCTCCGCCGCATCCGCCTCCTCCTCCGGTGGTAGCCACAACAACCCGGCGGCGGCGGCGGCCGTAATGGAGAGCACTGCTTATGCTTGCCCCATCTGCCTCGAAGCCTTCAAAGACGAGGCCTATCTCGACACCTGCTTCCGTAAGTCTCCTCCTCCAGTCCTCCAAAATCCCTAGATTCTTTTTGGTTAATTTTCGATGTTTAGATTGCTTCCATTCGATAGATTCTCACTAAATGATCATGAATTCTAGAATTTCGCTATAATTTATCTTGGGATAGAAATTTGTACGATTCCTGGTCAAAGTAAGGGCAAAAGCTTTAAATTTCTGCAAAATTGCATGATGGTCCTGTACTCCTGTAGCTTCTGGGCTTCCTAGTTTCCTTCATCGATGCAAGAAACACTTTGCAGGGATTGGGACAGAGATTTCCTGTAGTTCGAAATCACCTTTTGCAATTTCTTTGTTCAAGATCCCTTTTGAGTTCTGAGCATCCTAACTGCTTCTACAGATTCATTTTGTTACAAGTGCATATCTCAATGGGTGAAGATTGTGGCGAGCAAGCATGCAGAACCTTTGTCGTCAGTGAAATGCCCCCTTTGCAAGGTGAACCCAGTTTTGTTACTTCTCCAATAGCAGGTTTTATAGACTTATAGATACTGATACACCACAAAAATGGGGCAAGTTCTTTTTATCTAACACCGGTAATGCTACATTTGCTCGGTACTTTTTTATCATCTTGAAGTGCATGATGAGAGAAACCATATGCCCCTCTACCCCATTAAATCCTTAAGAAAGAAATAGTTTAAGTTCGACTAGTTTTCATGTGCTGTTAAAAAGCGCAATTGGTTGGGTACCCAAAAAATATTCATTTGTAAAGATAATGCTTTTCGAGGGGATAAGTCTTCACTGTTGGAGATCGGGAAATTAGCTTCGAGTGTTTCTGGCAGAGCTTAGATGTGGAAACCATATCAACAATTACTAGTTGGTGCTGCGAGTCTCAGTACCCTTTTCTATTGATTAGCACAGTGAACTATATCTATGAACTTGACCAGCTATTATTTTGCCTGGGTCTTAGTCCTGGGATCCTAATCATATGTATCCTTGTCATATTTGCAGACTGAGAGTGTATCTCCTGGGATCCTAATCATATGTATCCTTGTCATATTTGCAGACTGAGAGTGTATCTATCATACATGGTTTCGATGGTGAATCATTTTTGCGGCGATACATAAATCAGGACCCCAGGAAGAGGTCTTGCTCCCTCATTCCCTCAATCTGGTTGTGCATGGATGCATTCTGCAGTCGATATTCACAAGCAGACATTTATTTGTTTGCTGCGATGGAGATTGTTCACACTTCGCTCTTCTGATTGTAAACCGAATAAGGATATTGATCCTACTTTTCTTATTGTACAGACATCTTTCAGATGCACACGAGTTGATATCACAATTCTATAACACAAGAGGTATTGTGTTAATTTGTACTATCTTTTTTCTGTTCACGCTTTTAGAATTAATGTCAGATACCTGTGAACCTCATTTGTTTTCTAAGACTGAAGTTTTCTATTAAGCAGAGATTTCAGACAATACTTCCAGTGTGCAGCAATACTGGAAGCAACGCAAGTATCTCCGGAAGAACATTTGGCTTGAAACTTGGCTGAGACGGGAAATTCAGGCCCTTACACAGGTATTTATGGTGCTGTGTATTAGCAACACAATTATTCCATAGCTCAGAAGAAGTATATTTGCAGTTTAAAGTTTTGACTGCTCAAGTAGCCACCTAATTTGTTTAAAAGGTGAATGAATTTGGAGCGTCCAATTGGTACTTGCTAGTGTTAGGATTTTTGAATATCCTTGTTTGTACTTTTTCTGCATCCTTGTTAGGGCTTCTCTTCTTATCTGGAACGCTTCACAATTTTGTGTTACCCATTACTCAATGATCATGGTCAAAGGAGTGACTCGGGCATCTTTACTACTACTATATTTTATTGGCAAGAATCAGATTGATTTGCTGACTCCAGAAGTACATATTAGCATGATGCTGGCCGTTTCAATTGTTATTGTTATGTTGAGATTGTTCTCCAGTGTTGTAGAATTGCTGTCGTTTGCTGGCAATGTATAGTAATATTGCTGGTAATGTATATTAATATTGAGTTTTGCAGGATGAAAATGTCGAGGCCATCGTTCACCACATCCATGGTGTGATCGAGTCTTTCATGAAAAGGCAAGACAAAGAACACGCTTCAAAGAGGATCTCGCCGGAGGATAGGAGGCAAGAATTCAAGGCTCTGCTTTCCGATGCTGCGGAGCCATTCCTTCTTGGCCGAACAGGGCGGTTCGTCGCCGAGGTAGAGCTCTTCCTGGTCTCACATCTGAACATCGATGCGTACAACAAAGTGCGTGTTCAGAGACTCAGGGAGACCACTTTGCATGTAACAAGAGAGCAGGATGTGCTGCCGCACGATCGGTAACTGATGACACAGATTGTCATGGTGAGATATGGTGATCTGCAAATTTTGTCACCGGTATCCATGCTCTCCTGTAGATTCTATCCGTGCTGCATTTACATGTTCCAAGATGAGCTGTTCGTAAGAACATGACAGAGCTAGGTGCTAGCTGATTGAGAAAACAAACAAAGCACAGAGCACCCAAACAGACGAAAACACTACAAGCTACGCTGTAATACAATTACACGACACAGATACATCAGCAACAGTACTACTATTACACTCTGCTTCTTTCCCCGTTTATTCATCGCAAGCTACACATACGCAGGTACATCCGTACATACCATATCTTAACACACAACAGCACAGGGTCATTTCATCTTCGTGAGTATCCAAAGCTGGCGATCATCACACATTCACAACCTCACTACCTACAAAATGTAATTAATGGAATAACAAAGTAAGATTAAAGCAGTGCAAGAACGGTGAATGACAGCATATATAACGGCATGTCATGCGTGCGTGCGTACGTACGTATCATGCATGAACTGCCCGGTGAGGTATGTAGGAGGCGTCCCGGGAGGCGAGGAAGACCTAGCAGGGCGGGACCTCGTGCGGCTCGGCCCGTGGGCGCAGGTGACGACCCGTTTTTTTACCACGGTTAAAACACAATAGTCAATATGTCATTATTTATTTAACTGGTACAACACCACTCTAATGAATAATAAATTTATTAGAGTGTTACGGCAAAACAATAATTAGTAATAGAACATAATATTATATACACCTAGTCACACAAAGCTAAGTCTGATACAAAGTCACTAGGGCTTAAATACTATAATATTTAGAAAGAAAATGATGTTAACTAATAATTATACAAAGATGAAGATTAAAATATAACTACACCTTACTATACATGGGTTCACCAAAAACAACTCCCGACCGCCGCCTACTCAACCCAACCTCAACACAAGGCATTCATCTCGTACGCGCGTACCGGGTCCATGGTAGTCCATCCGGTGTGGTAGTTGTCATCCATATAGACTTCGTCAGGTACTGGTAAATTTCTGGACTACCCTACTTCTAAACAAAAGAAGATTATAGCAAGGGTAAGTACATAGTACCCAACAAGTGTTATTAATAAAATGCATTGTATACTCATAATCTAATATTTCCTGAATCATCAATTCCCATTCCCATTCTCACTGTCATTTAGAAAATAATTGTTGCTAGGTTGTGAAATAATTTTAGATTGTTAATTTAGAAATCTACTGAATATTCGTATAATAGATAAAACTTCTACTAGTTCCGTAGCCTCCCGTCTAAGAGACATATAAGAATTTATTATTCATATGGCCAATATGAGGAGGCCCGCGGATGCATCCCATCCTGTTTGATTGCTCCAAGCTTTAGATCACACAAAATTGTTTGGTTTCTTGCCTAACATAATAATCAAAGCACATTTGCAGGAAAAAAAGTCCAATAAGCAAATATTAACATCATCGACAAAACGCCATGACGTTGACAAAAAGGGAAATGAGGTCGAGTTAAAATTAAACGACATGCCTAATATCCGTCGCTCGAGGTTAAAGTTTAACAAAGAGGGAGGCCAAATCACCTTTAGGATATATTTAGGGGGTGTTTGGGACTGCTTCACTCCACGTTTTTCAGCTCCGCTCTATGTTTTTTAGCCAAACAGGTTCAGCTCCACGCACTCTGTTCGAGGAAAAAAGGTGGAGTTGTGAGAGCACCTAAAGGGGTGCTCCACAAACTCTAGGTTTTTTGTGGAGCTGCTCCACGTTAAAATTCGTGGAGCAGAGTTTGTGGAGCAGTCCTAAACACCCCCTTAGAGCGATGCATCTCATAGAAATTTTGCAATAATAATAAAATCTCTTAAAGCTGAAGGATTTCCGGGCCTCTCCTTGAATCCGTACAATTGCAGCGCCTCCCTCCGTGCGCCGTGTGTCGTCGTTCCGCACGCTGCACGTTCAGCCTACTTCTAGGGGGGTATTGTTTAGCTATAGCTATCCCAGTAAGCTGTCTATGGAATCGTTGCAATTGATGTTCCATCTCAAAGAGAAGGAAGAGATATTCGAAAAGAAGATTTTTATGATCTAATAAAGAATCAAACTTGTTTAAATGTTCCAGCTATTCTCCCACTTCAACTATTGTACCCGCTCCCTTGTGCCTGGATTGCTTGCGCCTTCATGAAGCCTGCGGCGGCTTGGTCCTCCTGGTGTCAGACGTCCACCGTCTCGCGCGTCGTACTGCGAAATCGGTGTCCCCCCAGCTGCAGATCCACGGTTCCTGGTGTATGTGCTCCTTCCCTTGGTCGTCAGCCAGATGGATTCGTGCTCTTCCCAATCGGATTTGTGCTTTGTTTGTTCGGGGTATGGCCGATTACAACGTCTCCTGTGTCTGCTTCGTCACCCTGTCGATTCCGCCTCAAATCCTTTCTTGCCAGGATCCCTAGAGAGCTTCCCCTGCACCCGCTCGCCTCCTTCCCTAATGAGGATTTCATGGCGGCAGAGGCGTGGACTGGTTCACTGCCTTACTTGAGTCACTAGCGGCACACGACTGCCTGGTAGCTCTCTATATTTCAAAAGACAGGCTTGCCCTCCTATTTCCTCTTAAATATTTCTTTAATTCGAGAGTACTTATGTCTTTTACCCTCATAACATAACCCGTCTGAGTTGGTTAAAATCGGTCGAGTCGACTAGGTTTTCCTAGGTCAACTGCATCAACGGTCGTATGAGTGTGACCGGCCCGGCGTAGCCTCTTGGTCTAGGGTTTTTCAGTCCAATTGTCGGACCGGTCTAGATCTAATAACAATCAGGAGAATCATGACAAACCACCAGAGGTGCCCTGGCCCTGCATTGGCCTATCCAGTCATAACCCATTTAGGCATGGGTTTGTTTGGCCCACTTTAACGGGCGTGCCGTGCCGGTCCATGGTCAAGACACCGACTCAACACACAGCTTGATAGCATCATGGGTCGCCCCGACATGATTAGCCCATTGGACCGACCTAGGCACGGTTAGCCATTTGGTATGATTTTTAAAAAAGAAAAATCCTATATATATAAATATAAATAAAATTATTTTATTTATAAAATTCAAAAATACATAAAATAAAAAGTCATATAAATATTTAAAAACAAAATGGACCTGATGGCTAAATCATGCCTGGGACATGCCGGTCCGAGGCGACGCCCAAACACGATTTGGAGCCGTGCCGTGTCGCCCGACAGGCACGCCCGTTTAGCCACCTCTAACAGCCACGCTCGAGCTAAACCGAGCCTCCGATTCGTCAGCTTCCCCGTTCCCACCCGGCCAGCGCCCGTTGCAACCGCACGGCGTGAGCCGCCGAACCGGCCCGGCAGATCGGCCGATCCTGGGAAAACATCGAGGAGACGCGCAGCGCGTCCGCGGCGGGCGTCGCCGCTGTCCTCCTCACTCGGTGGCGCGGCCGCGCGGAGGGAGGCGGGGCACCAAAAAGAGGTGAAACACTCGCGCCAAACCGGGCAAAAACTCGAAACTTCTCGGGAAAATTGAAAATATAGGACCAAGTTGAGACCGCTTTGGTAAAATAGGATCGAGTTATTTGCACTCGTAAATATAGGACCAAGTTGGAGACATTCTTGCAAATAAGGTATTTTCCCCATTTTAATTTCATTTTCATTTTTCTGGCTTTTTTCTCTACGCGAAAAGACGCTTTTGCCCCTTCCTCCTTCTTCCTCCCTGCCGCTGCAGGCCGCCGGCCGCTCCCTCGCCGCGCCGCGCCGCCGCTCCCTCGCCCCGCCCCGCGCCGCGCCGCGCCGCCGCTCCCTCGCCCCGCCCCGCGCCGCCGCCTGCCCCGCGCCGCGCCGCTCCCTCGCCTGCCCCTGCTCCGGCGCGGCGCAGGCGAGGGAGCGGCGCGGCGCGGGGCAGGCGGCGGCGCGGGGCGGGGCGAGGGAGCGGCGGCGCGGCGCGGCGAGGGAGCGGCCGGCGGCCGGCGGCCTGCAGCGGCAGGGAGGAAGAAGGAGGAAGGGGCAAAAGCGTCTTTTCGCGTAGAGAAAAAAGCCAGAAAAATGAAAATGAAATTAAAATGGGGAAAATACCTTATTTGCAAGAATGTCTCCAACTTGGTCCTATATTTAGGAGTGCAAATAACTCGATCCTATTTTACCAAAGCGGTCTCAACTTGTCCTATATTTTCAATTTTCCCAAACTTCTCCCGCGCGCGCGGCCGCGCCTTCTTTCCACCGCCTCCCTGCTCTGAAATCCACGGTTCCGATCCACTTCCCATCCCCTCCTCGGCAGCTCGGCTCCCATCCCCGCCCCAATTCGCCAACACCGCGAAGCCGAGAGCCCTAGGCTAGGCGCCGCCATGGACACGGAGCTCTTCGACGAGGCGTACCTTCTCGTCCTCCCCACATCCCCCGCCGCCTCCCCTCCTCGACGCCTCAAGCGCCTCAAGAAATCCTCCCAAACCAGTGAAACCACCACCACCACCCCCCCTCCCGCCGGCTCCCCACCCCCACCATCACCACCGCCGCTGCAGCCTTCATCCGACGAGGAATTCCTAGCCCCGCACCCGTCTCCTCCCCCTATTCCCTCTCCGCCGCCGCCATCAGATGCGGATGCTCTGACCCCGCAACCATCCTCTCCTCCCAGCCCCGGTTCCTCGCCGCTGCCTCCGACCGACACCGCCGAGGAGGAGGAGGAGGATGACGGGCTCGACCCGCTGTTCTCGGAGATCGGCGGCGCTGCAGGGTGGGACCCGCTGGGCCCGCCGATGGAAGGGGTGGTGGGTGAGGACGAGGAGGATATGCTGGGGGGAGGGCTCATCGAGGAGCTGCGCAGGGAGAAGTCGGCGAAGAAGCGGCTGGACATGGACGAGGGCGAAGGCGGCGGCGAAATGGAGGTGGAGGTGAAGGGGAAGAGGAGGAAGAAGGACGAGGCGCCCAAGGAGTCCGTCCGAGGGAAGAAACAGTCTGAGAAGGTAACCATCCTTTTCCTCTGTTTTGGCGCCAGTGGTGTTCTGTTGAATCGCCGGTAGATTTTGTTGATGGGTGATGTGGGTTGTTGTGTGCAGGAGAGGAAGGTGCAGCTTAATTCGATCCACGCCGAATCGCAGAGGCTGCTGCGAGGTATACACTTCGACCGTTTGCATGATTGGAGCTGGAATGCGTGAGATTTGGTGTTTTTATCTAACTGTTTCTTATTACTTTTGTTCTTCGTAGAGACAAGGAGCGCGTCGTTTAAGCCGATTGCGCAGCCAGTTTACAAACCTATCTCGTCAGTCCTGGAGAAAATCCGCCTTCGGAAGCTGGAGACTCTAAAGAAGTCAGTTGTCCGATTGCTTTTGTGAGATTATGCAAAGAATACCATAATTGTCAGTTGATGTTATTTTTCTTCACTACGGTTTCAGGTCAAATGCTCGTATTGAAGATGATGATGAGGCCTCTTCAGAGCCTGCAAGTGGTCCTGCTGGGCATTCGGGCATGCCTCGGGTTAAGAAAGTGGATACAGACTGCAAGGATTTGAAGATTGTGAGTCTTTATTGAGGTGGCTGATTTGAGTGTGGTGCAGTGTGCATGAAACTAAAAGGCTGTGTGTGATTGTAGGATGATGCCAACAATGATGTTGGAGCAAATGGCAGTGCCCTGAATGAGCATGGCAGTGTCCCCGATGATGAGGTGAGCATTGCTCTCACTTGATTAGTTTGCTGTTTCGTGTTCATACTGTACTGATATGGTGGTTTGTTTGCAGGATGCATTTACTTGCGAGAAGGATCTTAATAATTGTGGTAGCAAAGCTCCAGACAAGGTGAGTGCCCCTCCAATTCTGCAGCCATTTGCAGCCACTATTTTGTGAAGAGCACGATAGGAAGGTGCTTTATCTATAAGCAGTACTTGCCTCATTTTTGTTTTACTTATCTCAAACTGTTAACATTTCAACTTATGTCATGTGGAATGCCACTGAAAGCATTTGCTCAGTGGTCCATTTTAGGAGGATTACATATTGCTGATGAAAACGGCGGCAACTATGCTGTCTTTTACCGTTGTTGAAGGCAGCATTCTAGTGCATGCTATTCCTTCTAATAAATGGTTACTGGGTTATCAAATGTTTTGTAATTTGGTTATTGCTTTTCCAGGATCCACATAGATTCAAGGCTGTCTCACTGTGAAGTAAGAATGTGATGACTAGATGGTTGACAATACTCATAAAATAGAACAATGATTACTAAACAGATGGTGCATCTATGATTATAAATTTTAAGAGGTCATTTGTATTTGTGTGCAATGCTTTGCGTGTTTAACTATTGAACACTTGGTTCCACCAGGATGTTTTTGATGGTTCTCGAGATATTCTTGAGGACAATGCCCAATCAAGTGATAACCCCATTGATGCAGTAGATGAAATACAATTGGCCCCCTCTTCAAGCCCTACCAAGAGTTCAGATGACATGTAAGTATAGCAGATCCCCCTTAGTCCATTATATTTTCCACCTTTTACCAGTCACTCAACTTAAATTATCTTCTTTTAAAGAACTTAACTATCCGCAACAAATATTAGAATTATTGCATATGGTGTGCATAAAAATTAAAAAGTTGTCTTGGCTTCAATACCAGAGCATATTCTTTTTTCCCTGTACCCTTACATGACATGTGAATAGCTAAATAAGAACATGTAAATTTTACTGACTATATTTTACCAATGCAAACCAGTTTGATGCCCTTCTACCATAAAGTGTGCAGTTATTTCTTACTATTTTACTTAGGACACAATTTTCTGGAAAGGACAAGTAATGGTCCTCTGCATCTGTGTGGGATTTGGCAGCTCTTATTTTTCCTTATGTATATTGATGTACTATAATATTAATCACCGTCTTGCATTATTTTTATGATTCAGTTCGTCAGAAGATGAAGAAGATAATGATAAGGAGAACGTTGATCCAAGCACTCAGAAATATGATGTAAATATTCATCAACGACTCCAACAAGCTGTTGCAGGAGATTCATGTCCAGATGATGCCATCCTGAAAAATTTTCTAGATGTTGAAGCTGAGGAAGAGGATGATAGTGATGACGACATGATGAGGTTTAAGGACGATGAAGAAGATGACGGAAGTGACGAAAATGAAGTATTCAATGATCTGATAGCAGTTGGATTTGAAGAAGAAGTAGATCATGAGAAATGTAATGTCCTCCACCAAAAGTGGCTTCAGCAACAAGATGCTGCTGAAACAAATAATGTCATGCAAAGATTGAAATTTGGTCATCAGGAGCAGAAAGAATTAATGGATCAGGATGAAGATGATATTGAAGACTGTGAGGATGAATCAGAAAATGAAATGTCATATGACTTAACTCCAACAAATGTTGTGCGGCAGAATTCTGAAAAAGCAAAACAAATGATTGCGAAGATGTTCACAGACGAGAATGATACTTATGAACACTCTGATGATGAGGAAATAGAGGAACATTTGGCCCGTCAACGTATCTCAAAGCGAGAAGTAAGTGCTAATATGTTTCAATAATTAACTAGAGCACACATACCACACTGTCAGAGACATATTCTACTTATGTAATGTTCGACAGCTGCTTGATGTGTTATTAGAAATTTAATTTTCTAGGTGATAGTGCCTTGCTGTGCTGGTACAGATTTTTATTCACCTTATGTGCTTTTGCAAAGTAATTTGAGAATGGTGTACCTTTTCTACATGTAGGTTCATGATAATTCATTCATATCTCCATTGGAAGATGACAAGTCAAGGGAAGTATTTAGTCTGATAAAGAAGCTCAATATTGCTCAACCCAAGAGGAGGGGAAAGCAAGCCACATGTAAGGATGTCCTAATTTTGTATCCATGCCTACCTTTGATTAAGACATGGTTGGTTTACTAATGTATTCTTTTTAACATTTCTTCAGCAAATCTTGAAATGCTCATGGTTGGAAAGAACAGCAGCGGCTCTTCGAAGGTGAATGACTACTAATACCTGTATGCTGTTGTACTTAATACACATGAATGTTAATAGCTGAAAGATTCTAATGTGTTATACTTTCTCATATGGCAAATTACTGAATACTGAACATTACGTTTCATAACTTCTAGTGCTATATGGACAATCTGGACTTAGTAAGGAATCTTGCTTTTTTAAAATTATTTTTTGTTCATCATTATTATTGTATGCACAGGTACTTATACGTACTTTTCCCTAGCCATTGCACCGTTATGTTGATCATTTGATAGTTCTGTCCCGTTTCAAGTCATAGTTGTGATTTTAGATAGGTGGTTTTTTTCCTCATGCTTGGCCATCACATGAGAGCATTGTATATTCCTTGTAGTCATCTTTTCTTGGTCGAACAGCAAGTGGTCCAGTGGCATCTTCCCACAGATCAGTTTACAGAACCTATGTATTTGGTCATGATGACAGCAATAGCAGTAGCAGGAGCTGTTTGTCTACCTCCGAGAGTAATTCTGATATGGTAAGTTCCATGAGAAACTTGGCTCTGTTCTTGTCATAAATTTGAATGTGCTCTGAGGCATGGCATCCATTTCTTATTTTTTGAATTCATTCTCACGTGCTTCCGCGTTCTACTTTATAGGATCAGACGAATTCCAGCCAACCCAAGAAAGCTAAGTTCAGTAGTTCACAGCCAAAACCAGTGGCAACGAGAACAAGCTCCGAGGGTGATGCGAGTTCAGGTGTTTCTCTGTTTGAGATCCTGCGTAGATCTTCGGTTACTTCTGAGAGAGAAGAGTACAGCCGCCAGGAAAGCTGTGGTGTTATCACAGAAAGTCAAGCTGCACACCAGTTCTCGGCGTTTAAATTATCAAGGAGGTTTTCCAGGGTGGGAGCAAGAAATTGAGACAGTCTTCTTTGTCAACTTATCCTAGCCACCGTACACCTGTTTATCATCAAGTGAAAGTACATTCTTGCGCATTTCCGTGTAGTGTGTAAGTGTTGAAAGCTTAATCTTATGTTCCATGCTTGCGCTCTGGAAAAATGTATATTGGATTTTCATTATGGACTTTTGAGTCCAAAGATAACCTCTGTGTTCGTATTTTCAATGCGTCGGTTCATCGTTTTTGAGTAAGGCCTCAAATGCATCGGTATGTCGTGGGGATTTGACGTTAGCTGTAAGTTGTTACTTCCTGATCCTCCAAGCAAGCATCTGATGATCTGAACGTCTATGCTTGATGTAAAGGCTGTAGATTGCAGCACAGATCATGAAGAATTCAAGATGTTTTTTTAGTACAAGACACACATGTAATATTACACATTTATACATTTATGTGGGTGTGTTTAATACATGTTTTAAAACAAGTGGAGACTCAGAAGTCTCATGGAATAAGGGCATATGTCTTGATCACTAGAAGTACTCACGTACATGAAGTCTCATGAAACATGGACATGCGTCTTGATCAATAAGGATGTGTTTGGTTGGAGGGATGGGGTGGGATGAGATGAGATAGGGATGGGATGAGATAGTTCCACAAAAAAGTGGAACCACATGATCCAGCATTTAAGAAGAATATTCTCTAAATTTGCACACGCTCATCCCACTTTGGACCATTCCATCCCACCTCATCCCTCCAACCAAACACACAGATATGTTTGGTCAAAGGAACCATCCCATCCCACCAACCAAACACATCCTAAAAGTACTCATGTGCGTGTGTACTTAGGAAACTATTTACATAAACAGTAACTAATGATACTGTTTATGTAAAGAGTGCCCCCCTTCAAAGATGCGGCACCTAGATTGTTCCTGGATGGGCTGCAGCACGTTGGCTGCCTTTGCCAACCAAGCATGGGTTGGTTCGTGCAGAATTCAGGATGTTAATTTAGTAGTTCGTCATCTAGTCAGTCTGATATCTGGCCCTGTTCTTTTTCAGTTTTTGGTTTCTGTTTTTGATTTTTCTACAGTAATTAGCTTTTCAACAGAATATCTTTTTAAGATAAGATCTACTAGTTAATTGTAGTATATACTATGCTAACTTTATTTATATCGGTAAAAATTGTATATGAATTTTTATTACTTTATACTTTTTATATAAATAATTCACAAATTATAAGGGAAGTCTCAGCCAAAATGAACATTGGCGAGCTCGAGCAGAAGCTGTAAGGGCTTGTAGCTTAGGCCGACGCCACGCGAACCTGTCTGATTTTGTGGGCCGTTGTGGTCAACCGGTCCAATCTTACCATCCACATCTGCTTCCGCTCGACTCAGCCCGATCGAACACGCACGCATAGAATTTCTAGGGTTCAAATCAAATTAGCCTTGTCCTCTCATCTTCTTCCCCCCAACAAGCAACCCTAATCCATGGCCACCGAATCCTCGCAACTTCTTTCACGCGGATAGGACTGGGCGGGAACTGGGCGGGCTCAAGATCTCTCAACCTCCGGGCTTGGAAATCCTGCTATTGCTACCGCGGTAAGATGTCCCGCTGTTTTTGCAAGAAATCATTCCAATTTCTAGTTAAAATCGATGGTTCAGGCTCCACCAACCGTGAGTTATTGAATTTTTTCTCCATTTCCTCCTTTTTGAGTTCTTGGTTTGATTAAAACTGTGGAGATATTCCAAATATTGTGTTCCTAAGTCCAAGATTTTCTCGGTGGCTGTGCCGTAGGAGGAGGTGATGAGATCTTCGGGAGCGCGTCTCGCTCGGTTGTAAGATGCTGGCCGGCTACGGCGGCGGTGGCAGCTTCCATCTCTCCTCCCACAAGGACCTCCTCCGCTGCGGCGGCCGGAGCTTCCTCTTCGGCAACACCTGGTTCCTCCTCTCCACCTACCCGGCGCGCCTCCTGCACACCGCGGACCGCCGCGCGCCCGCCGCCTTCTTCGCCGCCATCCACCGGACGCCCTGCGTGCGCACGCACTGCACGGGGCAGAGCCTGCTACAGAGGGGCATTGTTATGGCTGCCTGCGGCTATGCTTTTGGGCGAGCTGAGCTGGGTGCCACCAAGCGCCAACCAGAGAAGGATGCGTCTGTAGGGTCTCGCACCTCACGTGTTGTGGCTATGGGATCGGTTGGGAGTGCGGCGAGGCCAGAGGTCTCTTTCAAGTATAGAGGGGTGGAGTACTCTAAGAAGGTCGGTGCAAGCTTGAAGTTCCGCGAGCAATGGGGGTCGACTAGGACATCCTGGACCAATGCAGTTGGGCCAGGTTGGAAGTTGAGCTTCTCAGTTGAGCCGTGGACTCGGCACTTGAGCACGTCATGTGTGGCACCATATTCTGCTGGAGCCACAGAGCATCAACTGTCACTTGATGAGGCAGTACAGGATAAGCAGATGGATAACTCCACAGTCGCACCTGATGAGTACGTGCTATGATTCCTAGTGCATTTGCCATTCTGAATTCCTAATGACTATCCCCCCTACGGTGTTAAACAAATATCAGTGCACATGTTATAGCTTCTGTGAATGTTCCTTCAAGTGTTATATTAGGTGGATTTCTGTGATACCATAAGAATTTTATGCAAATCTATATTGGTTGCCTTCATTATTTATATGCACCTGTATGTGCATGTATCCCGTCACAGGAATGCCTCTCAGCCTCAGAGTCTTGATGTGTGCCTGGTTGCCAAATGCTGATTGTATTGAACTCCACTTTATTCTAGAACAGGTCCATACGATACATGAATACCACCATAAGTCACATATAATGTTGTGTTGCATGGTTATTATTGTATATATGCAAGTACAAACATGCACACAATGACAAGTATGCCCAATCAATAAAAGTTAAGTTGTAAATATAACTAATGGGTTATTTGGTGATAAGGGACATAGTAGAGTTAATTAAAGTTTTACTGTATGTTGACTTGCACCTCTGCAAGTGATATCATTGTCAAGCATGTCTTCATTTTGATATGTATGTCTGGTAATCCTAATGAAAGTCAAGAAAAGTGAAATTCAGGCACTGTGAATTTGGATTGCAGTAGATGGCAGCAGGATAGGGCACAACATAAAAACTCGACATGAATCAACTAGGTACTGTGTGAAATGGAAATTTGGTACCTTATCATTTGCTTTGATGTAGGACTTTCATGTTATATATTAGAAAGAAGCTTTTCTGCTCTTTTCATCTGGTAGCAATTGTTTTGATGTTTTCTGGCATTTGCTGGTTCTTAACTCTCATTTCCCTCCGCAGAAAGTCACCTGCTTCTGAAACGCTGAAGCTGCTCTCAGGTTCTTGTTACCTGCCTCACCCTGCTAAGGAGGCAACTGGTGGTGAGGATGGTCATTTTATTTGTGCTGATGAGCAGGCAATTGGTGTGGCAGATGGTGTTGGTGGTTGGACAAATCTCGGCGTTGATGCTGGACTGTATGCTAAGGAGCTAATGAGTAACTCAATGAGTGCTATCAAGGATCAACCTGAAGGGACTATTGATCTATCAAAGGTTTTGGAAAAGGCTTATACAAGCACCAAAGCAAGGGGATCATCAACTGCATGCATCGTCGCTCTTACAGAGCAGGTTAACTAGCTTTCCTTTGTTTGATGATTAGTGTAGTCTCCTTCCATTGCCATTTTGATATATTTTGGTGAATAGTGAATACACAAATTGTGAATAGCACACTAAGGCACCCCCCACTTAGTTGGGAAGAGGGGACTCACTTTTGCAGTAAAACGACGTCAATTCACTCCTGTTAAATGCCACGGGAGCTGAAATAGCACATTCTGCTGCTACTTGTTTTCTCGGATGTGATGATGCTGGGGCATTCTCATAGCAGATATCAGAGTAGCTGGATTGATAAATCTTGTACCCATCTGTCTGCGGTGGCAGAGTACTTTCAACAGAACTAGAAGTTCTTAAGTCCTATTTCCGGAAAAGAAAGAAACGGATGTATTTGGTGTGGTCTTTTTTATATATAAAAAATGAAGCACCATGCTAATTCAGTGATGGTTT